>CM053027.1:226933712-227403712 GCA_028564925.1 Lithobates sylvaticus | reverse complement strand
GGGTGGTCTTCTTTAACTGGAAGGGGAGTTCCTGTATTCCTAGATGGGGGTCCCATTTGATCACCCACTTGCAGTGCTCTTAGCTGCTTTTTTCATTATCTAAAGGGGGGAGGGATGGAAGTTCCTGTATTCCTAGGTGGGGTTTGATTCTGATCACCCCCTGCAGTCCTTTTATTCAGGAGTCTCCTTTAACTGGGGAACCCATCTCCACACCACCCCAGAGTCCTCCTGATCAGGGTTCTCTCTTAACTGGAAGGGGGTTCTTGTATTCCTTGATGGGGGTTTTCCTGTATTTGTCTGTATTCCTGGATGAGTGCGAGGGGGTCCCTTCTAATAACCCACATACACTCCTCCTGTTAAGGGTTCTCCTTCTCCTAGAGAGGGGTCAGTACACCTGGAAGTGTGTGTGTGTGTGTGTGTGGGGGGGGGGGGGGGCTCCTTCCATCAACAACACCATTTAGCCACACCCACTGTTTGTCGTGCTATGTGTGCCACATTATTACACTTGTTGGGGCACCCAAAGGTGTTGCAGGTCTGTTATAATCCTGTAGTTTACATTATACTGCAAAAAAAAAAAATTGCTGTGTGCCGCTAAAGTGTTCAGGTTTGGCTTGATGAAAAGGTGGCAAACCTAGCCATAGGCAATGTGGGGGAAAACTACCTTCAAAGTTCACTGCAAGGGCACTCCTTAGCTCCTTTTCTATTACTTTCTATTGCAACAGAATCTTTTAATCTTTTGTGTCCAAGTATAGGCCTCATGCACATTGGGAATATTCAAAAAACGCATTTCTTCTGGCAGGAGAAAAGCAGCTGCAAAAGTGCTTCTAAGCCACCTTTTTTCCAAGCACGTTTAGTTGCGTCAAGTGCTTAACAATTTATTCATTTTTTTAGCCAGAATATTAATTTGTTCTGACCACTGAAATGTAAAAACATGCTAAAAGAACCTAGAATTAATGCACATTTAGACACATTTACACGCATTTACCCATGTTTAGGCGCATCAGGTGTTTTTATGCTCAAAAGCTCATCTCCTAAATATGATTTTTTTTCTGCCTCTAAACTCCTGTAAACACCTAAAGTGTACATGGGCTGAACGAAAAATAAAACTCATAGTGTGTACCAGGCATTAGATAGTTTGGCAAACTTCACTGCACATCATGTTTGCTTCATGTTGTTTGTTTACTGAACAGCAGAAATTACGCATTTCAAGCATGTGATAATCTCAGAGAAGCCCACATGACCACAATGGGGCATGGCTCCTTCTGATCCTATGATCAGATGTAGCCAGGGCCCATAATAGTCATGTATGCTTCTATGAAATAATTATACTCTTGGTATGTTCAGTAAACTCAAATTAAATCATGAACTGAGGGAGGGGGGGTGGCCAGCAGCAGACATGTAAGCAGCTCAGGAGACGAGCTCCTCCGACACCGTTAGATCCTGCACAGAATCCGGGCATCGATTACCGCTTCTAAGTACACCAAGAGGCTGGGGATACACCAGAGACTGTCCGCCACCCGGTAAGATGGTTCAGAATGGACCAACAGGACCTAAAACAGCTGCGGAACGCCAGCCAGCACAGGCCACGGGAGGAATCAAAGATGGCGCCTGCCACTCGTCCTCATGTAAGAAGCTGCCAAAAGACAGACAACTTCAGACTGGTGAGTCTCGGTCCCCCGCTCATGCACAAACCTCCCCGGTATCCACAAAGAAGGGTAAACCGCCAACTACAATAAAAGAGCATTTTGCTGATCCCCCACAGAGCCCGCGGTTTTCGGCCACACCGGCTATCCCAGAGGGGGAAGAGTCAGACCCCTGGAAAAACACAGGCAGATGGGAGGAAGATAGTGAGCTAGGAGGCCCCTCACAGCCAGCTATGATAACAGAGGAAGCTGAGGAAGATAATGTGGGAGAAGAGGAGCTCAATCTTAAACATGTTATGGATGCAATAGTGCCAGTCCTCACTAACTACACAGATTGAATCGGTTAGACTGGACCTTTCAATAGTTAAACATGATATGCAAAAAATCCGCTCCAGAATCACTGGACTTTTCCGCTGCTACACAAAAACAAAGAGCAGCCTTTACAGCGGTAAAGGGACGTCTCCGAGACAAACAGCTCAGCTACAGTATGTTATACCCTGCCAAACCGAGGATCATTAATGATGGTAAAACCCAATTCTTTCTATCCCCCACAGAGGCTTTGGAGTGGCTCGATGGCTTGGGATAAATCTTTGTACTCCATTTATAAGCTTTGACTTGAATGCTACCTAACCTAGACTGAATTTCACAGACGACTGCTGAATTGAAACGGTTGGTTTGTTTGAATTCTACCTATTCGCTTTCTTGAATTCCTTTTCTACCTTTCCATTTAAGACTTCCTAGGACAAAAAGGAACTATTGGCCGAATGAGAGGAGCGAACAGAAGAGATATTGGACGTTGTATCTCCCTACAGCCGCAATGACTTGGAGAACTGACCAGTGGAAGGTAATCCTGTAAGAAATGGTAAATGGCCGACGAAACTGAATGGAGACATTAATGTACCTTATATCTAATTATGCCTGAGCTAGGGATCCTTTGGATACAGAGAACTGGGCATACAAATATTTGGTACAGGATGCTCTACTCTGGATTTCATACTATGGAGGTGTCAATGTTGCTTGCTATGACATCTATATTTTCATTTCTGTTATTTTTCTTTGGAAACGTAACGTTTCATATACCCCTTTTTCTTTTTGCAATAGACTACATGGAATTAACACCAGCTTAACTGAGGGATCTTTTTGGTCACCTCACAGGTTACTGTTATGGTTACTGGGATAAGGCTCGTTGAAGTGACAATGGGAGGGGGAAGTTGGTAGATATTGGTTTGTTTTGTTTTAAGTTTTTCTTTTTACACTGCACATAAATGCTCTCAAAGGGTACTAATAACGAGCTGCTGCTCGTCTGATTACACTAATGCCCCGTACACACGGTCGGATTTTCTGACGGAAAATGTTTGATCGGATCATGTTGTCGGAAAATCCAACCGTGTGTGGTCTCCATCGGACTTTTTCCATCGGAATTTCCGACGCACAAAGTTTGACAGCTGGATCTCAAATTTTCTGACAACATGGTGTGATCCCGTCAATTCCGATCGTGTGTAGCCTAGTCCGACGGACAAAGTGCCAAGCATGCTCAGAAGAAATTTTGGGTGGATCTGGGTGGATAACTACAGGAATGATAGCCGCCGTAGAGCTTATGCTAATCTATTGCCCACGGCTCACTGTATACTAAGGATGGATGCTACAGCAGGAACGGAGCAAATAGGCATGTAGATCCTATTAGCATGCCTGTTGATTGTTTGGTAAAAAAGCCTGCACTAAATGCACATATATATTATATTTTATTTTTGAATAAAGATGCATGTGATAGCTGATATGGAACAGACTGACATGCAGATTTAACTACCAAGATATATGATTGTTTTGTTGTTTTATATTGAAGTTTTATGTATCAAGATTAAAGGTTTAGGAATTGTGTAAATATAGAATACTTTGTAACAATTGCACAGAGTGTAACAAGTGAAGGAACAAATTTGTATCCTTTTTCTGTGACTTTCGTCTTTCTTCTGTATAAATGCTGCAGAGGAAAAGGAATGATGATTACTATTGCCTCCTATCACTATGGATACAGACGCTCTAATGAGCCACTATATATCTCCCTACGAGCGCCACTAGGCTCAATATCCCATGAATAAGTCATGTGACCTGTGACGTAACGTGTGTAGGGAGGAGAAGCCTAGAGACATCAGCCTGAGGAGTTTGCTGCTAATGGCGAGGCTCTGATGAGAAGTTACCCTGACCAATTCCCTGCACATTATACGCTGTACTGAATGGGTGGTTTGTGAGTGCACATATTGGTAGATAAAACCTTGGCTTTGTTATATGGTACACAGGTGTACACTATTTTTGGCATTTCTTTTCTCTCCACATATTGGGCAACGGAGGACATCTAAACCCGGTAGAATTTAATTACTATTCACCAGGAGAAAATTTCCCAGCCTGTCAGCGATTGATTAGTACTGAGAAGGGAGGACTAATTGCTGTTGTAGTATATGTAATTTTATGAATGTAATTAATACTGGCTGCTCGCATGATTTCTTAGGAGGTGATATTGCATATATCTGGAGTATAACACTTTGCAGGAATCGCACAACTAGCACTTTTGGGGATTTTAATCAATATTAAGTATTTCTTATTATTTTTCTCTGCACTGATTACACATATTGATGTTTTTTTAGGAAGTAAATATTCATTGAGGTGTGAGGGAGCATCACAGTGGAGTTTCTTCAATATATATAAATTATATATTAATTGGCAGTTTGTACAGTTTTCTATATGAATGGTTTTTAGCACTTTTCATATTATTTGGATTACTCATTATCGATGCAATTATTTAGCAATATTTATTAGATCTGGCGGTTTGCACAGTTTTTTACATGAATGGTTTTTAGCACTTTTCATATTATTTGGATTACTCATTATTAAATTGATGCAATTAATTAGCAATATTTATTAGATCTGCACATTTATTTATTTATTTTCCCACTGTGATTTTATTACATATTTATTAGCGCACCAATTTTTCATTTTTATTTGAATATAGACATATGGTGTTGCCAAAATACAGAGAATATTTTAGGCATGGATGTGATTAGTAAATTAGATTGGATTATTGATTTAAGTAATTCTACTATATGGAAAGATTAATCTAGGCCCAAATATATGTTAACCACTTCCCGCCCGGTCAATAGCATATTGACGCCCAGGAAGTGGTTGCGTTATTCTGACTGGGCATCATATGACGTCCTTCAGGATAACATGCCGGCGCGCGCGGTGATTGGGGACGGCGTGTGTCCCTCGGACACACCGCTTCCCCGATCACGGTAAACAGCTAAAGTAATTGGCTGTTTACCATGCGATCGGCTGTGTCAAAATCACAGCTGATCACCGCTAACGGGATTCTTGGTGGCGAGCTACGTGCGCACCGCCGGGGGCACGCAGAGCGGGGAGCGGGGAAGGCGTGTGTCCCTTGGACACAGCGCTTCCCTGATCAGGGTAAACAGCCAATGAAATTGTCTGTTTACCACGTGACCGTCTGTCTCCAATCACAGCCGGTCACAAATGTAAACAAAGCAGCAGTTACTATCTGATCCCTGCTCTCTCCTCACACACACCGATCGTGTCAGGAGAGAGCAGGGATCAGTAGGTGAGATCAGTGTCTGTATTATACTGTTTTACTGTGCACAACACGGCTCCCCCCAAAATAAAAATAAAGAGCACCTGTCCCACAGCCCAGCCAATCAGCCCATCTGTCAATCAGCCCATCTGTCACAGGCCCACTGCCATCGGTACTGCCACACAGGCTACCAGTATCGCCATCGGTACAACGACCAGTACCGCCACTAGTACCGCCATCAGGCCCACCATCTATACTGCCACACAGGCCGCTACCAGTATCGCCACTAGTGCCGCCATCTGTATCACCACCACCCGTACCGCCACCTGTACCACCATCACCACCTGTTCTGCCACCACCACCACCCGTACCGCCATCGGTACCACCACCACCTGTACCACCATCAGTACCACCACCACCCGTACCGCCATCACCACCTGTACCGGCACCACCACCACCCGTACCGCCATCAGTACCGCCATCAGTACCACCACCTGTACCGCCATCAGTACCACCGCCACCCGTACTTCCACCTGTACCGCCGCCATCACCACCCGTACCGCCACCAGTACTGCCATTGGTACCACCACCATCCATAACGCTATTGGTACCACCACACAGGTCCGCCACTAATACCTCCATCGGTACCACTACCACCAGCAGTACCATTACACAGGCCCGCCAAAAAGCACTGCCATAATGTCCCAAAGGAATTACACACCTGAGGAGGCATATGAAATTCTTGCCATGTCGGATGATGAGAACAGTGGGGAGCTCCCATCATCCGATTCTGGTTTGGAATACGAGCCAGTGGAGGATAGTGGATCAGAGTCCGAGTCCGCAGAGGAAACCGTTCCTCCCAAAAGAATGAGATCAGGACCAAGATCGGGACCAAGATCAGGACCAAGATCAGCCCACCACCAGCAGTGCCAGACCCCAGGAAGAGGAGCCCAGTACAAGTACTGCAAATACACGCCCAACCCAAAGAATCCAGCCCCAGTCCAACCTTCCTGATGCCCTGGAAAACCCCTTATGGTTGCCTGCCAACTCAGGATCCGCTATCATCCCCTCTTTCACCACACATTCAGGTGTGCAGCCCGACACTACAAATTTTTCAGAATTTTATTATTTTTCTTTATTTTTCCCAGAAGATTTTCTGCAGAATATAGTGGATCAAACTAATCTGTACGCATCCCAGTTTATTGCTGCCAACCCCAATTCTTCCTACGCCTGCAGGTTCCAGTGGGGACGTGTCACACTGGATGAATTTAAATTGTTTTTGGGACTTACTTTCAAAAAAGAACGAAGTCCATGCATATTGGTCCACCCACCCCATCCAACACATGCCCATATATTCCTCTGTCATGTCCAGGACAAGATACGACATGATTATGCGTTTTCTCCACTTCAATGACAATTCGCAGTGCCCTCCCCGAGATCATAAAAACCACGACAAATTGTACAAGATACGCCCCCTAATCAATTCCTTTTCCCAGCGATTTAGAAGTTTTAGAAGTTTTCATCCCAGACCAAAAAATTTGTGTGGACGAGACCCTCATACATTTCACTGGCCGACTGCACTTCAAGCAGTATATACCAAACAAGAGAGCCAGGTATGGGCTGAAATTAAATAAATGATGTGACCGAGCCACTGGATACTTCACATTCCGGATCTATGAAGGCAAAGACTCCCAGCTCCAGCCCCGGTATTGCCCCCACATATATTGGAACCAGTGGGACAATTGTCTGGAAGCTGGCATACCCCCTGTTTGAAAAAGGATACCATGTATATGTCGACAACTATTATACCAGTCTGCCCCTTTTTCGCCATCTTTACAGTAAAAAAAAACCCAGCCTGCGGTACCTTCAAAAAAAAAAACGGAAGGGATTCCCACAAAATCTGTTGACAAAAAAATTGCAAAACGGAGAATCGACATTCATGAGGAACGAGGAGGTGTTGGCCATGAAGTGGAGGGACAAGAAAGATGTCCACATCCTCTCTACCATCCACAAAGACACAGTGGTGGAGATCCAAAGAAGACACGGCCCCATTGTAAAGCCCGAATGTGTCCACGACTACAATATGTACATGGGGGGGGGGGGGTGGATTTAAACGATAAAGCCCTATTTATCAACCAGAAAGTCCTGTTATTGGTACAAGAAAGTTGCGTTTCACATGGCCTTTTTTAATTTGTTTGTCTGCTACCAAAAAAAGCAACTCAAAACCAACAAATCACCTATCTCAAGTATATTGAAGATATCATCGCTGCTCTCATTTACCAACAAGGTCCCGCCCCAGGAAGCATTCGCTCTGATAGTGTCAGTCGACTTCACGAGCAACACTTTCCCTATAGCCTTCCCCCCACAGAATCTGGAAGAAGACGCCAAAAGAAATGCTGTGTAAGCAGCAGAGGAGGAGTAAGAAGAGATACCAGCTATTATTGTCCCCAATGTCCCTTCCAACTTGGCCTGTGCATCGGAGATTGCTTCAAAAATTATCATACATCCATCCAATATTAGTTCCCCTTATTATTAACAGACTGCCATTTCCCCATTTGCCTGCTACCCTGTTACTACCTTCCATGTTAATTAACTGATCCTGGTCTGTTAACCGACAATGTCTTTGCTTGCCAATTTAAACCACGTTTCTGACTGCCACGTGCACCAACCTCAGCCTGTTTACTGACGATGCCTCTGCCTGCCGATTTAAACCATGTTTCTGACTTCCACGTGTACCGACCTTGGCCTGTTAATAGATTATGTTTTTGCCTGCCACTTGGACTGATCTTTTGGCCATCTACTTTAGTACACAGGGGTCTCACATATGTAAGGGGCTTCAGAATAGCGTTCTGAGTAGAGAAAAACTGTTTTTCGTTTTCTGTGCTCCCAGAACAGGGTCTGGTTGCCCAGAGGCTTCAAAGCGATTTGGGTGGGAGAAGCCTCTACCGCTGTCCCCCTGGCCCTAAGCTTGATGGTCCTTTCTGCTTCCTGGACCAATACTTTGGCTGTGCTGACCATATTGCTGCCTGTAATGACCCAAGACATTATGGACCATGTTTCTTCCTGCTGTTTGCACCAATACTTTGGCTGTGTTGACCATATATCTACCTGCTGCCTCTATTGACTTTGAACAGTATTTCTGCCGGGACACCTCTGCCTGCTACCTGGACCTGTGCTTTGGCTGTGCTCTGGCTGTGCTGACAGTATCTCTGCCTGTACGAACTGTGGACAGTATCCCTGCCTGCTGCCTGGATGATTGCTTTTGCTGTCACTGACCTCATTCCTGCCTGCTGCCTGGACCG
This sequence comes from Lithobates sylvaticus, assembly GCA_028564925.1. NCBI lineage: Eukaryota > Metazoa > Chordata > Amphibia > Anura > Ranidae > Lithobates > Lithobates sylvaticus. The sequence goes on along the minus strand of CM053027.1, from coordinate 227,395,190 downwards.
ATGCTCTCCTCCGTGGACCACTGCACTTCTAAAATGTGTGTATGTGGCCAGGCTGTGTAAAAGTCTCAAACATGTGGTGTTGCCATACTCAGGAGGAGTAGCAGACCGTATTTCGGGGTGTCATTTTTGCTATGTACATGCTATGTGTTATAAATATCTTATAAAGGGACAACTTTGTGTAAAAAAAATGCATTTTCATTATTTTTTCCACATTTTGCAAAACCTTCTGGAAAAAAATGAACCATTCAAAAGACTCATTATGCCTCATAGATTATACATTGGGGTGTTTTCTTTTCAAAATTGGGTCATTTTGTGGACAATTCTATTGTCCTGGTGCTCCAGGGCCTTCAAAAGTGTAATATGTGGTTGAGAAAGAATATGTGCAATTTTTGCTTGTAGAACGCCTGAAAGTGCTACTTCAATGTTGGGCCTTTGTATGTGGCCAGGCTGTGTAAAAGTCTCACACATGTGGTATCGCCATACTCAGAAGGAGTAGAGGAATGCATTTTGGGGTGCCATTTTTGCTATGTACATGCTATGTGTTAGAAATATCTTATAAATGGACAACTTTGTGTAAAAAAAAATGCATTTTCAATATCTTATAAAGGGACAACTTTGTGTAAAAAAAATGCATTTTCATTATTTTTTCCACATTTTGCAAAACCTTCTGGAAAAAAATGAACCATTCAAAAGATTCATTATGCCTCATAGATTATATGTCGGGTGTTTTCTTTCCAAAATGGGGTCATTTTGTGGATAATTTCATTATCCTGGTGCTCCAGGGCCTTCAAAAATGTAATAGGTGGTTGAGAAATGATATGTGCAATTTATGCTTGTAGAACGCCTGAAAGTGCTACTTCAATGTTAGGCCTTTGTATGTGGCCAGGCTGTGTAAAAGTCTCACAAATGTGGTATAGCCATACTCAGGAGGAGTAGAGGAATGAATTCTGGGGTGTAGTTGCAATTATGCATATGCTGTGTGAAAGAAATAACCTGTTAATATGACCAGTTGGTGTAAAAAAATAAAAATAAATCTTAATTTTCCCAAGAATTGTGGGAAAAAATTACAACTTCAAAAAACTCACCATGCCTCTTAGTAAATACCTTGGACTATCGTCTTTCCAAAAAGGGATCATTTTGGGGGTATTTGTACTTTCCTGGCTTGTTAGTGTCTCAAGAAATGAGATTCAGTACATCAGGTGTAATCAGATGTGATCAATTTTCAGTGATTTGCACCATAGTTTGTAGACTCAACAACTTTCACAGAGATCAAATAATATACACTATTTTACCAAAGATATGTAGCAGTATACATTTTGGCACAAATTTATGAAGAAAAATTACTTATTTGCAAAATTTGACACTAGAAACAAAAAGTGTGTTTTTTTTCAAAATTTTCAAAGTTTTTCCGCTTATATCGCAAAAAATAAAAAACCCAGTGGTGATTAAATACCACCAAAATAAAGCTCTATTTGTGAGAAGAAAATGTAAAACATTTTGTTTGGATACAGTGTAGCATGAGTAATTGTCATTCAAATTGTGAGAGCGCTGAAAGCTAAAAATTGGTCTGGGCGGGAAGGTGAATAAGTGGTTAATAGATTCCTCAATGTACAGTAATGTTGGAAGTATTTGTACAGCAGTCGCTGACATGTCTTCAGGTTTTAATTGGCCACATACAGGAACCAATCTCGAATTGGAACAATCGGATAGAGCACATAAAAGTCTTTGGAGTCAGACCAAAATGGATACAGGTTTGTTTAAAGATATTGAGATAGAAATTGAGGGAAGAGATCCGAAGTCCCAAATTCAAAATAAGTTGCCACAAGAATCTATAGGTCCAGTTTCTGACATTGTACAATCATTTTTACAGTAATGAATATTAAAGAAGGCACAATCAGTGGTAAATAATTGTATTTGGCCTATCAAGAATGCTGATGATTCCTATTCTTTATCAGTTGATTTAAGATCACTGAATAAATGCATTACAAATAACAAACCTATTGTTCCTAATTTAAATTTAATGTCACATATGGATGCCAAGGCCAAAGTATTTTCAGTACTGGAAATAGCCAACAGTCATTTTTCAGTACCATGGACAAACAGCTGTCATTATAAACTTGCTTTCAGCTTTGATAAAGAAACTTATGCATTCACTAGAATAATTCCAGGATTGCATATCAGTGACGGCTTAGTGCATGAGTGCTTGGAGAAAGTTTTATCAAAATTTTCTAGACCAAAATGTATTTTCCAGCATGTGGACAAAATTTTGCTGTTTACACAAAATACAGAGGAACATGTCACTCTGTTGACAGAGTTATTTACTTTGTTACAAACAGCAGGGTTGAAATTGAACACAGAGTCAGTTCAGTTAATGAAAAATAAAGCAAATTTTCTTCATATGCAAATTAGTCAGGGACAGAGACAGTTATCACAGGAAAAAGTTAGAAACATTTAAAGTAAAGTAAATTATTGCAAATAGTTTTTACAGGAATATGATGATAAAGTTAAACCATTAATGGATTTCTTGAAAAAAAAAAGAAGTTGTATTTGATCAATGGAATCAAACCCAGACAGATGCCTTTGAAATGTTGAAAAAAGATTTGCAGAATGCAGTCTCATTGCATACAATCGAAATTGGAATATCTATACCTGTTCTAATGTCTACTGATGTATCTGAGAATTCCATCTCAGTGATTTTGTCTCAGGTAAAAGATGGTGAACCCAAAATAATATTTTTTTTCTCCAGAGGTTTGACAAATATGGAAAAGACTTTTGACACAAATATGAAGCAATTGTTAAGTGTTTATTTTGCAGTCAAAGTAACAGAAAAGATTGTGAGATCTAGTAGGATCATATTACAGACACCTTATCTGTCATTAAAAATTATTTTAAAGATAATTCATTCAGGAGAATTATATGACAAATATTGCCCATTTATTTTTAACTTTACAATCTAAACCCATACAGGTAGATGTGATAACAGAATATTCTATTATAATATTCTATTATATTCATAATATTCTATTCTATTGTCATGTATTCAGAAAGCCTGTAAATGGTATTGTTAGAACAAATGCTGAGAGATGGTTCGAGCCAGGATTTGTTAATGCTATTAAGAATTGTTCATCAGGTATGTGTTACCCAAAGAATGGTTATGATATTCAGCAAAAATTCTACAGAAAATGCTGAATTGTAAAAATGCTAGAAGTACAGTACAGCACGTATTACTCTGAAATATTAAAGAGGATAAGTGAATGAATACAGTTTGCTTTAGTCTTCTGGGGTTGATTTAAAACCTTACTTTGTTTGTGAAAACAAGGTTTTATATCATGACAAAAAAAGAGAAATTGCGTCCTGTTATAGTTTAAATACACAGAATAATAAATTAAGGAGTATAGGTCAGTTTAAGAAAAATAAAGCAAAGTAAGGTAATTAGAAATATTATTATTAAAATATGTTTTGTAGGGGGGCGTGTCCAGGACGGCAATGGGAGCAGACACGTTTGTCTGAGCTCCTCAGGACCGGATTTATTTATCCTCATTTATAGGGTGCAGATCCCCACCACAGACCCCCCTGCACCTCCTCTAACAGGGGGGCCATTCCGCTGTGTCTGGGGGAGAAATTGACCCCAAAAAAAACCCTGGAAAAAGAGGCCGGACCGGCGCCGCGGACTAGGCCGAAGACCGGGGACTCGCCTGGAGAGAGTCTGCCCGCCGCCTCACAGGGCCGGCGCGGTGCCCGTTCGGACGCCGGTAAGCACAAAACAGCCCCACAAAAAAAGATCCTCCAGCACCTCTCCTGGCAGGGGGACCATACCACAGTGCCCGGGGGTGAGATTGACCCCAAAAACCCCTGGAAAGAGCGGCCGGACTGGCGCCGCGGACTAGGCCGAAGCCGGGGACTCGCCTAGAAAGTCTGCCCGCGGCCTCACAGGGCTGGCGCGGTGCCCATTCGGACGCCGGGAAACGCAGTTTAACCCCCCAAAAAAGATCCTCCAGCACCTCTCCTGGCAGGGGGACCATCCCAGAGTGTTTGTGGGGGTAATTGGCCAGCAAAAACCCCGGGAAAGAGCGGCGGGACCAGACACCACAGACTAGGCCGAAGCCAGGGACTTGCCTGAAATCCTACCCACAGCCTCATAGGCCCTGCGTGGTGCCCGCTCAGACGCTGCATAAAAGGCTCCGGCGGGCTCTCCCTGTCCTCCTCCATTCCTGGTACCCTCTCCAGGGTATGCAAAGGAGGAAGAACCAGCCCAGATCCCGGAAAAAGGCCACAAGGCCTGACACTGCAGACAGGGCTGCAGCCGAGGCCTCGCCTAAGACTCCTGCTCGGATGGAGAACCAGGCCGAAGATCCCGACAAGCTGCCTGCCACGGCGGCCGATTTCAAGGCAGTCCTCCAGGCCATAACAGCCCTGACTGGTAAGGTGGACCACATTCAAACCAGTGTGGAATTTATTAGAAAAGACTTTGATGCCTTTCGCGGCAGAATGACTGAGGTGGAGCAAAGAGTCTCTCAGGCGGAGGATACAGTACGTGACCATGGTGCCGACATTCACGCACTTAAAGCCAGAGTAAAGACGCTTGAATCCCGCGCAGAATATTCAGAGAATGGCGATAGGAGAAATAATTTGCGTATTCTGGGACTCCCTGAAGGGGCGGAGGGCACGAACCCTACGGCCTTCGCTGAAAGATTACTGCAACAGCTACTCCCTTCAGCACGCTTTTCTCAATTTTTTTCTGTGGAAAGGGCTCATCGCATTCCCACCACTAGGGGGCCCGAGGGAGCACCACCCCGAACCTTCATCTTCAAACTTCTCCATTTTCGGGATAGAGATATTGTGATGAGAGAAGCCAGGGCTCAAGGCGAACTCCGCTTTGAAAATGCTAAACTCCTAATCTTCCCAGATTATTCGCTGGAAACCCAGAAGCAGCGGAAATCTTTTGATGCTGTAAGAGCGAGGTTCCGCTCCCACCATATCAAATACAACATGCTGTTCCCAGCCAGGCTGAGGGTGGAGGATGGAGAGTCTGTTCGGTTCTTCGCGTCCTCAGAGGAGGCTTCCAGATGGATCGACACACTCCCGCCCAGATAAGTGTCCTAAATGATCGCCCGACTGAGCGGGCCACTGCCGTCTGCTGTTTTCCTTGATGTGCCTTTTTCTACTCATTGGCCTGGGTCTTTTCACTAAGCTCCGCTGCACTCCACGTGCTCCGCTTCTGAACCCAGATGACCCAGAAGCTTAGTCTTGGAGCACTCTTCGAACCTTCGAAACCTTGATGCTGGAAATTTGGCTCCAGATCTGTATCATGCCCTTCCCCCCCCTTTTTTTTCTCCCCTATCCTGGACCCAGCCCCCCCCCCCCCCCCGAAGATGACAGCATGTACTCGGCTACTACTATCCCGAGGGAAAGAATTTCAGCTCACAAATGCCAAACCCATAAGTGGCCTTAAGGACGTGCCTCTTTTATACATTGGCCCGAGTGGGACCTCTTGACCCAGTTTATCTCTGAGTGCCATTGCATACGCCTCCCTACGGGTGAGGAGGCGATGGGAGTTGCCCCTCGGCCCTCCCTGAGGCTGATTGAGGCGCCTTGGGGGGAACATGTAGGAAGCTTGACTCCTCCCACATCCCCTCCCCCCGGGCCATCTTTGCCACCCTGTTTTTCTCTTTTAGCAACGACCGAAATGACTTGATTAACTCTGCAACGTTAATGTTTAAGTTTGTACCCCTAGCAGCTGCTGGGAGTCTGCACCCGCTTTTCTCTGATCCGGTCTCCAGCAGGTGACTAGATGTGACATCTAACTGCTGAACTGCGGATGCCGTTTTGCACACGTTCCCCCATTATAGGCGTGTTCACCTTGGTTCCAAGTTGGGATCCTAAGCCTCCCCAAAGTTGGGGCTGGGGTTGGCGGGGCGGGGGGTGGGGGGGTTGGTTGGGTATTTTTTGTTATAACTGTTTTGTTTATTATTTTTTTACAAGCGATGTAAACAGATATGTCACTAGATACTTGAGATGCCATGTCCTGACCCGTTTAGTGGTCCGGACCTTGCATCTAAACCGGAATGGAGGTTCACTGCATGAAAATGTACCATTAGACGATTATTGCTGATTGTACTATTGTCTCATGGAACATTAGAGGTTTGAACTCCTCTGTGAAGAGGTCATTAGTGTTTCAGTTCCTCAAAACATATCATCCCCAAATATGTATACTGCAGGAGACCCACCTGACGGGCAGTAAGCTTCTGAGCCTAAAGCGGCCCTGGGTGGGACATCAATACCACTCCACATACACCAATTACTCTAGAGGGGTCAGCATCCTTGTTCATAAATCTCTACCGTTCAGACTGCTGGCACTGGAGCTGGACTCAGAGGGTCGATTTGTCATACTCCATGCCATGGTAGACAGATTGGAGCTGGTTGTGGTGGGACTGTACCTGCCCCCCCCCCAGCATCCACGAGACTACTTAATCAGGTTATCTCTAAAATTGCCATCTATGCTACAGATAATGTAGTGATTCTGGGGGACTTCAACCTAGCCCCGGACCCTGGGATGGACAGACTCTCACCTGGAGCGGGCTCATCTTCTGAGCTGCTCTCCTGGGCGGAAGCTTCCAATCTAACTGATGTATGGAGATGGCGTAATCCCTCTCGGAGGGCCTATACATGCCACCCGGCCTCACACCAAACCCTCTCACGTATAGACCTTGCCTATGCGGGGGACTCTGTCCTACCTAGGATCAGGGATATCGCCATTCTCCCCCGCGGTGTATCTGATCACGCCCCACTAGCCTTGAAGCTGTGTGTATCCTGCACACCGGGGGAGAGTCTGTGGAGACTGTCCAGGTTTTGGCTGTCTGACTCCAGAATATCGGAACCATATAGATCTGAGGCGATGCAATATTGTCGAGAATTGGATCAATCAGTGTCTCTGATCACATCCTGGGACGCATTCAAGGCCTTCACCAGGGGTAGCCTGCAGTCGCATATTCGCAAGATACATAAGGATCTGAGGGAGGAGACTCGAAAGGCAGAAGAGAGGGTGGCAACACTTGAGGAGGAATACTCTGAGTCCGGGACTCCAAGGGCATATTCTAACTTTCAGGCAGCGCTGAGAGATGTTCTCCTGTTACGAACATCAGCCACTAAAACTAAATTCCTACATCAGTCCCAAAGAATCTTCGAGCACGGGGAGAAGACTGGCAGCATGCTGGCATGGCTGGCGAGAAAAAGCTCCTCCCCGGTGACTATCTTGAACATATGTGACTCGGATGGGACAGCTCTAACAGATCCCTCTTCCATTAATAACAGATTTGCATCATTCTATCGGGAGCTCTACAGTTCCCGAATGGAGTGCTCGGATGAAGAACTACAGACATACCTTGACGGGGTGGAGCTCCCTTGCCTGACATCCACATTTAGAGAAGCTTTAGATGGCCCTATTCTAATAGAGGAGTTGCAGAGGGCAGTAGCCTCCCTGCAAAATAGCAAAACGCCAGGCCCGGATGGGATACCTGCCAAATTCTTTAAAATCTTTGCAGAGGAAATACTACCAACGTTCAAACTAGTGATGCAAAAAGCCATGGAAGGGAATTCATTACCCCCGACGATGGCTGAGGCAGTCATAGTGGTCATCCTTAAACCCGGTAAGCCCCCTGAGCAGTGTTCCTCGTACCGCCCAATCTCCCTCCTTAATGTGGACGCCAAGTTGTTGGCTAAGGTGCTGGCCGGTCGATTGAACACTGTGATTACGGCATTGGTACACGCGGACCAATCTGGATTTATGCCAGGCAGGGGGACCGACATAAACATTCAACGCCTCCTTACACATCTCTCTAGGGCAAGCGGGGACGGCCCGGAGGTAGTCGCCTCCTTAGACGCCGAAAAGGCCTTCGACTCGGTCGAGTGGCGCTACCTCTGGGCGGTCCTTCGCAAGTTCGGGTTTGGCCCTCGTTTTATAAGTTGGGTCCAGATGCTATACCACAACCCCACGGCCCATATACGCACAAACAATTCACTGTCCCAGCCGTTTCCCCTATCCAGGGGCACCAGACAGGGCTGTCTCCTGGACTGTTTGCGCTGGCCATGGAGCCCATGGCAGCTCGTATTAGATCCGCCCCTTCAGTAAAGGGTTCTTATATGCCAATGATACCTTTCTTTTCCTTAAAGACATCTCCTCCCTCCCACCAGCGCTTCAGATAATAGATGAATTTGGCTCATTTTCAGGCATCTTAACTGGGGGAAATCACTTATTTTTTCACTAAGTGCATCAGGCCACCACCCACCAACAGGCACCCCCCTAAACTGGACATCTGAATTTAAATACCTAGGAGTAAGGGTTGGGACTCCATTGTCCTCGTACCATGAGCTGAATCTTCAACCTTTACTTAAGAATTTCTCGCAGAAATGTATGGCCTGGAGGACCCTCCCCCTATCACCAGTGGGTAGGGTCTATCTCCCCAAATTCCTTTACCTTTTTCGAAATTCCCCTTTGATCCCCCCAGCCTCATTCTTTGCCAAGATAAAAAGCATAATATCTTCCTTTGTTTGGAATGGAAGAACCCCACGGCTAGCCATCACCACCCTTCAGCTCCCTGTCACCCAGGGAGGCCTGTCCCTACCAGATTTTCACATCTACTTCTGGGCGGCCGTCCTGGTGACAGTCAGATGGTGGTTTTCCCAAATACAAGACAACCCAGCAGTGACCTTGGAGGCAGCCATAATGGGCTCGTACTCCTCCCTCAGTAACGTGGTGTTCAGGGGGGCGGGATCGCACCCTGGTATTACACAGCTGATGAGCACAACCATAAATGTATGGAATAAAGCCAGGAACCGCTTTAGCTCCCCTGGAACATTCTCTCCTCACATTCCTCTCTGGGGTAATCCCAACCTGCCACACTTGAATACCGTTCCAGACCCCCAGGTCTGGGCAAGGAAGGGTATAGTCAAGTTGAAGCATATAGTTACGGGAGGTAAACTAAGATCCTTCTCTGATCTCAAGAGTGCCTACTCACTACCGGGGTGGATGTTGTTTCGATATTACCAACTTCGCCATGCGTATAGGAAACAGTTCCCAGCGCAACTCACACTAAAATCGGACCCTGTGGAGGGACTACTTACTGCCAAGGTCATAGACAAAGCCCTCTCCTCCCTGTATTTCCACTTGTCCATAGCCCCCTTGAAGAAACTTGAAAAAACCCTAGACAAGTGGAGATTGGACATCCCAGATCTGTCAGAGGAGGAATGGAATGCATGCGTTTCCTCTTTTGTCACCAACATGATCTCGGCCAGAGATCGATTTATGCAGGTCAAGTTCCTCCACAGGGCCTACTACACTCCAAAGCAGTTATCACTTATGAATCCTGACACCCCGGTGGCCTGCCCTAGATGTGATCAGAGATCCGCCTCCTTCTTCCATATGACATGGTCCTGTTCCCACCTTGGAGACTACTGGTCAGAGATAGCTGACACCCTTAGCCGAGTTACCTCCCTCGAGTTGGGAATGGACCCCAAAATTATGCTGCTAAATGTTTTTGACTCTAGGGTGAGAGGCAAATATACTAGGCTATTCCTGAATTATGCTACTTTTTATGCCCGCAGAGAGATATTTCTCCACTGGAAGCATGCTACCCCTCCCAGGGTGTCCTCATGGCGCCTAACACTGAACTCGGTGTTGCCATTGTATAGGCTTACCTATGCCAACCGAAACTGCCCTACCAAATTTGATAAGATATGGTCGGGATGGATAGATGCCTGGGGCACAGAGGTGGCGGATGATTACTGAGGTATTACTGATGGGTCTGGCCCACAATAGGCTACCACTGTTACGATCTCCTGAATGTCTAAACATTGCTTGAGCTCTGTGAACTTAGGACAATAGCTGAGGCCCCTCCTTCGCTCCAACGCCAACCACCCCCCCCATTTTATTTTATTTATTTATTTTTTTCCCACGTATCTTGCCTTGCCGGCTAATCCCCCCCCCCCCCCCCCCCCCCAGTACCTCCTTAAATAGTATTATTGGAATCTACTACCTCGGAACCCGTATCCTAATGTAACGTGAACAGCACGTACTTCTCCTGTTTAAACCTGCATCCTATTTGCACTGTGACAATTTATGTAACAATACTTCTGTGAACAACTGTGAATATGCATCGCTTGTACTGTAAATATCAAATAAACACTCTTTTTCTTGTTAAAAAAAAAAAATATGTTTTGTATGTTATAATAAAATATTAGAATTTTGGTATGTAATTTTAATAAATAAATGAAGGTATATTTTGCATTTATTTAAATTCTCAATAATGATACTGCATTCTTTTTTAGGATCTGACTTGTAAGTCACCAAAATAAAGAAATGTAATATGTCTAGACCTTCCAGATGAAAACAAAATCTTGAAATTTAAGAATATCAGTTCTGGGAGAAGAATTGACAGAAGAAATTCATTCGTTATAATTATTGTTGTCTTTCTATGTTCAATAAAGTTTTTTCAACTTTACAGAGTGCAGAAAGAAGAAGAAGAAAAACTCTCAAGAGAACCTCTGATAAGAGAGGAAATTCTAAAAAGGATGGACTTTTGATTTTTGACTGCTGATGATATAATTTTATCCATCAGATATTGCAGTTTTTATATATCATTTTTATGTGACGAGATATGGTTATCATATCAAGATTTTTACACATCAATTTTTACAATCATATATAGTGTATTTTCAGAGCTTAAAGGGTTAAACATTCTTACAATAGAGTCATTCTAGTTAGAGGGAACATCTGGTGTTAATTAAGACAGAGTACATTTTTCTTAAAAGTCATATAGACAGGTTAGGACTAACTTTTACATTGTAATATGTAATTATTTCGTTTTGAAATCATCTCACATATATGAACAAATTGTTAAAAAACATATTTTATATTTAATTTTGACAAGGTTATTTGAAAGGTTTTATGGATTATAGATTTATGCTAAACATAATTTGGAGGGAAAAAATATGAAACATATATTTTTGAAGTGATATTCATATTTCAAAGTATTGTACAACGTTACATTTATAAATTATGAAATTAAGGGGATTGATTTATTTGGTAATATTTTTTATGGTATATGAAGCAAAAGTCAATTATCTTAAGATCTAATTGTATGGATGGATACGAATGTGATACATTTGAGGTATAAATGGATTTAGATTTGGATTTATATGGATTCAAGAAAAAATATATAGACTTTTACATATATTTATGTAAAATATTTCTTTGAAGCTTCATATGCATTTCTTGGAAAAGCCTGCATATGGCAGTAATTTAGAGTGAGTTGACCTTTCACCTCACCCATGTCATGAGAAGAAAAGTTTCATATTTACTTAAGTCGTTAAGGTTTCAAAGTTTTAGTATACGATCATAATTTCTTTATATTACAATATTTCTTGATTAGGATTATTATTAAGTACAATACATTTTAAACGTATATAATCTATCTACTGATATATGTGGTATTTGGTTTAGATGTAAAAAAAGATCTTATATTGTACAAGTTAAATGATTGTTATTTTAGCTACTCACATAGTTCATAGCCCCACCCTTAGAAATTTTAGAGACTGAACAATGTAAATAGAAGAGGGGTTGGGACTTTGAATGAAGCACCGTAAGGTGCCTCCATCCCGGTATTTGGATGAGAACAGAAAGGAGTTTGGGACTTTAAATGAAGCACTTGAATAGTGGAGATAAATTACAATATAAATAATTTATTAAGTTGCATTGATCTAATGATATAGTTCATTTCATATATGTACAAAATTATACAGAGAGCGTGCATGCACACTGGGTAAAAAGTGCATGCATGACAACACATGATCAGAATAATTAAAAATAGCATGCGCCTGCCAAAAGCAACATATCCAATGCTGGCACATGCATTCACATGGTATGTGTACATCAACCCAGGATATTCAAACAACATTAGAAATAAATGATATCTGGAGTATATAGAGTATATCAGTAAAGGATGGATAAATATCGATCCGTGTGGAGTATAGCTGCAGCATCGGGTATAGCTCTACGCGTTTCGTGGGTTTTCCCACTCGTCAGGAGCAGATGCGGCAGACATTCCTATGAAATATATAAATATATAAATATAATAAGATGTAAAAGACTTTATTCTAGAGAAAATGATTCTCGGACATATTTAGTATGTCTATGAATGGTTAGTACGACACACTCACCAACCCGGACAGCAAATGTAGTGTGGGGAAGCCGGCGTGGAGTTGGCCAGGAGCATGACCCCACCACGGGAGCTGAAGCGGCATAATCCAGGGATGCAGCACTGGGGGGTATGAGAGTGGGTAAGGTGTGGCAGAAATTTCCATAAGGCGAAGAATGTGGTGTGAGCTTGATGAAGTGGAGGTGTCTGAAAACGAAAATAGTGAGTTTGTGTGATATTATAACAATAATGTGTTATGAGTAGTAGTAGTGGTCATTTTGGGTTAGCCCAGTGTGGCTTATAATAAAGTGGAGAAGTGAGGGGAGTGCCAGGGGATATTGGGGTACCTGTGTCTGAAGTATGCACAGGTACATGAATCTATGGAAAAGTGTAAAGGACCTGAGAGGGAAATGCCAAGTGAAAAAGTATAATAAAAAATGAAACCAAAAAAAAGGAGGAAAATAGAAAGATTTGGACAGGAGAGAGAAGCATACCCCAATGCTGCATCGAAGCACCACCAGCAGATGATTATGACTGGTGTGTGGGAACCCCAGAGGGAGACTGGTCATGTGAACAGCTCCTCTCAGGGGGAAAGAATATATGCCGCAAACGCCACACAATGGGCCAATGGGGGAGAAGGAGCCGCACCTGTACCGAGTGAGCACTCAGTAGCCGGCACGGAGACTCCCCCATACAAGCCCAAAAGATGTTACAACTGAACGCCGGCATAGTAACGTCATAACTGACGTCATACGCACGGCGCAAGTGCCGTCACACATGCAGCGCGGCAGATGTGGCGCCGATGCGCGAAGGGGCACCAGCCCGATCCTCCCAGACATAAAGGGTGCCAGGGGAGGAGGGGGAGGGTCCACTGAGCGCATCGCAGCTCCCGTGAGGAGGAAAGACCGCAGCTACACCCAAGCGCCAATCAACCCACACAAACCACATAGTCGTCCCGGACGGGGTCATGTGTTGGACATCTAGGGGGAAACAGTCCATGTGTGTACGTTGAGCCAGCGCAGGAGAATGCTGCGAGTGAAAAGTTACCATGTACAAAGCTCATAGGTATAAATGTAAAGAGACCGTGCAAATAAACATTAATAATATTAGTTTATAAACCTTTTACTAAGGCATCCTATAAATGAGGACAGCTCTCACACAGGGATGGCAGGGGGACACTGCCAATCCCAATTATTCAAGTGCCTCCATCCCGATATTTGTGTAAATAGAAGAGGGGTTGGGACTTTGAATGAAGCACCGTAAGGTGCCTCCATCCCGGTATTTGGATGAGAACAGAAAGGAGTTTGGGACTTTAAATGAAGCACTTGAATAGTGGAGATAAATTACAATATAAATAATTTATTAAGTTGCATTGATCTAATGATATAGTTCATTTCATATATGTACAAAATTATACAGAGAGCGTGCATGCACACTGGGTAAAAAGTGCATGCATGACAACACATGATCAGAATAATTAAAAATAGCATGCACCTGCCAAAAGCAACATATCCAATGCTGGCACATGCATTCACATGGTATGTGTACATCAACCCAGGATATTCAAACAACATTAGAAATAAATGATATCTGGAGTATATAGAGTATATCAGTAAAGGATGGATAAATATCGATCCGTGTGGAGTATAGCTGCAGCATCGGGTATAGCTCTACGCGTTTCGTGGGTTTTCCCACTCGTCAGGAGCAGATGCGGCAGACATTCCTATGAAATATATAAATATATAAATATAATAAGATGTAAAAGACTTTATTCTAGAGAAAATGATTCTCGGACATATTTAGTATGTCTATGAATGGTTAGTACGACACACTCACCAACCCGGACAGCAAATGTAGTGTGGGGAAGCCGGCGTGGAGTTGGCCAGGAGCATGACCCCACCACGGGAGCTGAAGCGGCATAATCCAGGGATGCAGCACTGGGGGGTATGAGAGTGGGTAAGGTGTGGCAGAAATTTCCATAAGGCGAAGAATGTGGTGTGAGCTTGATGAAGTGGAGGTGTCTGAAAACGAAAATAGTGAGTTTGTGTGATATTATAACAATAATGTGTTATGAGTAGTAGTAGTGGTCATTTTGGGTGAGCCCAGTGTGGCTTATAATAAAGTGGAGAAGTGAGGGGAGTGCCAGGGGATATTGGGGTACCTGTGTCTGAAGTATACACAGGTACATGAATCTATGGAAAAGTGTAAAGGACCTGAGAGGGAAATGCCAAGTGAAAAAGTATAATAAAAAATGAAACCAAAAAAAAGGAGGAAAATAGAAAGATTTGGACAGGAGAGAGAAGCATACCCCAATGCTGCATCGAAGCACCACCAGCAGATGATTATGACTGGTGTGCGGGAACCCCAGAGGGAGACTGGTCATGTGAACAGCTCCTCTCAGGGGGAAAGAATATATGCCGCAAACGCCACACAATGGGCCAATGGGGGAGAAGGAGCCGCACCTGTACCGAGTGAGCACTCAGTAGTCGGCACGGAGACTCCCCCATACAAGCCCAAAAGATGTTACAACTGAACGCCGGCATAGTAACGTCATAACTGACGTCATACGCACGGCGCAAGTGCCGTCACACATGCAGCGTGGCAGATGTGGCGCCGATGCGCGAAGGGGCACCCGCCCGATCCTCCCAGACATAAAGGGTGCCAGGGGAGGAGGGGGAGGGTCCACTGAGCGCATCGCAGCTCCCGTGAGGAGGAAAGACCGCAGCTGCACCCAAGCGCCATTCAACCCACACAAACCACATAGTCGTCCCGGACGGGGTCATGTGTTGGACATCTAGGGGGAAACAGTCCATGTGTGTACGTTGAGCCAGCGCAGGAGAATGCTGCGAGTGAAAAGTTACCATGTACAAAGCTCATAGGTATAAATGTAAAGAGACCGTGCAAATAAACATTAATAATATTAGTTTATAAACCTTTTACTAAGGCATGGTCTCTTTACATTTATACCTATGAGCTTTGGACATGGTAACTTTTCACTCGCAGCATTCTCCTGCGCTGGCTCAACGTACACACATGGACTGTTTCCCCCTAGATGTCCAACACATGACCCCGTCCGGGACGACTATGTGGTTTGTGTGGGTTGATTGGCGCTTGGGTGCAGCTGCGGTCTTTCCTCCTCACGGGAGCTGCGATGCGCTCAGTGGACCCTCCCCCTCCTCCCCTGGCACCCTTTATGTCTGGGAGGATCGGACGGGTGCCCCTTCGCGCATCGGCGCCACATCTGCCGCGCTGCATGTGTGACGGCACTTGCGCCGTGCGTATGACGTCAGTTATGACGTTACTATGCCGGCGTTCAGTTGTAACATCTTTTGGGCTTGTATGAGGGAGTCTCCGTGCCGGCTACTGAGTGCTCACTCGGTACAGGTGCGGCTCCTTCTCCCCCATTGGCCCATTGTGTGGCGTTTGCGGCATATATTCTTTCCCCCTGAGAGGAGCTGTTCACATGACCAGTCTCCCTCTGGGGTTCCCGCACACCAGTCATAATCATCTGCTGGTGGTGCTTCGATGCAGCATTGGGGTATGCTTCTCTCTCCTGTCCAAATCTTTCTATTTTCCTCCTTTTTTTTGGTTTCATTTTTTATTATACTTTTTCACTTGGCATTTCCCTCTCAGGTCCTTTACACTTTTCCATAGATTCATGTACCTGTGTATACTTCAGACACAGGTACCCCAATATCCCCTGGCACTCCCCTCACTTCTCCACTTTATTATAAGCCACACTGGGCTCACCCAAAATGACCACTACTACTACTCATAACACATTATTGTTATAATATCACACAAACTCACTATTTTCGTTTTCAGACACCTCCACTTCATCAAGCTCACACCACATTCTTCGCCTTATGGAAATTTCTGCCACACCTTACCCACTCTCATACCCCCCAGTGCTGCATCCCTGGATTATGCCGCTTCAGCTCCCGTGGTGGGGTCATGCTCCTGGCCAACTCCACGCCGGCTTCCCCACACTACATTTGTTGTCTGGGTTGGTGAGTTGTCGTACTAACCATTCATAGACATACTAAATATGTCCGAGAATCATTTTCTCTAGAATAAAGTCTTTTACATCTTATTATATTTATATATTTATATATTTCATAGGAATGTCTGCCGCATCTGCTCCTGACGAGTGGGAAAACCCACGAAACGCGTAGAGCTATACCCGATGCTGCAGCTATACTCCACACGGATCGATATTTATCCATCCTTTACTGATATACTCTATATACTCCAGATATCATTTATTTCTAATGTTGTTTGAATATCCTGGGTTGATGTACACATACCATGTGAATGCATGTGCCAGCATTGGATATGTTGCTTTTGGCAGGCGCATGCT
The DNA here is from genome assembly GCA_028564925.1 of Lithobates sylvaticus. Lineage (NCBI taxonomy): Eukaryota > Metazoa > Chordata > Amphibia > Anura > Ranidae > Lithobates > Lithobates sylvaticus. Next base: position 227,378,639 of record CM053027.1, on the reverse strand, counting down.
ATTTTTAATTATTCTGATCATGTGTTGTCATGCATGCACTTTTTACCCAGTGTGCATGCACGCTCTCTGTATAATTTTGTACATATATGAAATGAACTATATCATTAGATCAATGCAACTTAATAAATTATTTATATTGTAATTTATCTCCACTATTCAAGTGCTTCATTTAAAGTCCCAAACTCCTTTCTGTTCTCATCCAAATACCGGGATGGAGGCACCTTACGGTGCTTCATTCAAAGTCCCAACCCCTCTTCTATTTACACAAATATCGGGATGGAGGCACTTGAATAATTGGGATTGGCAGTGTCCCCCTGCCATCCCTGTGTGAGAGCTGTCCTCATTTATAGGATGCCTTAGTAAAAGGTTTATAAACTAATATTATTAATGTTTATTTGCACGGTCTCTTTACATTTATACCTATGAGCTTTGTACATGGTAACTTTTCACTCGCAGCATTCTCCTGCGCTGGCTCAACGTACACACATGGACTGTTTCCCCCTAGATGTCCAACACATGACCCCGTCCGGGACGACTATGTGGTTTGTGTGGGTTGATTGGCGCTTGGGTGCAGCTGCGGTCTTTCCTCCTCACGGGAGCTGCGATGCGCTCAGTGGACCCTCCCCCTCCTCCCCTGGCACCCTTTATGTCTGGGAGGATCGGGCGGGTGCCCCTTCGCGCATCGGCGCCACATCTGCCGCGCTGCATGTGTGACGGCACTTGCGCCGTGCGTATGACGTCAGTTATGACGTTACTATGCCGGCGTTCAGTTGTAACATCTTTTGGGCTTGTATGGGGGAGTCTCCGTGCCGGCTACTGAGTGCTCACTCGGTACAGGTGCGGCTCCTTCTCCCCCATTGGCCCATTGTGTGGCGTTTGCGGCATATATTCTTTCCCCCTGAGAGGAGCTGTTCACATGACCAGTCTCCCTCTGGGGTTCCCGCACACCAGTCATAATCATCTGCTGGTGGTGCTTCGATGCAGCATTGGGGTATGCTTCTCTCTCCTGTCCAAATCTTTCTATTTTCCTCCTTTTTTTTGGTTTAATTTTTTATTATACTTTTTCACTTGGCATTTCCCTCTCAGGTCCTTTACACTTTTCCATAGATTCATGTACCTGTGTATACTTCAGACACAGGTACCCCAATATCCCCTGGCACTCCCCTCACTTCTCCACTTTATTATAAGCCACACTGGGCTCACCCAAAATGACCACTACTACTACTCATAACACATTATTGTTATAATATCACACAAACTCACTATTTTCGTTTTCAGACACCTCCACTTCATCAAGCTCACACCACATTCTTCGCCTTATGGAAATTTCTGCCACACCTTACCCACTCTCATACCCCCCAGTGCTGCATCCCTGGATTATGCCGCTTCAGCTCCCGTGGTGGGGTCATGCTCCTGGCCAACTCCACGCCGGCTTCCCCACACTACATTTGCTGTCCGGGTTGGTGAGTGTGTCGTATTAACCATTCATAGACATACTAAATATGTCCGAGAATCATTTTCTCTAGAATAAAGTCTTTTACATCTTATTATATTTATATATTTATATATTTCATAGGAATGTCTGCCGCATCTGCTCCTGACGAGTGGGAAAACCCACGAAACGCGTAGAGCTATACCCGATGCTGCAGCTATATTCCACACGGATCGATATTTATCCATCCTTTACTGATATACTCTATATACTCCAGATATCATTTATTTCTAATGTTGTTTGAATATCCTGGGTTGATGTACACATACCATGTGAATGCATGTGCCAGCATTGGATATGTTGCTTTTGGCAGGCACATGCTATTTTTAATTATTCTGATCATGTGTTGTCATGCATGCACTTTTTACCCAGTGTGCATGCACGCTCTCTGTATAATTTTGTACATATATGAAATGAACTATATCATTAGATCAATGCAACTTAATAAATTATTTATATTGTAATTTATCTCCACTATTCAAGTGCTTCATTTAAAGTCCCAAACTCCTTTCTGTTCTCAGAGACTGAACAATTGCCTTGTGTGTTTGAAATTTGTGGGCCTTCTGTGGAACAATATAGCCCAGAGAAACCTTAAGCCAACCTTCTTAGGAAGGTGGGGCTGTTTTCATGCGCTGATTTAAGGAAAAAAGAGTTTTGGGCAGACTTTCACGCGAGCAGACACGAGGAGACATTGAAGGACAAACCTTTCTACACACACACACAAAGATACAATTATACAATCTTCATTTCAAGAATAAGAAAGTTAGTGATGCTATTCTTATATTCTACATTTTGAAATTGTTTTTGTAATATTTTACACGAGAACTGAACGGATTTTCTTGTAACTTTCCTCATCAATATGAATTATTGAAATATAGTTATTAATACAGTAATAACTTGATTTCTACAAGCCTCTCCCCCCCCCTTCACCCTGTGACAATGGACAGGGGATCATTTCCCTGCACCCGGTGTCACAATTTAAAAACAGCGTGACTCTGTAGGGCTCCACCCTGGACCAGAAGTGCATAAGTGGAAGTCAGCCGTTGTGCATTTGCACTCCAGACAAATGGATGCACAATCCAGGAGGATACTAACAAAAAAAAAGCACCTAGAAAAAAAATAGACACAAACACACAATAACAGAAAAGTAACAAACCAACACAACTCAAGAAAAAACAAAACACAGCCACCAAACAAAAACAAAAAACAAAATATACCATGACAAAAAATAATTAATAATCATAGAATATATATTATACACACATAAAAGAGGGCTCATAATCTACTTTAAATATTAAATTACAGTTTTCAACATATTCATACATGTGCCCCAAACAGAAAAGGGGATACAAGATAAAAAATTAAAAGAAGAAAAAAAATGGTATATCTGATTTGAAAAAAAAAGGAAGTGGCCCATATCCTAAGCTTCTATCTAGAAAATATTTTTTAATAATGAATCGCTGCACTACATCTAGAAAGGGGGCATAACTGGTGAGTTTTTTTTTATTTCCTTTTTGCAGACAGCTATTTTAAATTTTTTTTTAAATATAAATATAACTGAATGATATCAAATTTGGTATATATTGATTCTGGGCATTTTGTTATTCTTTTGTTTGTATTATACTTGATAACTGTGTTCATCCTTGTAGATGGATTGTTTTTCTGTCAAGTAATGTCCAATCCAGAAAATCCAGAAATCTGAAAAACACGTTGACTTGTGTCTGAATTTGGACATTTGTTTGTCAATATATCTTTCTGGATGTATTTTTCTGCAAATTAATTGTTTTTTTAAAGCAGTTTTGTAATAAAATATTGTTATTGATTTTATATACTGTATACATGAATTGGAAGTGTTCAATTAAAGTATTTCTGGGGCAAGCACTGAAAATCCCATTTCTATTTCTGGTTGAGTTATTGTATGTTTATATTTGGGATGATAACTTTAGAAAGATACTACAAAACAAGTGTGGAAAACTCCCCAGTATTTCTATTTAAGATGTTACCAAAAGCCCTGACTTACCCGGCAGTGGTCCTTAAGACTGGTGGTTCCCTCCAAGTAGGACACTCTAGGGCAGGTAGGTAGGATCCAGAGGACATGCCCCATCCAACTAGACTTTGTCCTCCTGGCAGGAATACCCCCTAAGGAGTCTTTATGGACAAGGTTCCACCACACCACAGCCCTAGATCTAATGCAGAGTCAAGTGTTCAGAAGGCGCATTACACTCCGTCCCAGCTCCCTCTTTACAGTGGGACCTGGGTATGGCCTTCAAGGCTATGCTGATGATCAGCCAATCCAGAAAGCAGAAAATGAGCCCCAGTGGCTCTACAAGAACTGCAGAATCTTGTTAGATAAAAAAAAAATGTCTAGAGAAAAAAGGAGAAAAGATTTTGCAGGAAATTAGCAAAAAATTGATTGAAGCGGAAAGGTTATACTGGGCTGTTCTTACAGCTTTGTTTTCCAGTGCTCAATCTCCTGAAGGCAGCAGCATAATCAAATGTATTTGAATACTTCATCCCATGTCCCTTAATGTATAATTAAGAAATAGGATTTGTGTGTGTACATCAGTTTTAGAATATTCAGTACTCTGTGGATAAGGTATTCCAATTTACTGCTGAAACTGGAAATGTATTCAGGGGTACAAACCTCTTATTCAGTCTAGAAACTTGTATGACCAGTTTAGGATCCCTACGGAACAAGGCAATCATACTAAGTTCTGGTTAAACCCACTTCCACACACTTTGCATTTAATTACATGCTGAAAAAGAAATTTGCCAGCGACAGGGGCAGGAAAGTCTGAAACATATAAAAATTATATTTACCCTTGAGATCTGTCTGTTCGATGCATGGTTTCCTCCTCTTATTGCTACCAGTTGTTTTGTCACTGAACCTTCATCGCTTGGCGACTTTGTCCGTGGAGGAACAATGCCAACTTTAGAATACAGACAACAAGAGAATTAGAAAACTTCTCTGCCTTTTCACTCAAATAACCATGACAAAATCCACTCTAGTCTATCATCTCCACAACATTTGCTTCATACATTCCTAAAATTCAGGGCTGTATTTACCATATGGCATAATCTGCATTCTCTTTGTGCCTGGAATATAATTTTTCTCATATGGCTGCTTGAGGTGTACCTAAATCGCTAATACATGTTCTCTGTCAGAGCACTCCAAATAATTATTCCCTAGCTCTTTTTACTATTTACTGTATATCACCACTTGTCCTCTTTGTATGATGAAGAATCTACCAAGAAATGTAATGCCAATATTGGAACTATAAATGTAACACAACTTTATTCCATGACATCCAATAACATACTGTATTAAAGGGTAAAGGGCTTGTTGTGCCTTGCTTCTGTTGGGGAGGTGCCACAGACTATGTTGTGCCAGTGGACAGGACAGTAGTACTTTTAGAAAACACTAAAATAATAAAACACTTACAGACAAGCAGCAGGTTCTGAGGTTCTAAGAAGGTAATGTGCATCATGGAAAAAATGTATGCTCTTTAAAATATAATTCATGTATTAGTATTGACCAAATGTGAAAATGTTTAAAGTGATTGCTAACCCTCACCTTGTAAAACAACCCAGTAAGTTTAAAATAGAAATGAAAGGCAAAACATTTTGTATATACATATAAAAAAACATTATACATATATTTTTTCCCCTTTTTCATAAGTGAGCACATTCCCTATGTTCTCAGCTGCATTAGAGCTGGGGGAGGAGAAACAGCAGACATTGGTCTTCCCAGTGTGTGGGGTGTGTGTGGGTGTGTGTGGGTGTGTGGGTGTCAGGACAAGTCTAAAGATTGGAGGAGAGCAGGCTGAGTTCACAGGATAGCTAGAGAACTGACCATGGTGTGTTCTCCTACTTAGTGTGGACAAATGCATGGTACATGAGGTCAGGCACATATCAGGAATATGAAACTTTGGGTTTACATATTCTTTAATGATTTGTTAAGAATAAAAGTTTTGATAATTTTCTTTCAATGACATAAAAGTGTAGTACAGTACAAAAAACATTCTTTGGTCCAGCGTATGACAAAGTACTGAGTACATAAAAGAAAAATAGGATTCTTATAACAGCTTACCTGTAAAATCCTTTTCTTTGAAGTACATCACGGGACACAGAGCCATAGTAATTACTATGTGGGTTATAGGCCACCTTCAGGTGATGGACATTGGCACACCCTAAGACAGGAAGTCCATTCCCTATATAACCCCTCCCACTACTGGGAGTACCTCAGTTTTTGTAGCAAAGCAATACACGTGTATACCAGTAAGAGGGGAGGGACCTATGTGTCCCGTTATGTACTTCAAAGAAAAGGATTTTACAGGTAAGCTGTTATACAAATTATATTTTCTTAATCGTACATCACGGGACACAGAGCCATAGTAATTACTATGTGGGATGTCCCAGAGCAATGCCAACTGAGGGGAGGGAGACACAACAGAAATAGGGCAACATGAGACTAGAGGACTTATACTGCTGCCTGCAGCACACTACACCCAGAGGCCTCATGCCTTTTTACATTCACCTGATAAAATCTGGTAAATGTATGGACTGAAGTCTAAGTTGAGGCCTTGCAGATTTGAACCATGTAAGCTTGGTGATGCACTCCTACAAAGCACTAATAGTCCTAGTGGAGTGCGCTTTTGATTTGAGAGGGTGGAATCCTCCTCTTTAAACTATAAGCCTGAACAGTTACTTGCTGAATCCATTTAGAAATAGTAGATTTCGATGCTGCCTGTCCTTTTTCTAGGACCCTCAAGCAAGACAGCAAAACATCAGTTTTTCAAATTTGAGCACTCTAACCACATCAAGAGAATATAGTAATTTCCCTTCTGTAGAACAGGGTTCTGGGAAAAATGAAGGTAGAGCAATATCCTGGTTTGGATAAAAAGACTAGACACTAGACAAGTTAGGATGAGGACGCAATACTACCTTATCCTTGTGAATAATCAAATATGGCTCTTTACAAGAAAGAGTAGCTAACTCGGATACCCTTCTTGCAGAAGATATGGCTACCAGTAAATTAGTTTCCTTGTCAAAAGGGAATATGCCATATTGGCTCAAAAAGGCTGTTTCAGCAATGCCGACAGAACTAAATTCAAGTTCCAAGGGTTCAGGGGTGACTTAACCGGAGGATAAAGCCACGTTACCCCCTAAATAAGCTACGAACCAAAGAATGCGAAGCAAGTGGTTGTTTAAATAATACCGATAAGGCCGGAACTTGGCTTTTGATAGTACGCAAGGCCAGCTTCATTTCTAACCCTATCTATAGAATTCAAGAATTCTACCTATGCCATACTTCCTGGGGTGCTAACACCTGGATTCACAGCAGGCGACACATATGCTTTCCAGACTTTCCACGCTTCTTCAGAATGTGGGTCTCAATAGCCAAACCGTTAAATTTAGCCTTCGTAAGGTAGGATGGAATACCAGACCTTGCAAAAGAAGGTCTGGACGTGGTGGTAGGGTCCATGAGTCCCCTGCCGCCATCTTTATGATCTTTGCATATAAAGATCTTCTGGGCCACAAGAATCGATTTTCCTTCCTGCTTGATCCTGCGAAGCAGTCGTAGAAGCAGCAGCATAGAAGGAAACGCATAAATCAGTGAGAACTGATTCCCCCGGGAATACCAAGGCATCTGTTCCACATGCTAGCGGATCCCTTGTTCTTGACACAAAGTTGTCGATTCTCTTGTTGAACCTGGACGCAAACAGATTTACGTCTGGGATCCCCCATCTTCGGCGCATTGCCAGGAAGATATCAGGGTGAAGGGAACGTTCCCTGGGAACAACGGCTGGCAACTCGAGGTAGTCAGCCTGCCAATTTTCTATTACTGGAATAAAGACTGCGGCTAGGCAAGGTACATTGTTTTCTGCCCAAGTTAGGATATGATTCATCTCTCTCTGGGCCACACGACTTCTCGTGCCCACCTCGGTGATTGATATAGGCCCCTACTGTGGTATTGTCGGATTGGATCCTGACAGGACAATTCTGTAACCTGAATGTCCAGGTCCTCAGGGCCAAGCGTGCTGCCCGGATCTCTAGAATGTTGATGGGCAAGGTCATTGTTGCCATCTTCCAGGTAACTGGTAGGAAAGATTTTCCCTTCTGCAGATTCTTGCTTATCAACCACCAACTGAGGCTTCAGCGCACCCTGGAGGCAGATACATTGGGAAATCTAGAGCTTGGATCTTCTTGTTCTAAGCCAAAAAGATACTGTTTTGCAGCAGCCTCAAATGAAACTGAGCATAAGGAACGGCCTCGAATGAAGCCACCATCTTTCCCAACAACCTCCTGCAAAGTTGAATATATAAGGATTCTTCTTTGCCTTGACCACCTTAATCAGTTCCTTTATGGCCCTGATCTTTGCCTGGGGCAAGAATACCCTTTTCTGGGCTGTATCAATAATCAGACTCAGGTATTCTAATCGCCTTGATAGTTTTTTTTAAGGAGGATTGCTTTAGGTTGAGAATCCAACCTAGGTATTCCAGGTAGTTTACTGTAGATCATACTTTGTTCTATGCGGGCTCCCGACTGGTCTATCAAGAGAAGATCGTCTAGGTAAGCTAAAATCGTTGTAAGGCCTTAGACCCTTAACCCAGCTACAGGAGGGGCCAGGACCTTTGTAAATACTCGAGGTGCAGTAGCTAGACCGAAAGGCAAAGCTATAAACTGAAAATGAAGATTTTCTACCTCGAAACATAGATATTTCTGGTGAGCGGGAAATATAGATACATGGAGGTATGCATCCCTGATGTCTATTGACGCCAGAAGTTCTCCACCTTGTAGGACGGAGACCACTGATCGGATTGACTCCATGCGAAAAGAGCGGATATTCAGAAACTGGTTTAGATCTTTGAGATCTAGACTGGGTCTAGCATAACCATTTGGTTTTGGTACCGTGAAAAGGTTTAAATAAAACCCCAAATCCTGCTCTTGCTTGGGAACCACTAAGATCAATTTTTTGAAACAAAACATGGTCCAATGCTTGAAAGCAAGACTTCTTTTCCTCTGGAATCTGAGAAAATGAGGTGACAGGGACTTTCGGAACTCAAGTTTGTATCCTAGAGTTATTGAGGAAGTCACCTATCTGCAGCCAACTGCACCTGTTATTCCCAGGTGGTCCCCTATCCAGGTACTGACCAGGCCCGACCCTGCTTAGCTTCTGAGATCAGATGAGATCGGGCGCTTCAGGGTGATGTGGCCGTAGGCTCCTGACACTCTTCCTACCAGACCCCTGAGGACTGCAGACGTCTTCCTCCCACTCGAGCGAGCCCTTGAGTTTAGGCTGTTTAGAGCTTGAAGGAGTCCCTTTTGAGCCCTTTTTGGGGTGTTTCTACCCCCCTTCTGACCATAGCCCGATGCACAAACGCAGTGGTACTACCAGAAGAAATCGCATTCACTGCTTGAGCAAATAGTCCAGCAACTGTCGCTGCTATTCACGCTCAGCCTGATGCTTTAGTAAATGTGCCAAAGGAATACCTGTGTCACCACTTACATGCCCCTTTTTAGCTTTTGTGTCACTCCAAAAAACTGAGCCTTTTAAAAGTACCCCTGTGCTGGACGTTGCTGCATGCCAACGCCACACTAAGCCATGCTCGCTTCATGTTCCCACCATACCCTCCCCCCTCCTCTTTTCTAAAAATGTTTTCCCACGCGAGCACGGGCCTCCGATCCGACGGGATCTGCATGTGTGTGGGGGGAGGGCGGCGAGGAGGAGGGCTGTAACAAACTGCCGTACAGAGGCGGTGGAGAACGGAGCGGCATCTGCCGATTGTTCTGGCTTCTCCCTCTACTCAGGGAGAGGGGGGAGAGCTTTTGTCCGGGATGGGGGGTGTTTTTTAGAGAACCCCCCCCCCCCCAACATCTTACCGGAGTCCTGTGACTGCTAGCCATAGGAAGCTGCAGCTTCTGCTGACACAGCATAATCTGAGAAAGCATGACAAGGTACATGCTCTGTACAGCCCCCAGTGGTGGCATTTAGGCATGACAACATTTACTTTTTAAAGGAGACAATTCATAAGAAACTTTAAAATTCTTTAGAAGTCTCCACTTACCTTTCCAGCCACAGGGATTTCTGTGGTAAAACCAACAGTCCGAATCTTCACCTCTCACGGTGGGCTCCGTTTAAAAACCTTCAGGAACTGGGGCCCCCTTTTTATCGGGGGATCCACACTCCTGGACCCGTAATAGCACCCCGCCAGAAAAAACTTATGGCTGAAAAAACCAAAAGCACTGGATCCCAGGGTCCATCTCTCTAGAAAGAGAAGCGCTACAGGCTAAACCTAATTTCTTCTGCTACGAGGCCCGGGTACTATTCAATTCGGCCTAAAAAGACACTTTGAATGTATTCGGCTGCATAGCTAGCCCCAGCAAGGATTGCTACAATGGAGCTCAGCACAGCACATCTTTACTCATGACCAACACTTTAGACACTGGCGAAAAAACTAGGGTACTACCAGTAGTGGGAGGGGTTATATAGGGAGTGGACTTCCCGTATTAGGGTGTGCTAGTGTCCATCACCTGAAGGTGGCCCATAACCTACATAGTAATTACTATGGCTCTGTGTCCGTGATGTACGATTAAGAAAAGAAAAGGCTAAACAGCCAATGACTCTTGAACCTATGTCTGAACCCCAATTCATTACTCAGGTATCAAGGCCGTTGAAGCTATATAGCCCAAACAGTAGACAATATACATTAATAGGGGTCATCGGCTGAATAAGAAAAACAAATAAGAAGTAATAATATTATGATTATTATTAAGTATAGGGCAATCTTTGTTCAACCTAAAACATATTAGTAACTGCAGCCTGTTTGCTTACTTGGACTCCTGCAAGCCCTTCAAAGTTTTGTTTAGCAACTAGATCACTCAGGACCAACAATTGCTTAGAAGTTAATTCAGCTTGTAAAAGAGAGAAAGCAGAGGGGAGAATAAAGAGTATATGGAGAAATTAGTACAGAAAGTGATGAGAAAATACAAGGAGAGAAGTATAAATATCTAAGTACCAGGCTGACACCCTCTTATGCAGGGTACTGGTGTCTTTCCATCAAAATCAGGTGGATTCTGAAAGGTATTTCATCCAGGAATTTCATGCTTTCTCAAAGTAGGCCAGCTTGTCCCGAAGGATAGCCACCATACATTCAATGATCATGATCCATGTAAATTTTTCCTTTAAGCGATCAAAGGGAATCATGGGTAACCTCCAGAATCGTGCAATGGATATCCTAGCTGCCGTAAAAATGAATGCAAATAGGTGTCTCATGTGTCCCCTCCATCGGCCTCCCCAAGAGAACCTGCTGTGTAGACTTTGTTAGATTCACTTGAGTGAGGGAATAGGTAAAATTATATGTGCAGGTCCAGAACCACCTTACTTAGCTGCACGTCCACCAAGTGTGAAGGACTGTTTCCTTCCTGGCTGCAACATCGAAAGCACTTGGAGGAGGTCCCACAAGACAGCGGACACCAGTCTGACTGGAACTAGATTGCAGGAAAACTTTAGTTCGCCTCAATCAGGGAGGTATTAATATAATATTTGTAATTGAATTTGTTTCCCCCATTCTGCTGCTTCTAACTCTTCCCTCAAGTCCTGTTCCCAACGTACCATATAAGGTAGTTTAATGGACCCTTCATATATTGTATATGATAGATATATGACCAGTATTTTTATCCACTGTGCTACACAAATATTCCATTGGGGTTGAAGAAGTCAAGTCACTAGTGAGTTTAAGAGTATTCAGAAAATGAGTAATTTGGGAATATCTAAATAGCTCCCCAGTGGGGAAGAGGTACTTTGCCTGTAATGTGCTTCTAGTCATCATTCCTCTATGGTCGCTGAAATCTGCGGGACAGAGAAAACCTTTGTTCGTCCAACACTCAAATGTAGAAGGACTGATACCCAGAGGGAACATTGGATTGCCCAACAAAGAGGCCATTGAGACCTGGAGGGAACATTGGATTGCCCAACAAAAAGGACCATTGGTGTATTGGGGGATTTAATCTATCTTTTTGCCAATCTGTCCCATAGCCCCAGGCAAAAAGACAGCGTCTGACATAGTATATCCAGTCTGTCTCTGCTTTCAGCCACATCACGTGACTAATTGGAGTAGAGGGGAGGTGAGAAGATTCCAACTGCATCCAGTGTGGGAATGAAAATGAATCAGTCAGAATAATATTTGGTTAAATCTGGGACCCCCAGGCCTCCCCTCAATTTAAGTGTGAATAGCGTGCATCTGTTAACTCTAGGTATTTTGTCCCCCCAGATAAATTTCAATACCTTCTGCTGAAAAAGATGTAAATCGGACATATTATTCTTTATCGGTTAGCTAGGTAGAGTATTCATTTTTACAGAGCACAGCCTACCGAACCACAAGGGGGGGGGGGGGCTAGACGTCCATTAGGTGAGAACTGCTTGTAGTTTCTTATATGGGGGGGGGTCATTTTTATGATATAAAAAATCTATGGAGGGGGTGAGATGTATGCCCAAGTAAGGAAGTGCAGTGGTCTGCCATTTGAATGGGAAATTTTGTTGGAGAGAGTTAACTGTTCCGTCGTCTAAAGTTAAGTTGACTTGACATGATTTACCCTCAGTCCAGAGATCATCATAAATAGTGCTAACTCCCGATACAGATTGAGAATGGTTGGGGACGATAGAAGCATTACGATGTCATCAGCAAACAGGGCACATTTATGCACCCTGTCTCCGCAAGGTATCCCCCCCCTCCCAAGGTATTTGTGTTATGCCGTATTTTGATAGCTAGGGATTCCAGTACTAAAATAAATAGAATGGGGGACAGTGGGCAACCCTGCCGGGTGCCTCTGTGTGGTGAGGTAGTCTGAACTATATCCCTTGACCGACAGTCTAGCGACGGGCTTGCTGCATAATGTGCTAATGATTGTGAGGAAACTCTCACCAAATCCAAAGCATTCTAAAGTATAAAAATGGTATTCCCAGTATAGGGAATCAAATGCTTTGTGTAGGTCTAGAGATAATAGTATGCCTTTCAGCTTACCCATCCCATCTCAATTTGATTTAAGCGCCAAGATGATGTCCAGCAGTCACCTGGTTTAATCAGGCGCCTGTCTGTGCGGGACGAACCCCACTTGATCAGGGTGAATGTATCCCGAGAAGAAGGTATTCATCAGCAGTCACGTCCAGCAGTCACCTGGTTTAATCAGGCGCCTGTCTGTGCGGGACGAACCCCACTTGATCAGGGTGAATGTATCCCGAGAAGAAGGTATTCATCATATTTGCTAGTATTTTGGTCATAATTTTGAGATCAACATTGATGAGCGATCCTTGTCTGGTTTGGGTATGACATGCATGAATACTTTATTTTCGTATCTAGGCAGTGGAGTGCCCCGTCTGATGTCATTAAAAAAGGAGCAAAGATGGCCCTACCTTTCGTAAATGTATTACATTATTGTATAGTTCCCCAGTAGTGGTGGTCAAACTTAATTGGATGGTCCCTGAATTTTTCCAGATAGCCAGGGGGACGCGTCAGGCCTGTCCACTATCTCCAGGCTTATTTTCCTTGCTAACAGAACCCTTGGCGGTGGCCTTGCATGTGTCTTCTGGATTGAAGGGGATACAGGTGGGTGTGCTGGAGGAGAAAACAGCATTATATGGCGATGATATGGTACTCTTCCTGGTGGACCATGAAGCATCCTTATCTTCAGCATTATCCATATTAGACACATTTTCAAAATGTTCGGGTCTTAAAGTTAATTGGGGCAAGTTACATATTTTGTCATTGAAGGTTCCTTCCCCGACCCCGAGGGCTCTGATGGGCTGCCCACTTCAATGGATTAATAAGGTGAAATGTTTGGGCTTAACCACATCACAAGATGATTTTATTTGCATCATTACAGAGTGGTACTGTGGATACAAGAGGACGTACATTTTCAAGAGAGAATAGAAAATAAACAATACATATGGGAAAATAAATAATACATTTCACAAACATTGATAGCTAAAAATAATTATTTTGTACAGTTATATAATGAAATTTAACTAGGTATTATTATACTAATGTTATACATGTTCCTGTAGCCATGGTATGATCTTCCTACACCTGGCTCTTTGCTTCTTGGCTTGTTACGCCTGGGGTGGGGGACAGTAAGCTTGTACTATTTAATTATAGAACTGTACAAATAATTGTTTTTAGATATCAGGGTTTATGAAATGTATTGTTTATTTTTTATTCATGTAGAATATGCCTAAGCTTCTGAAGAAGCGTTCACACGCGCAACATGTAGAGCTGCTGAGTCACAGCACACCATCAAATGACGACGGGGTGGTACGGCTCTCATTCTGGAATGCAGTTGAATGACGGCGTCCCAGAACGGCCTCTCTCGCATGGCCACACCATGTTGTTAGGACACGGCGCGACCCCGAACTCTGTAAAGAGCCGGCTCTTTAATCATGTGATCGGCTGTGTCCAATCACAGCCAGTCACATGTAAACACGGAGATGCCGGTAATCGGCGCTCCTCGCCTCGCACTGACTGTGTGGCGAGGAGAGCCGATCAGCGGCATCTCTTCGCAGGGGGACATCTACACATGTAATCAGGGCACTGATCATCAGTGCCCTGATTACAATATAGCGCCACCAGTGCCAGCAATCAGTGCCCACCAGTGCAAGCAATCAGTGCCACAATCAGTGCCCATTAGTGATGCCAGTCAGTGCTGGCTATCAGTGCTGCCTATCAATGCCCATCACTTCTGTTCAATGCCCATCAGTGTCGCCCATCAATACCCATCAGTACCGCCTATCCGTACCACCTATCAGTGCCGCCTATCAGTGCTCAGTGCCACCTATCAGTGCCCATAAGTGCCTCCTCATCAGTGCCCATCAGTTCAGCCTAGCAGCACCCATCAGTGACGCCTAATCAGCGCACATGAGTGCAAACCCCTAAACACCGCACGCAAGCCTGGCGTAACTTGCCACTTCCCCTGATTGGTAAAACTAATAGGGGGAAATTTTTCATTTTGAACCAATTTTTTACATTTTCAGAAACTCACATGTTTGGAGCCCCAAGAATATTTTCCAGGCAATTGACAGGGTAATATAAAAAGGGCAGCGCTATCAAACATATATGAACATAATTCAAAAGGAAAAGAACATGATAATAATGATAAACAAAACTATCAATGGCACATCAAGTCCATAAATAATCAAGGAAAAAGTCAATATGAAAAAAAGGAATTAGAGATGAAATACAGTGTCCCAATCAAATCCAGCAGGTGAAGGGTGTAAACGGGAAAATATAGATGCACATAGGAAAAAAACAGCATCCCCAGGTTCTCCATGTGAGACACCACCAAGATTGAAAGATGGCAGCTTACAGTGTTGGCCTCCAAACTAATGGGAAAGCCAGCAGTGCAGTAGGGAAAACCATTTCCCAGGTATAATCCACAAAGGTAATGTAGGTCCTTCGTAGATCCCGCCTCACACAGGTACATCATGATATGAATAGAAGAAGACCACAGCGTGATACTGTCTAAATTATTTATTAAGTAGAAAAACAGAGTACACTCACATGGTCATCATTAAAAATGAGCGTGTGGTCATGTAAACGCTGCAGCAATTGCCAAAAACTAGTGTATGAAGTGGCCATAGGAGTGGCACGTCTGGTCCCACCCAACGTGTTTAGTCAGAGTTGATGTCGTCAGGTGCGTGGCTACCAGACGTGCACTACGCTCTATTTGTACTAAAAACATAGGAACAAAGGGCGGAAGTATTCACTTTCCCCTACACGTAACTACCCGAAAGAAGGGCAGAAACTAGCAAAACCAATATGTAAACGGGGGAATTGAGAACATATCAGCAGTTTGGGCTGATGCTTATAAAAACTCCATACAATGAGAAGAAAAAAAACGTATCATAAAATAAATGCATATTATAGAGTAGAACCATAACTATTTATTGCCATCTAGTGGTCAAAAAGTATAACATTCAAAAATGAACAATAAATTATGCATTTAAAACCCACAGGACGTAGGAGGCAGGACGTAATTATTTTTGTTCTATTTAAACCTATAAAATATTTTTTTTTCTCTTCCCCTTTTTTCTTAGCTCTTACGGCCCTCTTTCCTCTTCCCTCCCTCCGCCCCTGCCCCATTACACTCCCAGGCCCAGATCCACTACAGGTGGTCCCCCAACCAACCCTTCCATATAGGGCACATAGGAGGGAGAAATTAGAAAATGTAGATTTAGATAATATTGGGGGGGAGGGAAAATAGAGGGGAATTTAAAAGGGAATAAAATGGCCGGTAGAAGCCTCAGACACCAAACTTAAGGGAGATAGACACATTTAATAATTTTCCTTTTTTTTTTTTTCCACCACTAATACCCTGCCGATTTTTATACACAACGGGAACGGAAGTTTTAACAGTAGAAATAGAGAGAGGGAAAATGGACAAATCACATAAAATATTTAGGGAAGGGGGAAAAGAAGGAAGAACAGGGGGAGGGAGAAAGAGAGAGTGGGGGGAGGGGGGGATGGGGCGGAGGGAGGGGGAGGGGAGGGGAAGAGAGAAGAGTCTTATAATCAACTCTTATTTTTTTTCTTTTGTTTTTTTTTTTTTCTTTAGTTTTTTTGTGTATTTAGTTATTTATTTATTTATCTTTTGTTATATGCGGGTTGCTGAAAAGGGGGGAGGGGAGAATATGGAAGGTTGATAAAGATGTTTTTATGTAGAAGTACTTGTATCCATGGTAAAAAAATGTGATGTTAAATGGAAATGTCAAGAAAATTAATAAAGATTTGATAATTAAAAAAAACCCCACATCATACATTTTGTATAACATTCTATATATACTGTGCGTGTATGTGTGTATATATATATGTATATATATATATATATATATATATATATATATATATATATATATTGTGGCAGAGCAGGTGCACACAGCCCATATAACGAGGGGCTGGTGAGAGCAGAGGGGGGTAGGATGGTGGAGTTGGAGCAGTGGCTGCTAGTAAGTGTCTCTGTGTGAGGATAGATGCTGTGTGCATTAAGAAGCTAAGCTGTGTGTGTTGAAGGGCTTCAAAGCTGTGTGCGTCCAAGGAGCCAGAAGCTGTGTGCATTGAGGGGCTTGAAGCTGTGTGCTGCCAAGGAGCCTAATGCCCCATACACACGGTCGGATTTTCCAACGGAAAATGTCCTATCGGACAATGTTGTCAGAAATTCCGACCGTGTGTAGGCTCCATCGGACTCATTTTCCGACGGACAACGTTTTATCTCCTGCTCTCAAATTTTCTGACAACAAAGTCCTATCGGACTTTTTCCGATCATGTGTAGCGAATTCCGACGGACAAAGTGCCACGCATGCTCAGATCACATTACAAGACCAAAGCTATTGGCTACTAGCCTCTATGTAGTCCCGTTGTACACAACGAACGTCACCACGTTCAGGATGATCGGCTTTTCTGACAACTTTGTCCGACCGTGTGTATGCAACACCAGTGTCGGACAAAATCTGTCGGAAAAAATCCAACGGATTTTGTGGTCGGAATTTCCGACCGTGTGTACGGGGCATAAGACTGTGTGCATCCAAGCAGCTCGTTTGAGGAGCAAGTACCTATAGCAGCAGTGCTGTTGAAGAGTAGCCAGGTGGGCTAGCATTTTCATTTGGATTTTGTATATTTATTTGAAGCTTGGACCCCTGCGTGGGACTTTTGGTTTTGTTTTTCCCTTTAATAAATGTGAGCTACCAGGCCCTCAACTATAAATGCCTGTCTGATGTGGACTCACTGCACCAAAATGCATATATCCACTTGAGCTAAACACCCCAATATCACAATATATATATATACACATATACATTAATAATAGATAAGGACCAGAAATATACAGATGCCAGTTATCAAATTCAAATAATAAAATAATTATATTGAGTAAAATTATACACACACACATGCACGTAATCAAGGAATTCAACCATTATTAATAAAACAATTTACGTCCCATTTGACATTCAGTCCAAATGGAACATACAATTTTAAACTATGTATCCAACATGTCTCCATACAGGAGATTTCTCTTCCAACGTGGCAGCCTCTCCAGTGTGGAGGCAGTTTGTCTATAGCAGGGGTGCCCAACCGCTGGCCCGCGGGCCCCTCCGATGTGGCCTGCCACGTCTTGCTCTGAGATGGCGGGCTGGCAAGACCAGATCGCGGGTTCCCGACCCGCCATCTACGAGCATCAGCGCGAAGAATGGAGCCGCCACTAGAGGAAGCAGAGCGCATGCTTCCTGTATAGCGCAGGCTCCTTCACAGGCGGAATGATACCAAATGTACTCGCCTGTGACAGGAAGCATCGGCTCTGCTCTCTACTGCAGCCACATACTTCTGTCACAATGATGCTCGGGAACCCGCGATCTCGGACAGCAGCCACCAGTACCAGTCACCAGTACCCGCCAGCATTACAAGTACCAGCCAGCAGTACCCGCCAGCAGTATCAGTACCCACCAGCAGTACCAGTACCCACCAGAAGTACCTGCCAGCAGTACCAGTACCAGCCAGCAGTATCAGTACCCACCAACAGTACCAGCCAGCAGTACCAGTACCCGCCAGCAGTACCAACCAGCATACCAGTACCCACCAGCAGTACCTGCCAGCAGTATCAGTACCCGCCAGCAGTACCAGCCAGCAGTACCAGCACCCACCAGTAGTATCAGTACCCACCAGCAGTACCAGCCAGAAGTATCTGCCAGCAGTACTAGCAGGCAGTACCCAACAGCAGTACCAGCCCTGGAGGACAGCCAGCACCAGCCACCAGTTATAACCACCTGGGGGACAGCAGAAACCAGCTGTAGGAATCCTGAGGAAGAAGTGAAGATTGAGGTCAGTTGAGGTGCAGGAAAACCTCTGTGCATCAGTGTGAAAGAAGCCTTAGGCCCCTTTCACACGATCGGTCCGATCGGGTCTGTTTTTCAGGCGGACCCAATCGGACCCTCCATTCACCTCTATAGAGTGGCAGATGTAAACAGACTCATGTCTGCTTACACCCGTCTATTTGAAATCTGATCTGCTTAAAAAAACAGAAAGGGTCTGTCATCTGGTCGGTTCTCCTTCCTTGTTTTTTTGTTTAAAGTTTTATAGGATGAGATACCCCCCATAGCTCTGTTCACATATTTTAGATACCTTTATCGAGCTGAAGAGGCTCATTTATAGCTATGGGAGCATTCCACTTTGAACCTCGTAGTTCGGTGGATAGGAACAATATTAGTTATATAATACTTCAATTTTATATAATTATTTGAATAATTATGTTTTTTCTTTCTCTAATTAGTTTTTTTGTAGTTGAGATTTTTTCCCTTTTCTTGACAAGGCATAACGATGACGGACTATACAGGATCTGAATGGGATGGGCTTATGTCGAAAATACATAAAGAATGTGGTGATGACCATGGAATTGAGTTGGAAATTAAGATACTGATAACTAAACTGAGACAGGCGTTGGAACGCAAATCCAACTTATTCTGGCAGGTGAAATTCTTGGAAAGGTATGGTAAGGAGGGCCTAAACCCACAGGGATTGAGGGTTCAGGTATTCCCTGACCTTGTGGGAAATTAACACAGAATTTAAACAGAAATGGGACCTTAACCTACAAGAGTGTACTTCTAAGGTGATGTTGGCATTAATTGAACACTATAATAAGGACATCAGGGATCTTGACATTGAAATTATTGAGCTTCAAAAACAAAATGTCTCCCTTTGTGCTCATCCAAAATTTTTGGAGAAAGACAAATTATTGAAGGAACATCTTGAGAGATATAATAAAGATCTAATATACAATAAAGATATTAGGGATAAAATGGCCTTCAATGGAAAGTACGCATATAGGTGGCCCCAACGGGGTGGGAGAGAAACACGTAAAGATCAGAGGAAGAATAGGAAAAACACAGATAAGATCCAGCCACAAAGTGATGGAGACATCAGAGGATGGTACAGACTCTGATTCATCTAACTTTTCCTATTCTGCCCGCCCCACACAATTCACACAGCCTTCAAGAGGTAGAGGGAGACAAAAAGGGTCTAGAAAAAGACAGACAACTGGAGAAAATGGAAATAGAGGAGGGAAAGATAAAAGAAGCAAAGATCACCCCTATGATGGCTCTTCGGATCCGGATAAAAGAGTAGATAACCTAATGGGAATTGATCCCCGTTATGAATATACTTCAGGGGAAGTACCAGGCTCTGATATATTGACAGGGGCCAATAGGGTTATGTTATCTCCCTCACTAGCCTCCTCTACACATCTAAACACCCCTCGCAATGTGGGTGTGATTTCCAAAAGTAATAAAGATAAGGATTTTCAATTATTTCCTTCCACACAGGAGCCTCCCAATCTACCAACCACCTAGCAGGGTTTGGAAAGGTTTGCCTACAAAATCCGCTAGACAATCAGCTACAGGTAATCAATTTATCTTCCAAATCCCTTTCACAGATGGAATTGGATGTTTTAGGTTTAGGTCTTAGTTTCTGTCCCTCTTCCCACACAGATAGTTTTGAAGTTGTCAAAGATCTCAACCTATTTGCTAGACGTTTAATGTATAAATATATGTTTGATGATGAGAGAAAAAAGAAAAAGCAGGAGTTAGTGGAACGAGAGAATTGGAAAGGGTTTACGGTCAGGGACTTTCTTGCTCTAAAAGATCTGATGGATTTGTTGGATGAAAGTGAAGGATCCCTAGGTGGTCCTGCGGAGGGGGCACCCCCGAGTTTTACGGGGGACCCCCCTCAAGCAATTTCACCCAGGGAAATACCTAAATTCCTCAATAAATCTACCAATTTCCCATCCCTTAAAACTAATCCAAGCATATGGACTTTTTTACAAGTGACAAACGACATTAAGAAATTAGACTTTAAATTGAACAAAACAAGGAATATCACTTTTGAACAGCACCAGGCCATTATACAATTGCAGAGTAACAAAGAAATTACCATCAAAATGGCAGATAAGGGGGTAGTGATGGACACTAAGAACTATCGACAAATAATATACTAACCTACAATGGTAGTCATCACTGAGGCATTTAATGAGGGAATAATAGATAAAGACATCTTTGAAGCCTTAAGAACTACGCACCCTAGGATCCCGTCATTTTATTCTTTACCGAAAACTCATAAGAATATAGACAAGCCCCATGGACGCCCGATTATATCGGCATTGGAGCGAAAAGTGAGAAAGGAAGTCGTCTAGTAGACGCATTTTTACGACCATACGTAATGAAGCTCCCTTCATACCTAGAGGATACTCTGGCACTACTAAGAGTCCTGCATAACAAAAAATTCTCTCCCACCAGTATCTTAGTCTCTATAGACATTGAGGCGTTATATTGCAGCATACCCCACTCTCTTGGGATCTCTGTGATAGAGAGCTTTCTCAATGAGAGTGAAGCAATGCACAGGCCTTACAACAGGTTTATATTGCAATTATTGAGACATATTCTGACCAAAAACGTACCTCCAGGTACAGGGGGTGGCGATGGGGACATGTTGTGCCCCATCCTACGCGAACCTGTACCTGGGGGGGTGGGAGCGGTCTCTCTTTCCTAACTTTGATTTATCGATATATACCTGGCCAGCATACAATGCTGGTACAGGTATATCGATGATATCTTCATGGTATGGGACGCAGGTTTGGATGACCTAACAGAATTTATGAAACTAATATTCATTAAAGGCTACAATCTCAAGTTTACGATGGAACATAGCTTGAGATCGTCATTTTTGGATTTAACCATCCGGAAACAAGAAGATGGAACAATTGATACATCAGAAAAAAGACCGCTGGAAATACCATCCTCCATGCAGATATCTCGCACCCTCAATCCCTAATTAGGAGCATCCCATATTCACAGTATCTGCGTCTCAGACAAAACTGTTCAACCGAGGAGGACTTCAGAACTGAAGCCAACTTACTGAGAGCACGCCTTAGCACACGAGGTTATAGTAAAACTATTCTCAAAAAAGCTTTTAAAAAAGCAATTGATAAAGATAGCAGGAAAATGTCACGTGTGTAATAACAACATACTCTAGTAACCATGAGGATATACAAGACATTATTAACAGGCACTGGCACCTTTTAACAGGTGATCAAATTGTCAGCAAGTACATTGGTACTGCTCCACAGATTACTTATAAAAAATGTCAGTCTCTAAAGGATCGACTGGTCCATACCTATTTTCAAGAGGAAGTTGAGGGTGAGGTTGAACCTGTGGGGATGTCATGGATGTGAATACTGTAGTTGGGTATTGGAGGGATCTTCCTATCTACTTCCTAATGGTGAGACGTACATGAGATTCTCTGCCAACTGTCAAACCAAGGGTATTGTCTACATAGCTTTCTGCCGGTGTGGATCATTCTATGTGGGCAAGACCTTTAGGAACTTTTGGAGACAAATATATGATCATATTTACTATATAAGGAAGAATCTACTCCATACCCCTATAGGAAGACATGTAGCCTTGCATCATAAGAATGACACGTCAATGGTCTGTTTTACAGCCCTAGAGAGAGTGAAAGAGGATCCGAGAGGAGGTAATATAGATCAGAAATTGTTGCAACGAGAGGCCAGATGGATATTCAAATTAAATTTTGCCAGGGCCCCGGCCTTAAATGACTCTCTGAGCTTCAGATCATTCCTCTAGGACAAAACTAGGTCGACGATCCATAGGCATTGTCCTCTTGGGGTATTTTCTATCCCTTCAATTTAGTCCTGATATAAGGTCCGTCACCAAAAATGCCTTGCAGGGGAATCTGCCTCTCTGCAATTAATGTAAATAGAATGTAAAAATGTATTATATTGTGTTTTATATATGTGACACTATGTTCAAACTGGTGTCTGTATGTCACACAGAGGGCATGGGAGTTTTTTATAAGGTAAGTTGTGGTCAATCGCCTATCCTTTGATCTACATTCTTCTAATATGTAACCGGGAGGGACGTCTGTGTAATTAGCTCATTGGACTTGGAGTACATTTGTTCTCCAGGAGGTCCCAGGTCCCTTCTGGCATGGATAGCATCGGGTGGACTAGAATAGCTAAAGTTGTTTGTGTTCCACCCTTGGTAGAGGTGTTGCGGTGGTGGCTTCGGAGGGGACCTTTCCTGAGAGGCATAGAGAATCACAAAATATTTTGTGGTTCAAGTAGATTGGTAATGCTTTGGAGACCATCCCTGTACCCGCTGCTTCATTTCCCTAGGATTATCTATTTTATTGCTTTGTCAATTTAGCTGTTGGAGAGGTACCTATTGGTGCATTATCATTGGTGGTTAGTGCACTTGGTCCCACCTTACATGTGAGGGATGTGGGACCGATCCAGAAGTGGTAGACCCGACCGGGTCCTTTGGCACATGCGGGCGGTACTTGGCCCGGGCGCGATTGCGGCTGTGAGTGCGGGTCTCTACTGTGCACGCGCCGGTGCCGCGGGCCTCTGGGCATGTGCAGCCACTGAGCAGATATGCGCAGCGGCGCATCACACTTCTTCACTGGCACACCTTTAGTGTGTCATTGCGCCCAAACCAGCTGTTAGCATTCAACTAATCATGATTCTTTGGCGGCCGTTTCTTGGCGCCAAAGCTCCTATTTATATAGCCTTAGACACAGTGGGCAGTGTATGCAGTGTGTCTATCGTACGGATGTGTGCAAAAGGTAGGATTTATTCCGTATCTACTACTGATGGCAAGGCGGCCCTGTTGGCCACAAGTATTACCAGCTCTTTATTGGCATCATCATTTGAACTTTTTTCCTTTTTTCTGTCATATTTTTGTTATAGTGATGATCATATGCTGGGCTATCCTTGGGGATATAATCATCTCAGTACATCTATATACCATCTGAGAATTTTCACCCACTAACACTAACTGAGAGACAGGATTTGCCCCCTGGTGGTGATCTTCGGGTACTTTTCTGCCTAGGATCCTGAGCTGTATTAGCAAAGTTCAAATTGGCTTGTTTATTGATACTATTGTTGTTATCTGTAGGAACGGTAGTATTTGGATGATTGGTTTTGGTAATCTTTGCTTTCGGTGAGCTGACCGATACCGGATAGGGACGTATTAAGGTTCCGAGGAATACTGTACTTAGCCGTTTTGGTGTGGCATGCGTAAGTAAAATTGGGGATGTTTTTGGTTAGAATGATTTATAAATCCATTTTCTTAATTTATATGATACATTATATACTCTTTTTTGTTTATTTTTTCTTCCTTTTCCTACTCCTATTCCTCTAAGCAAGCACATATCTTCCTATCACCCTATTTTTAATCTTGGGTAACACATCGCCTCCAGGCGAATAAGCCACCTTTGATGTTGGCCTTTTAGATGTAGACTCTCCCATGTTCTCTGTGATCTTTCTAGGTGTCATGACTGTCTCTACTTGGTTCTGAAGAAGCCTTTGGCGAAACGCGTCAACCAGTATCAATCAGTATTTGTGACACACTCTATGATCGTTTGTCATTCATATGTGAATGTACATGTGATATAAATTCTTTTAAATTTATGTATTTAATATCATATTTTGTATCATCAAAAACATAAAGAAATTTCTAAGTATCTATTTGTACATCTTGTTCAGGTAGCGGTATAGTCCATCTGGTCAGTTCTCCTTCTTTTTTTCTTTGTTTAAAGTTTTATAGGATGAGGTACCCCCCATAGCTCTGTTCACATATTTTAGATAACAAAAATGGCCAAAACACTACCAGACAGAACTCCAAATAAAAAGGAAGGAGCCTGTCCATACCAAATAAAGTGGAGAGAAATGCCACCATGAGACAAAGCCACCACTTATTAATGGGGGCCTAACAACCACCTAGGGGACAAGGAGCACTGCCAATTTTCAGACAGTGCAGCCGTCCACCAGGGAAGACCCTGCTGGACACCTACCCACGTTGCCTGTAGTCTCCTTTCTATATAACCGAGTTGTCAATTTGCCCGAATCATCTTTAATAATGGAGATGTCCAAAAAATTGATTTTGGATCGATCATAGGACATCATGAAAAACAAGTTAAACGCATTCTGATTCATTTTTTCTAAACATTGTTTGAGCATTACCTCTGGCCCATTCCATACAAGGAGCACATCGTCTATGTAGCATTGCCAAAGCACGATGTGCTCAGTGTACATCAAAAAATGGTCGTTGGACTTTTCCCACTCCCCCAGGTACAAGTTGGTGTAAGAGGGTGCGCAGCACGTCCCCATAGCCACACCTTGTACCTGGAGGTAGTGGGATCCTTTAAATAAAAATACATTGTGTCTCAATATGAAGTCAAGCATCTGAAGCACAAATTTATTGAACTTTCATTCAGTAGTTGATCTTTGTTGCAAGATTCGACCAACAGCAGCCACCCCCTATTGTAAAGTGACTCAACATCTATTGTCACCAATATTGCAGAGTCAGGGATTTCCACATTTTCGAATATTTGTAGTAAATTAATCGTATCCTTAGTATAGGGTGCCAATTCAAGAACATGGGGTCTCAAATGATCATCTATGACCTGGCTGATTCCCTCAGAAATACTCCCATTCCCCGAGATGATGGGTTTTCCCAGGGGATTTTTGATGTCTTTGTGCACCTTGGGTAGTGCATACATTGTTGGAATTCTAGAGTGTCTGGTGCGTATAAATTCCAGCATATCAATAGTGATCGTTCCCAACATATGGGCTTCATCTACCAGGTCATAAAATTCCTGGTTAAACTTCTCTACCAAAGAGGCAGAGATTTTGCGATAACATTCTCGCTTGTTGAGAATTTTTAAACACATGGCCTCATACATGGAACTGTCCATTAGGACAATATTTCCACCTTTGTCAGCTCCCTTGATGGTAATTTTTGCATTCTTTTTAAGGGATTTCAATGCATTGTATTGTTCAGAACTGAGATTTTGAGATGTTATTTTCTCTTTGCTCATAGTTTAAATTTCTTTGGTAGTCACTTTTACAAACAAAGCTAAGGCCGGGTTTTGATTTAATGGAGGAAATTTGTTGGATTTTCTTTTGAAAACCTTTTTAAGGTGGGGTCGTTCTTGAGGAACCGCCTCAATACTGTCCTCACGGTCTAAATCCTCCTCCCAAACATCCATACAGGACTCGATTTAAGTCACAAAGTGCTCTGAAATCAGCCGCTGTAAGATTGGGTGCAATGGTTTTCTGTTGCGTGGATTGTTTTTTATGCATGCTTTTAAAAAGCAGTTTCCTCGCAAAAAAACGCATGTCCTTTATAATTTCAAAGTTATCAGAGGATTTATTGGGACAAGAGGATGGCCCTAGGGAGAGCACTTGAATCTTAACAGGCGTGAGAATGTGTGTTGATAAATTAATAAAGTTTAATTTTCCTTCACAGGTATTGATGTTGCCATCAAGTCCTGTGTTGGAAGTGGATTGGGTGACTGTGTCAGGATGATTTTGTCTAAAAAATCATCGAGTTGTCTTTGTGTTTTAGGGATTGCTCCCAAATCCTTAGTGCTCCTAATAGTTTTCCCCTTCCGAGTGTTAGTGCTTTTAGTGATATCACTATTAATCTGGGGGTTTCTAGATGTACCCCCATTTTTACCTCCACATGAAAAGTGCCATGATTGTGCATCAGTGTTTTTTTAGTGACTTGTAATTCTCCGTCCATCTCCTGTTGTTTCGCAAAGGGACCTTTTCTCTTTCTCAAAAGCCCCTCCGTGTGAGAGGAGGCCGAAGAAGAGGAAACATTAGACGGTGTATCTGAATTATAATCTTTTTTGTTTTCTTGATTTTTGGAATAGTTTTTGTTTGTGGGATTACTTTTGTTGTTTTTATTCCATTTATAGGCTCGGTTTTCGCTAAAGGCATTTTTGTCCCTCCAATATTTCTTCTCTTTCTTCTCATGAAAAAGAAAAGATTTTTATTGATACAAAAATTTACTAAAAATTATGGTTTGTACAATCAATGCAAACAATCATACAATAAAATGCATAGTTTACACATATATAACACTTTTGTCTCTGCTGGGGGTTGGGGAGTCTTGGACCAATAAGCAGATATGTAAGTATTTTTTCCAGAGGCATTATGCATACGTCCATATTTATATGTTATCTTTTTGTGTTTTGATTGTATATTTTGTGCTTTCAGAGAGTGGCTTCCCTGAGGAAGAATTTATATGCACTATTCAAAACGCGTTGGAAGTTTTTCAACTACTTACCCTGTAGAGCTATGATTTATCGTATGTCTCTTCATTGATTGGTAGTTGGAATTTGCTGCTCTCTAAACGGTGTTATATATCTGTAAACTATGCATTTTATTGTATGATTGTTTGCATTGATTGTACAAACCATAATTTTTAGTCAATTTTTGTATCAATAAAAATCTTTTCTTTTTCATTATATGAAATCTTCTTTATATTGCCTTTAAAATCCCACTTGTTGAGGTATTGCATTAACATGTATGTCAAGGGATGATGGCAATTACATGCCGTTCCACATGAGTCTATTTAATTCATCAATTTAATGGGTGGACAATACACCCGAAATCCTCTTTTTGACTCATGAGGTTCAGGCATGGACCCCTAATATAAATATTGTTTAAATATTAATTTCTCTAGGAGTTCTCTTAGTTCCTCCCATCAGGAGGCTCTAAATCCTGTTTTTTCTTTGAATACAGAGTTTTTTCGTGGTCAAAAATTTAAAAAATTTGTATTGTTTATGGCTGATGTTCTCTCTGTCTTTGTTTTCTCTTTTTGACTTTAAAGATTGGGGATCTCTTGGGCAGCAATTGGGAGGAGATTATGTCTAACATTCAAACCAGTTCTCAAGCCAAGAAGCAGGTCATATAAGGTATTGGAGAAAAAGTCAGCACTACACTGGCATATACATTCTTTAGAATGATATATTCGGAAGAATATCAATCCAATAGGATTGAGAAATCAGATCTTCCTAATTTTGAATCATATTTCAAACGATCTAAAGAATAATTGGGAAACCCATCTCAATGATTGTTCAAAAAATTAGATGATTTTGTTGCAAAATGAATACAAACAACAACTTAGCATTTTAGATGTAGAAATCAGTGCTCTTTACGCAGTCCCCCTTAAGATACATGAAGATTATATTAGCCTAGAGGCCAAACTGAGAGATCATTTGAAGGAATATGGGAAATCAATCCTTCAGAAAAAAGAGAATAAATATTGGAGGGACAAAGATGCCTTTAGCGAAAAACGAGCCTATAAATGAAATAAAAACAACAAAAGTAATCCCACAAACAAAAGCTTTTCCAAAAATCAAGAAAACAAAAAAGATTATAATTCAGATACACTGTCTAATGTTTCATCCCAACACAGTCACCCAATCCACTTCCAACAAAGGACTTGATGGCAACATCTAAAACCTGTGAAGGAAAATTAAACATTATTAATTTATCATCACACATTCTCACGCCTGTTGAGATTCAAGTGCTCTCCCTAGGGCTATCCTTTTGTCCCAATAAATCCTCTGATAACTTCGAAAATATAAAGGACATACATTTTTTTGCGAGGAAACTGCTTTTTAAAAGCATGTATAAAAAACAATCCACGCAACAGGAAACCATTGCACCCAATCTTACAGCGGCTGATTTCAGAGCACTTCGTGACTTAAATCAGCTGCTGTTGGAAAGTGAGTCCTGTATGGATGTTTGGGAGGAGGATTTAGACAGTATTGAGGAGGTTCCTCAAGAACGTCCCCACCTTAAAGAGGTTTTCAAAAGGAAATCCAACAAATTTCCTCCATTAAATCAAAACCCAGCCTTGGCTTTGTTTGTAAAAGTGACTACCAAAGAAATTCCAACTATGAGCAAAGAGAAAATAACATCTCAAAATCTCAGTTCTGAACAATACAATGTAGAGGTCGACCGATATATTGGCCGATATTTGGCGTTTTTTATTTAATTGGCATCGGCCGATTGTGCTGATAAAAAAGGCCGATTATAACTTCAGCGCGACTTGCAAATGACTTCTGTAATAGAAGTCAAAGCAAGTTGCCTGAGTCTTCCCCTGGAGCGACTTGTCTCCTCTCTGGGCAGTCTGCCAAGAAAAGACCAAAAAGATACAATGTTTCTTCTTATCATCAGACTGAACTCTGTGTGGAGAAGTTCTCAGTTTAACCATTTAAAGACTAAATCTTTTCTGACACTTGTTGCTTACAAGTAAAAATCCTGTATTTTCTGCTAGAAAATCACTTAGAACCCCCAAAAATTATATATATATATTTTTTAGCAGAAACCCTAGGGAATAAAATAGCGGTTGTTGCAATATTTTATGTCACATGGTATTTGCGAAGCGGTCTTTCAAACGCAATTTTTTGGGGAAAAATACACTAATGATTTAAAAAAAAAAACAACAGTAAAGTTAACCCATTTTTTTGTTTGTCCAAAAGTTTTGATTACCTATTTTTGTGTATTTAATATTTAAGATATCGTTTTTTTTTTTTATCTAAATTATACATACTAGTGAACAGATTGGAGGTTTGTTTTATATAATAACATTTTCTGTATCACTTATTACTTAAGGCTTCTTACACACTGGCATTGACGGTAAAACACTGCTAGTTTTAGTAGTGATTTACTGTAATTTTAGCAGCGATATTCAGCCGCTAGCAGGGCACTTATAACCCAGATAGTGGCCAAGGAAGGGGTTAAAGGCGCCCATGAAGCGCATTTAAAATTGCATTGCAGGCGCTTCGGCAGTGGTGCCCATTAATTTCAATGTGCAGGAGTGGCGTAGGAGCGGTATACACCGCTCCAAAGATGCTGCTTGCAGGACTTTTTTTTAATGTCCTGCCAGCGCATCGCCTCAGTGTGAAAGCCTGAGTGCTTTCACACTGAGACTGCAGGGGAGCCATTTTGCAGGCACTTTACAGGCACCATTTTTAGCCCAAAAGCGCCTGAAAAACGCCCCAGTGTGAAAGGTTTTAACTGTTAGATTTTATGAGATGAAGACAAAAAAAAATCTGCCTAACATATGGGCCCAAAAAAATCGGCATCATATATTGGCCATCGGACGCCGCAATTTCTAAATATCGGCATCGGCCAGAGAAAAACCCATATTGGTCGACCTCTAATACAATGCATTGAAATCCCTTTAAAATAATGCAGAAATTACCATCAAGTGATCTGACAAAGGTGGAAATATTGTCCTAATGGACAATTCCATGTATGAGGCCATGTGTTTAAAAATTCTCAACAAGCGAGAATGTTATCACAAAATCTCTGCATCTTTGGTAGAGAAGTTTAACCAGGAATTTTATGACCTGGTAGATAAAGTCCATATGTTGGGAGCGATCACTATCGATATGCTGGAATTTATACGCACCAGACACTCTAGAATTCCAACAATGTATGCACTACCCAAGGTGCACAAAGACATCAAAAATCCCCCGGGAAGACCCATCATCTCGGGGAATGGGAGTATTTCTGAGGGGATCAGCCAGGTCATAGATGATCATTTGTGACCCTATGTTCTTGAATTGGCATCCTATACTAAGTATACGATTCATTTACTACAAATATTCGAAAATGTGGAAATCCCTGACTCAGCAATATTGGTGACAATAGATGTTGAGTCACTTTACAATAGTATCCAACATGACCTGGGGGTGGCTGCTGTTGGTCGAATCTTGCAACAAAGATCAACTACTGAATGGAAGTTCAATAAATTTGTGCTTCAGATGCTTGACTTCATATTGAGACACAATGTCTTTATTAAAAGGATCCCACTACCTCCAGGTACAAGGTGTGGCTATGGGGACGTGCTGCGCACCCTCATATGCCAACTTGTACCTGGGGGAGTGGGAAAAGACCTTCCTGTCCCACGACCATTTTGTGATGTACACGGAGCACATCGTGCTTTGGCAACGCTACATAGACAATGTGCTCCTTGTATGGCATGGGCCAGAGGAAATGCTCAAACAATGTTTAGAAAAAATGAATCAGAATGCGTTTAACTTGTTTTTCACGATGTCCTATGATTGATCCAAAATAGATTTTTTTGGACATCTCCATTATTAAAGATGATTCGGGCAAAATGACAACTCAGTTATATAGAAAGGAGACTGCAGGCAATACGCTCCTGCATGCCGGGAGTTTTCATCCGGAGCCTTTGAAAAAATCTATACCGTATAGTCAATTTCTCCGAATCAAACGCAACTGTACGACTGATGAAACCTTTCAATTTAAGGCGGACGAGCTCAGCAAGAGATTGCTGACTAGAGGGTACACAAAGTCCTGCCTCAAAAAGGCTTTCAATCATGTCAAAAATCAAGACAGACATGAATTGTTATTTAAGGAGAAAAAAACTCAAAAAAATGAGGATACCACTAGAATAATATTACGTTATTCCAATGAACATGAGAAAGTGAGGAAAATCCTCACTAAACATTGTTCAATATTAACAGGTGACCAAATTCTCTCTGGCTTGATTACATCCAATCCACAAATTACTTTTCGAAGAGCAGGTTCAATTGGAGGTCTACTTACTCAAAGTGAATACAAGGGAAATCAGCGATTAGACCCTTGTAAAACCTAGGGTACATATCCATGCTGTTCCTTTTTTGAAGTGATAGGCCAACGAACATCTTTTGAACTACCCAATGGAGAAAGATTCCAATTAAAACATTTCGCTAATTGTAAAACAAAAGGAGTTATTTATCTCCTCCAATGTGAATGTGGAGCTTTCTACAGTGGGAAGACCAAACAGGAGCTAGGACAACGCGTTAGTAAACATCTTTTCAGTATGAAGATTTGTAATTTATATCTTCCACTTGGGAGACATGTGGCCAAAAGACATGGTTATAAAATGCCCTCTGTAAATTCCACTGTCGTGGACCATGTACATATACCTATGCGTGGAGGGGATTGGAATAAGATATTGTTACAGCACGAAAATGAGACAGAAAGTTCCAGGCCCTTTCTTGATGGATTTTCCTCAGGCAAAACTGATTAATATTTTGATCTTGCAGATTTAATCTTTTTTGATCAATTAGGGCCTGGTAGATTCCTTCTTTAGGTTTGGCTGGCTTTATTTCCCTCCATTTTTCATCTTATCATGGGGAGGGGTTATGGCTTCTTCCTTCGATTCTGCCTTGATTTCACCTTTCCCTTTTTTTATGGGATTTTACTAGACAGGGACTATTTTCAAACATTATATCGTTTTTTTTTCATTATTGTTGTTATTCGTCTCATGCGCTGTGGGATTTACTCAGCTATTTTTTTGTAGCATGGGTATTTCTTTCACAGCGCATGCAATGTGTTATGTATTATTGATTTATTTTTCATATATTTTTTTAAATGTGTACTTATATGTTTATATTTGTTCCTTTAGGATGGTGACTCTCCTCCATCCTGGCATACAACTCTGGTCTTAAAGGTCTTCATCGCTTTCCCAGCACACGTAAGCCCACATAAATTTATGTTTGGGCTCCCCCGGGTAAACCGACTTGGTGACATTTTGCCACCTGGTATGGTATATCGTAGGGGGTTTTTGCTTGTGTCGTGTGGTTTTAGTTGTCGCCTTAAAATGGGGTATATACACCTCACCAGATGTGCATTCTCTGGAGTTATTTGTGGTGATTTTTACCCCGACCTGTAACATCTGGGTCTTTTTTCACCCATAGTGACCCTGGGGATGGCTCTGATGTGGGTAGGTGTCCAGCAGGGTCCTCCCTGGTGGACAGCTACACTGTCCGAACATTGGCAGTGCTCCTTGTCCCCCAGGTGGTTGTTAGGTCCCCATTAATAAGTGGTGGCTTTGTCTCATGGTGGCATTTCTCTCCACTTTATTTGGTACGCACAGGCTCCTTCCTTTTTATTTGGAGCTCTGTCTGGTAGTGTTTTGGCCATTTTTGTTGTTATGGTGAGGCCCTCCTGCTGAACCCCTAGTGGCCATACCTTCGCCCTACTAGCAGCGGGAGAGGGGTGGCATCATATCCATGACAGCGGCGCCTCCATCTCCTCCGTTCAGCTGCCTCTGCCTCATGTATTGGGTAAGCAGTTCCGGGTTTGCGCAGTGACATCACCGCCGTGACACCAGGGATGGGTGGCGGCGTCGTCGCCTAGGTGATGACGCGGCGGCCTGGTCTGTGGTGTATGGATGGTGGCGGCGTCGTCCTGACGGTGATGACGGGTCGCCCTGGTGGTAGTGCCGTGATTGGTTTGCAGCTGCCAGCTGGGGCACCACCGTCCGCCACCTATACAATGCCTTAGATGGGGGGATTAAGGCTCAGGTGTTTATCCCCCGGCTCCCTGCATATACTGGCCCCTCCCACTGCTGTCAGAGTGGCGCGATTGCGGTATATCCGCAATTACATCACGTTTTGGGGCCGTTTTTTGTTTCATTGATGGAGCTGTTTAAGGCAAACGCCTGGAGCCCAGGGTATGCTGCTGCATGCCTGTCTCTGGATTTTAAGGGAATCAGAACTCTTTGGCCAAATGGTGGATTGTTTTTGTGTGGGAACTGGATCGTTGGTGGTGTGGTGAATCCTGTTCAATACATCTTGTTGAGGCCTTGTAAGTTTATGTCTTATATCCTGTGTATGGTCATATTATATGTATCTGTGCGCATATACATATGTGTGCACAGGTTGACATGTATGGTTGACTCATTATCCAATAAATGGTATTTACATTCCATATTTTTTCATTCATCTCTTAGGTCCCTTATTTCCTCCTTTCCTGCCCAGATGCTTCTGATTTATCTGGGGGGTTTGAGACACGCTTGAAGCATTTTTGTAGCATCCTCGTATGGTGTTTTACTCTTGGGCCCCCTTTGCGGTGAACGACCATGACCATGTTAAGTTGTCTCTGCCGGGGGTTGGGGAGTGTCTCCATCTTGGACCAATAAGCAGATATGTAAGTATTTTTTCCAGAGGCGTTATGCATACGTCCATATTTATATGTTATCTTTTTATGTTTTGATTGTATATTTTGTGCTTTCAGAGAGTAGCTTCCCGGAGGAAGAATTTATATGCACTATTCGAAACGCGTTTTCAACTACATACCCTGTAGAGCTATGATTTATCGTATGTCTCTTCATTGATTGGTAGTTGGAATTTGCTGCTCTATAAATGGTGTTATATATCTGTACACTATGCATTTTATTGTATGATTGTCTGCATTGATTGTACAAACCATAATTTTTAGTAAATTTTTGTATCAATAAAAATCTTTTCTTTTTCATTATATGTTTTTTTTTATATTGCCTTTAAAATCCCACTTGTTGAGGTATTTCATTAACATGGAGTTTAACCACTTGCCTACTGGGCACTTAAACCCCCCTCATGACCAGACCAATTTTCAGCTTTTGGTGCTATCACACTTTGAATGACAATTACTCAAAGTCATGTAATACTGTACCCAAATACATTTTTTGTCCTTTTTTCATACAAATAGAGCTTTCTTTTGGTGGTATTTGATCACCTCTGGGTTTTTTATTTTTTTTTTTGCGCTATAAATGAAAAATTTTGAAAAAAAAAAAAAAGCATTTTTCTTTGATTCTGTGATAAAATTTAGTAAATTATAAATTTTTCTTCATAAATTTTGCCCACAATTTATACTGCTACATATCCTTGGTAAAAAAAAATAACCCAAATTAGTGGATGTTATTTGGTCTTTGTGAAAGTTAGAGAGTCTACAAGCTGTGGTGCAAATCATAAAGAATTGATCACACCTGATGTACTGGTCTCATTTCTTGCGACCCGAACAAGCCAGAAAAGTACAAATATCCCCCAAATGACCCTTTTTTGAAAGTAGACATTCCAAGGTGTTTAGTAAGATGCATGGTGAGGTTTTTGATGTTGTCATTTTTTTCCCACAATTCTTTGCAAAATTAAGAATTTTTTTTTTCTCCCACAAAATTGTCATTGTAATAGGTTATTTCTCTCACATGGCATATGTATACCACAAATGACGCCCCAAAATACATTCTGCTACTCCTTCTGAGTATTATGTTACCACATTTGTGTGACTTTTCCACAGCATGGCCACATAGAGAGGCCCAACATGCAGTGTTGTTCTAGGAACATAAATTAAACATCTAACTTGTTGACTATCTATTACACTTTTGAAGGCCCTGGAGCACCAGGACAATGACACATGACACTGATGTGGCACTGATGACAGATGGCACTGATACGTGGCACTGATGGCACGTGACACTTATGTGGCACTGATGACAGATGGCACTAATACGTGGCACTAATGACACGTGACACTGATGACAGATGACATTAATATGTGGCACTGATGACACGTAACACTGATAACAGATGGCACGTGACACTGACAGGTGGCACTGGGGACATGTGGCACTGGGGGGCAGGTGGCACTGGAGACAGATGGCACTGATAGGTGGCACTGGGGACAAATGGTGCTGATGGGTGGCACTGGGGGCAGTTGGCACTAATAGGTGGCACTGGGGACAGATGGCACTAAGAACAGATGGCACTGATAGGTGGCACTGGGGACAGGTGGCACTGGGGACACTGTGTTGTGTGATTATTTTCACTCACGCTGCAGCAGCAAGCTCTCCCTCCTCACACGCAGTCTCTGTGTGAGGAGGGAAAGCCTGCAATGAGAGATGATCTCATAAGTTTAAACTTGAGATCATCTCCCACTGGAAGCTCTAATCGAGTGCTAAATGGCCACTGTGATTGGCCATTTAGCATGATCTGCGATTGGCTGTGTCCACAGAATTTTCCCCGATGCGCGCCTGCCGCGGCGCACAGAGGGGAAGTAAACAGGAGGACGTCCAGGGACGCTCTCCTGGCAATTGAGCGCTGCGCTGTAGCCGTCTTTTGGCTACAGCGCGGGCGCGAAGAGGTTAATGTTTGTATAAAGGTTTTCGAGAGAGGAGAGATCACCTTCCCACAGGAGGAGGACGTCATCGATATACTTCGCCATAAGAGGTTCTACTCTATAATATGCATTTTTTTTATGATACTTTTTTTCTCCTCATTGTATGGAGTTTTTACAAGTATTTGTCCAAACTGCTGACGTGTACTGAGGTCACTGTTGTGCCATATTTTCTCCACTTGATGATGACTGTCTTCACTGTGTTCCATGGTATAGCTAATGCCTTGGAAATTCTTTTGTACCCTTCTCCTGACTGATACCTTTTAACAATGAGATCCCTCTGATGCTTTGGAAGCTCTCTGCGGACCATGGCTTTTGCTGTAGGATGCGACAAAGAAAATGTCAGGAAAGACCTACTAGAACAGCTGAATTATTTGGGGTTAATCAGAGGCACTTTAAATGATGGCAGATGTGTACTGACTCCTTTTTTAACATGAGTTAAAATGTGATTGCTTTATTCTGAACACAGCTACATCCCCAGTTATAAGAGGGTGTGCACACTTATGCAAACACATTATTTTAGTTTTAAATTTTTACTTCTCCCCATAAAACATTTCAGTTTGTTTTTCAATTGAGTTGTACAGTTTATAGGTCACATTAAAGGTGGAAAAAGTTCTAAAATTATTTATCTTTCTCTCATTTTTTATATCACAGAAACCTGACAATTTAACAAGGGTGTGTAGACTTTTTACATTCACTGTATGTTTGATAGCGTTGCACTTTTTATATTATTTATTACTTGGTTTATCTATTGACCTGTGCTAGCAGCTATTGTTCTCAAATTTTTGGGTATTTTATTGATTATTTAGCGCAAATAGGCCAGGGTTGTAGGATCCTAAGAGTCATTGTCCCATTTAGTGTTCTGCGGGATGGAGGCCTCCTATCCCCTTGCGATCTGTCATTAACCACTTCCCACCCAGCCACTGTATATATATGGCCGGGTGGGAGCCGTCTACTTCTGACTGAACGTTCCGGAGCGTCCTTCAGAAGTAGCGGGATCGCGCGGGCGCGCTCCCGCGCAGCCGCGCGATCCCGATGCGCGCGTGTCCCCCGCACACGCCGCATCTCGGCACGGCAGGTGGGCAATGTAATTTTCCCTCCTGATCCGTACGATGGCTGTGTCTAATCACAGCCATCGCAATGACAACAAAAGGGGGATGGGTGGCAGATGACAGGAGATCGCGCCGTTGCGTGCCCGCGGATCCCGATCTGCCTGTGTCCCCCAGAGACAGCAGAGAAGAGTAAGACAGGAGGGCCATGTGATTGGCCCTCCTTATCACATGATGACTGTGTCCAATCACAGTCGTCATGTAATGTAAATAGAGAGCAGTTGTAACTGCTCTCCTCTCTTCCTCTCCTCACACAGAGCCTGTCAGTGAGGAGAGGAAGAGAGATCTGTGCTGCAGCCACGAGATCAGTGAGTTGAATACTACAACCATACAAATAGGTAAAGCTGCGCCAATAAAAAATTAGTTATATAAATGAAAAAGGGAAACACAAATGGCCAAACGGTTACTATGCAAAAAAGGATAAAGTACATATGAAGCGTGACCATGAAGGAACACACACATTCAGATAAATCATAAAGTCCAGTGGTGACTGCAATAGTCCTAATTAAAGGTCTCCTTTAGAACACACGGCCTGGTTGCATGTAGTCGACAGACTTGTTATAAACACCACTGTGACAGATCTATAAAACCACACTGTGACATGCAGGAATTCTGTGCGATCCCATCCACCTTTTAAATTTGGCGCTTACCAGATGGCTGTATATAGAGGGCACTGCATATAAAGCCTGCAACTTTCCGGGTATAAGATGACTGATAGGGCCGATCAGATCAGGAACAATCGTTCAAAAGGAAAGAAGGACCTCTGCAACCTCCGCTCCACTCAGAGACATCCAACTAATTAACTCAAGTATACAAAAGAAGGGGGCCGCCCATAGCGTGATACTGATATAAAACTCTTTAATCAGACTTAAAAGGATTAAAAACACTTACATACGTAAGAAGAAAGCAGACACAATATAAAACACACTGCCGGCCGGTCAGTGCAAACCCGTCCCCCGTTCACAATCTACGTGGTGGCGTCACTGCGTGCCTTCCCATACGTCGTTTCGTCATAGATGACGTTATCAATGGGGAACGGGGCGACGCAGTAACGCACCACCCATATATAGCCCAACCTCCACCTGAATTGCATGGGGTCAGACTAGCGCAGCCATCTTATGTATGGGCAAAACAGCCCATAACAGATGATAATGTGTAGCGCTATGAAAAAAACGTAAAATCAAAAAAGAAGAACTATACTCCGGATGGAAAAAAACCCTCCATGACTATTTAAAGTCAAAAGTATATATTTAGCAATGGCATCAAAAAATTGGAAGTCGGTAGCCACAATGTGATCAACTAAGTGACATATCGCTATGTGTGTATATAGGAATCACCATATTGATTAGGAGTGTTTTAATAAGGGAAGAGAATATCAACATAATGTAAAATGTTAATATAGCATAATAGTGCAAATGTGCCAAAAAATGTATGCTACATGAATATAATATATTAATAATTTATTAATAATAATAATATATAAAAAAAGAAAAAAAAATATAAAATTTATCCTAATAAGATTAAAGTGTCCATGTAACGTGATAGCGCATAAGTACACATGACATGATAGCACATAAACACTAAGGACTATCTCAGATAAAAATTAGAATAGAAGTGACTGTGTCAGCAGTGAAATGAGCCCGGATCGATAAGATCAGTGATCAAAAATTAGATTTGATTAAATAGTGAAATAATTAAATAAATAATAAGCAGGTATATCAATATATCATGAGTTGTATTAATCGTCAACCTCCTTACTAAAGTGCATAAAATGATAAGTGAAAAACATGTGAATGTGACTCTATAAAAAATGTATAATATGATTTTATTATGATGTATAATATCCATTTAAAAGGATGTAATATAAATTACATGTACTCGGTGTGTCAACCCTACATGCATCTCAGGAGGAGTGTACAAGTATAGCAAGACTCAATAAAAAAGAAAGGAAGAACTTCCATTTTACAAAATAGAGATCACAGTACATTCAAGGGGAAGAAAAACATAACATGCATAATAACAATAATTCATTCTTCATTGGGAAGAAAAAATTAAAATTAAAATATAATTACCGCATACTAGGAATTGTCAACAAAGGCGTTAATATCGGTGTCTATATTCAACCCATGTGGGGTGTAAGATTTTAGGCGATGGATCCATGCCATTTCTAGTTTAGAGATTTCTCTCACTAGGGAACTCCCCCGCCAATGGGGTTTGAATTTGTCAATCCCGAAGAATAAAGTCCCCGAAGGATTCTTGTCGTGTACCAATAGATAGTGTTTGGACACTGAATGTTTAGGGAAGCCACTAATGATGTTAGATATGTGTTCCCCCAAGCGTACATGGAGAGGACGCTTAGTCCGGCCCACATACTGCAGCCCACAAGGGCACTGCAGCATATATACCACCCCCTTAGAGGAACATGTTATACATGGTTTGATAATGTGACTTTTCCCTGTAGATGTACACATAAAGGAGGTAGTGCGTCTCCCAACATTCCTGTTGAGGGAACATACCCTGCATTTGCCACACTTGTAGTACCCCGTAAGTTGATCAAAGAAACCCCTTGTATTTGTCGGGGGGTCTACAACATTGGCTGCAATTTGGTTCCTCAAGGAAGGTAGCCCTTTAAAAATCACTTGAGGTATATCTGGCACTAGATCTTTCAAAATGGTGTCACTTTTGACAATATGCCAGTGTTTATTGACAAGTTGTTTGATACCTTTATGCTGTAATGAATAAGAAGTAATAAATGGGACTCCATTCCTAAAGCGATCCCTTTGTCTCGGGCCTTTATCTACTAATAGATCAGTTCTTTCTAGATCTTTCACGTCATTCAGAATCTTTGTCAATTCTTCTAGTTTATAGCCTTTCTCGACAAACCTCTCTATGAGAATATTCGATTGAGCCAAAAATTCATCCTGTTCTGTGCAGTTCCTTTTCAATCTAACAAATTGGCTTTTGGGGACCGAATTGAGCCATGGTGAATGGTGGCAACTCCCTATAGGTATAAATGAGTTCCTATCTGTAGCTTTGAAATGGGTGGATGTCTTAAATCTGTTGTTTTCTATTTTGATATTGAGATCTAAAAAATGAATGGTTTCCTGACTCATTTCATATTTGAGTTCTACCCCCCTAGAGTTAACATTTAGGGACTGTATGAACAACTGCAGGTCACTAGCCTGGCCATCCCAAAGGAGGAGGACATCATCAATATACCGTGCCCAGAGAACAAGTTGGGGTATGTTCTGGGCATAGATGACATCCTCCTCCCACTGGGCCATAAACAGGTTAGCCAGGCTAGGGGCATACTTAGCCCCCATAGCCACACCAACTATCTGTAGATAGAATTGGTTGTTGAACCAGAAGTAGTTGTGTGTGGCTACGTATCTAAGTAGAGTCATAATGAAGGTCACCTGATCGTTAGAAAGGTGGGATTCCTGTTTTAAATAGTTGTTGACAGCTTCGAAACCCAACTCATGAGGGATTATAGTGTATAAGGACGTGACGTCCGCCGTCACCATCCATGTGCCTGGTTTAACAACGATGTTGCTCAGCATATTAATGACCTGCCTAGAATCCTTAATAAAGGATGGCATCTTAGCTACCAGAGGTTGCAAATAAGAATCAATGTACTTGCCCACCCGGGAAGTCACTGAATCAATCCCACTAACTATGGGACGCCCGGGTGGGCAAGAAGGGTTCTTATGCAGTTTGGGTAGGTAATAAAGAACAGGAGTTCTTGGGGCCCTAGGGATGAGATATAATGCTTCTTTGGGATTCAAAATCCCTATATTTTGGCCTGTTGAATAGCTGTTTGTCTGCTGTTAACCCACTGATCACCTAGCTAGTGTCCCCAAAACACACAGTGTCCCCAAAACACAGTGTCCCCCAAAACACAGTGTCCCCAAATCACAGTGTCCCCAAAACACAGTGAACATCTGTCCGCCATCATCCGGCACATCTGTCCACCATCATCTGGCACATCTGCCCACCATCATCCGGCACATCTGCCCGCCATCATCTGGCACATCTGCCCGCCATCATCCGGCACATCTGCCCGCCATCATCTGGCACATCTGCCGCCATCATCCGCATATCTTCCGGCCATCATCAGGCTCAGCCGCCCGCCACCATCAGGCACATCAGCCCGCCACCATCAGGTACATCAGCCCGCCACAATCAGGCACATCTGCCCTCCACCATCAGGCACATCTGCCCGCCACCATCAGGCACATCTAACGCCCGCCATCTGGCACATCTGCCCACCACCATCAGGCACATCTAACGCCCGCCATCAGGCACATCTGACGCCCGCCATCAGGCACATCTGACGCCCGCCATCAGTCACATTTGCCGCTCGCCATCAGGCACATTTTCCGCCCGCCATCAGGCACATTTGTCGCCGGCCATCAGGCACATTTGCCGCCCGCCATCTGACATCTGCCGCCCGCCATCTGACATACACCATCTGACACATCTGCCCGCCATCTGACACATCTGCCCGTCAACATGACTAAAAGGTCGTACAGCGCAGAGGAGGCTTTCCAGATGCTCCAGAGTATGTCGGACGAGAGTAGCGGGGAACTCTCTCTGTCAGACTCGGATAGCGTCTATGAGCCAGTGGACAGCAGTGGCTCCGAGATGGAAACAGAGGAAGATAGAATCCTAACAAGGAGAAGCGGGAGAAATGAGCAGGCGCAGACAACCACCAGCAGTGCAGCACTCCAGGATGATATGCAGGCATCCACCAGCAGCGCAGCACTCCAGGATGATATGCAGGCATCCACCAGCAGCGCAGCACTCTGGGATAGGCAGGCATCCACCAGCAGTTCTGCAACCTTCCTAGAAGATAGGCCAGATGCTAGCAATGGAGCATCACATCAACGAGGCAGTGCCCATACTAGCCTTCCAGATGTTCTACTGTATCCAACATGGCTGCCCGATACGTCAGTAGAACCTGTAATTCCCCTTTTTACAGCCCAGCCAGGCCCTCAGATACAGACGGAAAATGTAACCCCACTTTATTATTTTTACTTATTTTTCCCAATGATCTCCTAACCTACATTGTGGAGCAATGTAATCTATATGCCAGCCAACATATAGCCAACAATCCAACTTCTTCCTATGCCCGTCCTTTTGTTTGGCAACCCCTCACCATTGAAGAATTTAAAATTTTCCTTGGCCTAACCCTCAACATGGGGCTGACAAAAAAAAGTCCATTCCTACTGGTCTACCCAACATATCCACCACATGCCGATCTATTCATCAATGATGCCCAGAACCTGTTATGAAATGATTATGCGATTTTTACATTTCAATAACAATGCCCAATGCCTCCCTCAAAATCATCCCAGTTACGATAAATTATTCAAAATTCGGCCCCTAATCTATTTTTTTTGCGCCAGCTTCAAGCAGCTGTTTACCCCAGATAAAAATATCTGTGTAGATGAATCCCTATTACACTTCACTGGAAGACTTGGAATCCAGCAATACATCCCCAGTAAAAGAGCCAGACGTGGGGTAAAATTTTATAAGGCGTGTGACAGGGCCACGGGTTACACATATGACTTTATAATTTATGAGGGAAAAGACAGAAAGCTAAACCCCCCTGGATGCCCTACCTACATGGGAACAAGTGGCAAAATTGCCTGGCAGCTGATCCAACCATTGCTTGGGAAAGGTTATCACCTATATGTAGACAATTTCTACACAAGTCTCCCACTTTTCCGCCATCTCTACCTAAAGCAGACTGTGGCCTGTGGGACAGCGCGGACCAACCGCAAAGGCTTCCCACAGACATTGGTCGCCGAGAAATTGAAGCCGGGTGAAAAGGCCAGTATGCGGACTGAAGAGGTACTAGCGCTGAAGTGGAGAGATAAAAAAAGAGAGACGTCTACATCCTTTCCACAATACACAACGACACCTTGGTGGAACTGCAGAGAAGAAAAGGCCCATCCAGAAGCCAAAATGTATCCATGAGTATAACCTATACATGGGGGGGGTGGATATGAACGACCAGATTATGCAGCCCTACTTGGCCACCAGGAGATCGCTGTTTTGGTACAAAAAAGTCGCCATTTATTTGATGCAACTAGCCATGTTCAATTCCTATATTATTTTTTCTAAGTGCACCCAAAGTTCCCTGACCTATCTAAAATTTCAAGAAGACGTCATTACAGCCCTCATCTATCCCCATGGCCAACCCACTCAACTAATTCGCTCTGATGCAGTAGCCAGACTCCATGAAAGGCACTTTCCTGAACTTCTCCCTCCTAGCCAAAGAGGTCTCAAACCCCCAAAAAAATGTTGTGTGTGTGCAAGTAAAGGAAATCGCAGTGACACCCGATACTACTGTCCCGACTGTCCCTCACATCCAGGCCTCTGTATTGGAACATGCTTTCGAAGCTATCATACTTCACTGCACTAT
The DNA here is from genome assembly GCA_028564925.1 of Lithobates sylvaticus. Taxonomy (NCBI): domain Eukaryota; kingdom Metazoa; phylum Chordata; class Amphibia; order Anura; family Ranidae; genus Lithobates; species Lithobates sylvaticus. The sequence continues at coordinate 227,335,744 of CM053027.1, read as the reverse complement.
TAGTAAAGTGAAGATGATTTTTTTCCAGTTTCCACTTTCTGTCATTTTTGTGAATGACCCGGACTGTTAATGACTATGCCTCTGCCAAACATCTTTCTGCCTTCAACGTGAATTGACCTCGGCCTGTTAAATGACCATGCTTTTTGCCTGCCTCCTGAACTTACTCATTTGCCCTGCCACTGTACAGCACAGGGGTCTCACATGTGAGGGGATCCAGAAAAGGTTTTCCGAGTGGAGAAAACATTTTTCTCCAGGTTTTGTTTTCTCGGATTAGGGTCTGGAGACTCGGAGGCTTCGTAGAGATTTGGGTGGGAAGAAGTCTCTACCCCTGTCCTCAGGTCTTACCTGACCAAGGCCTAATGTACAAAGTGCCACCTGCTGCCATCTGAACTGGTCATGCCTCTGCCTGCCACCTGAACTGGCCATGCCTTTGCTTGCCACCTGAACTGGCCATGCCTTTGCCTGCCACCTGAACTGGCCATGCCTTTGCCTGCCACCTGAACTAGCCATGCCTTTGCCTGTTACCTGAACTGGCCATACCTATGCCTGTTACCTGAACTGCCTTCTAAACCTTGGACTGTACTGAACCATGTTCATACTTTTCCATATCTGTCTGCTGCCTGGACAATTCCTGGACATTTCCTTTGGCTGTCTAGACAAATGCTTTGACTGCTTTGACTGACCTCCCTAAAGCCTTTAATAAACAACTATTTATATATACTACAAAGGTTCTGGCCTCCTGTCGTGCTGCCTGGTTGTCAGACTTCCCGCAGCTTGATAGTGATGACTGGGTCGATGTGTGTAACTCTATCTTTTCTAGACTGGTGATCACCTGATACAATTGAAATTTTTGTAGAGAATATATTACACTACAGCTAAATTTGCAAGAATCTTTCCAGCGCATTCCCTCGAAATGTTGGAGGTGTGCTGCTCCTGGGGCAGATTTTATGCACATTTTCTGGCATTGCACACGATTCAGCAGTTTTGGGCAGAGGTTATGGACTATGTCAAGTCAGTTATGCCGATTACCATCAGACCTTCCATAGAAGTCTGTTTTTTGGGACTGGTGGACCCATTGGCACCCAAAAAGGTGATCGGTACACAACTTACCCTGCTTCTGTATTATGCATGTAAAATAATCATTCTGTAATAGAAGAAACCGATGGCTCCTACCATTGTGGCTTGGAAGGTGTTAATAATTAATAACTTACCACTGTACAAAGTTATGTATCTTAGTAGAGGGGTACAAACTACATTTGAAAAGAGGTGGGTCAGTTGGATAAATGCTAGATTTACCATTTCAGATTAACTGCTTATTGGTAAAAAGTTTATACTGTGGACAAAAAGCTAAACTATATGCAGGCCTTGGTGAGCACCTGGCCCAATACCTGTTGATATCCCAGGGGTGATGTGATTTGACTCTGTAAATGTGTGCTTTATTTTCCTTATTTACCTCTATACAAGAAACTGGTCATGGTCTGGAGCTTCATTGTTCACTGGTACTGGTATATTGTAGTGCTAACTGTAGATTCTGTTTTAATGCTTGTAACTTTATTATGAAAATGTAAAAAAAAAAAAAGGGAGCATAGATGAGGTGACAAAATGTCTGTGTACTTTTTATAATAGTGGCCTGAGAAACCATCTGGACCTGGTCATGGATTAAGGCTTTTAATGGCTGTCGCCACTTCTGCTTCCATGAATTTATGCTCCATTAACTCTGCATTTCCAGGTGTAATCCGTGAATGGGATGATTTAGAAAAAATCTGTCGACCAGGTTTTTTTATAGCGGGTTAGGCTGGGCGTATAATTTGGATTAAAACTCCTGCACTATCAGTGTCCAGTGTCCGTTCTTTAACAACAACTTCGGGAGGGCTGGGGAATAAAGTCGCAGAGAGAGTTTTCACGCTAGCAAAGTATGTGGTTTGTCCCCTATGGTATAATAATGGTTTCTGGACCATCGGATGTATTTTTCAGCCTTTGTAGTTAGGCTAAGATTAAGTGCCATCCTCGCTGCGTCTATCTTATGCCTGATGTCAATATTGGGATTTTTCTTCTGTTCCCGCAGTAGCTCACGTACCTCCCCTTCCTGTTGATCCATGGTAGAGCTGCACGAAATGGCCAAAATGAGAATCACGATTTTTGTGCTTAGAGTAAAAAGGTCATGATTCTCGCAACGTAAAATTATACAAAAAAAAAATTGTGCTAAATTTACTGGTTAGTTTTATTTTTTATTCATTAAAAGTATTTATTTTTTTAAATTGCATTTGAAAGACCACTGCGCAAATACAGTGTGACATAAAATATTGCAACAACCACCATTTTATTCTCTAGGGTCTCTACTAAAAAAAAATATATATAGGAGGTGTGGCCAGCCGTGAGCGGAGATGGCAGCATAAGAAAAGAGCTCCTCTCCCCATGGACATCTAGCGGCACATAGCGGCGTTCCAGGAGGGGTTATCAACCCAAAAACAGTGTGATCTGCACCCTACAGTTGCGGGGACCATGTCCAGAAAGCAGAAGGACGTGAGGAGACCCCAAAAGCTGACGGAGTTTGTCTCCTGATAAGTACATGGAGGTAAGAAAGATGGCGCCAGCAGCAAATCTACACCAGCCCATAACACACACTCCAGCCAGGCTAAATCTGCATCAGCCAGAACACATAGTGGGTCTCCCTGCAGCCAGCGGTCATATCCCAATACCCAGTGCCGATCCTGACCTCCCCGGGGCCCTAAGCAAAATTCTGCTAAGGGGCCCTCTACTTGACCCATGATGCCGTGAGCTATGTAAACCATTTGCCATTGCCACACAGTCACACCTGACACTTCAGTGCTCCCAAAACAATCCTCCCTCCTTTAAACAAAACAGTCAAAGAATAAGTACAACAATATAGAACAGAATGAGGTCCTCAGAGAGCCCCCCTTACATCAGGGTCCTCAGAGAGCCCCCCTTACATCAGGGTCCTCAGAGAGCCCCCCTTACATCAGGGTCCTCAGAGAGCCTCTCCTTACATCAGGGTCCTCAGAGAGCCCCTCCTTACACCAAGGTCCCCAGAGAGCCCCCCTTACACAAGGGTCCCCAGAGAGCTCCCCTTACACAAGAGTCCCCAGACAGCCCCCCTTAAATCAGTGTCCTCAGAGAGTCTCCCCCTACATCAGGGTCCCCAGAGAGCCTCCCCTACATTAGGGTCCCCAGAGAGCCTCCCCTACATTAGGGTCCCCAGAGAGCCTCCCCTTCATCAGGGTCCCCAGAGAGCCCCCCCCATCAGGGTCCCCAGAGAGCCTCCCCCTACATTAGGGTCCCCAGAGAGCCCCCCCTTACATTAGGGTCCCCAGAGAGCCTCCCCTTACATCAGGATCCCCAGAGAGCCTCCCCTTACATCAGGATCCCCAGAGAGCCTCCCCTTACATCAGGATCCCCAGAGAGCCTCCCCTTACATCAGGATCCCCAGAGAGCCTCCCCTTACATCAGGGTCCCCAGAGAGCCTCCCCTTACATCAGGGTCCCCAGAGAGCCTCCCCTTACATCAGGGTCCCCAGAGAGCCCCCCTTAAATCAGTGCCCTCAGAGAGTCTCCCCTACATCAGGGTCCCCAGAGAGCCCCCCTTACATCAGTGTCCTCAGAGAGCCCCTCCTTACATCAGGGTCCCCAGAGAGCCTCCCTACTTACATCAGGGCCCCCAGAGGGTATCCCCCTACATCAGGGTCCCAAGAGAGCCTCCCCTTACACCAGGGTCCCCAGAGAGCCCCCCCCTTACACCAGGGTCCCCAGAGAGCCCCCCCCTTACACCATGGTCCCAAGAGAGCCTCCCCTTACATTAGTGTCCCAAGAGAGCCCCTCCTTACACAGGGTCCCCAGAGAGCCCCTCCTTACACAGGGTCCCCAGAAAGCCCCTCCTTACACAGGGTCCCCAGAGAGCCCCTCCTTACACAGGGTCCCCAGAGAGCCCCCCTCTGACATCAGTGTCCCCAGAGGGCCCCATCCTTACATCAGTGTCCCCAGAGGGCCCCATCCTTACATCAGTGTCCCCAGAGGGCCCCGTCCTTGCATTAGTGTCCCCAGAGGGCCCCCCCTCTTACATTAGTGTCCCCAGAGGCCCCCTTCCTTACATTAGTATCCCCAGAAAGCCCTCCCTCTTACATTTGGGCCCCCAAACAGCTGACTCCCCCCCTTGCAGAGGTTCCCCTGTACCTGGCTGGTGGAGGTGGGAGGCTGCGATCGGCAGCTATATGGTGTCCACAGGCAGGGGGATCTCCCTGGGGCTAGTAGTTCTATCTCCGAATGTATACAGCGGAGAGGGGAGGGGCCTCTGACCCGGGCATCAGCAACAGTGTTCAAGCAGAGTGAAAGGGAAACTGATACCTGCCTGGGTCAGAGGCCCCTCCCTTCTCCTCTCCACTGTATACACTGAGAGTACTACAAACCCCAGGGAGATCCCGCCGCCCACTCAGGCACCATAGAGCTGCCGATCGCCACCTTCCACCTCCTCCCACCTCTCCTCACTGCACTCTAAACGGCCAGCCAGAGGTGCAGGGGGGATGCTGGGACTTGGGGGGCCCCCCCACAGCGGCGGGGCCCTAAGCAGCTTGCATAGTGTGCCTATAGGGCCGATCGGCTCTGCCAATACCCCACAATCTGCAAGCCCGGCCAAGATCAAAATCAGTCTGGATGGCTCTGATTTGCGACCCCCCAGCTAGTCTCAGCAATGATTCAGGGGAGGATACCAGGGAATTACCGGACAATACTGAGGGGTTTCCAACAAACAACGAGCCCATTATGGATATAGTATTAAAAGACATGTTATTGTCCTTACGGAGCTCTATTCAAAATTATATGATTTCATGTATGCAAAAATTCAGCAAAGACATACAAGCAGTAGAATCGAGGTTTGAGCACATTGAAAGCAAGATGGGGGAGTTTGCAACCACAATAAATGACTTGGTGGATGTCTATGATGAGAAAGAGGAGGTAATGGAGGGGCTCAGATCCAAAATGGCTGATATGGAGGACAGAAGCAGGAGGAACAATTTAAAAATTAGAGGGATCTCTGAGTTGGTTCAGCAAACTGACCTGCATGATTACACCATCACCATATTTAAAGAAAACCTCCCTGAGCTCACGGATCTTGATGTGATCATAGATAGGTTTCACCGCCTGCCCAAGCCAACGTACCTGACCGACCATGTCCCAAGGGATGTAATACTGCGACTGCATTTTTACCAGGGCTCAAGTCCTGCGGGAACTCATGGGAACGGAGTTCCTGTACTTTTTCCACAACAGGAACTCAGTTCCTGTTAGCAGCCGTGTCCTGCAAGACTTTGAAGTATGCAAGCTGTGTGGCAGGTACTACACCAGCAGCTGCCGACACAGCTCACAATAGTAAGTGACTATTGCCAGTAGGGGGCCCCATGACAGCTTCCTCTTCGATCTACCTGTCAATCACAGCTAGCTGACAGGTAGATCAGGTCCCTGCTGCTAAGGAATTGTGTTTAGTCAGACCTCTCGTGATGCGCTCCTCCCCGCCGTCCCCTCCTGATTTTCTGTCTCCTCATCTCCCCCCCCCCCCCAGTCTCCTGCATACTTGCTCTGTGTGTCTCGCTGAATCCCCCCCTCCTCTATCTTCAGTGCCATATGATAAGAGAGCCTAGAGGAGGAGCACAGCTATTCTGCTCACAGGACATGCAGGGAGAGAGGTGAGCTGAGGGAGGAACATCAGTTTGGGGTGGTAAGCTGAGCACAATACCTGGCAAAGTTTAATGCCAGGAGGGAAGTTTATGTGGAAATATGTGAAGGGTTGGAATAGCAGCGAGTGTGTGTTGGAGCCCTGCAGAGTTTGCAGCCCCCCCAAGCTAACATACATCTCCTAAGCAGGAACACATCACTATCTCCCCAAGCATTCTGTCCAGATAATGTGCAGTTCATTTATCACCTTTCCGTTTAACCCTGTGTTATCCAAACTCTGTTCAATGAAAAGTGTAAACTCACCACATAAACACTCTATATACAAAATAAAACTCCCCAATAAAGATCAGAACATGATGTTCACATTACATGGAAGCACAATTGTATGAATGCTGATTATTTAGAGAATTAACGTATTTATGTTTATTGAGGATTGTTTTTTTTTTATGTACTAACAGTTTCTTCATACACACAATACGAAAATTGGATGAAAAATACCACTTTTGAAGCGTTCGTGCATATGAGCGTATCATTTTTTTTTTTTTTGGTGGGGGAGTGGATCTTGGGTGGGAGTTCCCACACTCTTTTCCCCAGGACTTGACCCCTGATTTTTACCATGTAAAGGAAAAGTTAATGGTAGCAATGCGCTCCAAGGAGCATGTCCCTCTACAGCACCAAAACCTGCAATTCTTTTTGTTATAATTTAAATCTTTATTCAACTTTTTACACTTTACAATTATAACACATTTTATTACAGGAGCATACATTAAAGCATTCTCTTAAGAGCCGTTCGGCCCGGTCTATTGCTACGCCTGACTTGTATACCTTTGTATCATGGTTTTCTCTTCCTTCCCTTCCCCCCTCCCTCCCTCTCCACCTCCCACTCCTCTCCCTCATCCCCTCCCTCTCCTCCCCCCCCCCCCTAGTGTGTTAATGCCTTGTATTTAAGTATTCTCTATCACCTTTTTACTGCAGAAGTGGAGCAGAGTCCACAAGCACTACAATAATGTACCTTCTACTGTCTTAGTGAGGTGAAACCTGCAATTCTTTGCGGATTTATCGCAGTACACCCTCCAGAAGAGAAGGAACCTCACTACAATTACAAAAACCCTCAGAAACCATAAGATCAATTACAGATGGGGCTTCCCCACTAAAATCACAATAACTAAGGAGGGGCACACCTTCATAATAGACACATTGGAAAAAGGCTTGTCCCTACTAAAGGAGTGGCAGATACTTCCAGAGCCTGATGACAGAACTTTCTATCCTAGGAGCATCCCAGGTGCAAACCCGGAATGGCAAACAGTTACAGCCAAAAATGCCAAAAAGCACTGACCACCTGGAAAATAAATAAATGCTATAACTAATTCTGGGGGGGAGTGGCCTCTCTCGGCTCACAGACCCACCCCTCTAATTATACCTGAGCAGAAAAATGCTGCATTCGGGTACAAAGTACCCACACTTGGTTCAAAATGTTCAGTTACTAAACATAATAAGTTTGTTCACGTTTCAAATGTGTATGTTCATATTTGGTTTTGTTTTTTCTTTTACCTTTTTTTTCCAACACAGTCAGTCCTCACAGATTCCTTTACAGCTCCTGGATGAAACTACCTCTGTCTTACCCAGGGCAACATCTCCACAAAGCCCTCACCAACACAACAAACAAAACTACGGTAATAGAGCAACATCTGCGCCTTCAAATGCGAGTACAACCCATTTTAGATCTGCAATAACATTTACAGACACACTATATGCCGATCTTGGCCACATGAGGGAGCTCACTACCAGCAAAAGTACGCATGTGTACACAAAATGTCAAACAAATGACTCTTTGCTAGCCAAATGAGGGTGACATTTCTCTCCTTGAATGTCAAAGGGCTTAATCATCCTGTCAAGTGTAAATCATTATGGAAAGAGGCCCAACAATTCAAAAGTGATGTCCTCTGCGCTCAGGAAATGCACTTCAGCAGTGTATCCCCACCAAAATGCACACACAAGCAGTTTCCCCATATTTTTACTGCAAACATTGAATCAAAAAAAGGGGAATTCTTATTGCTATACGGGACACTGTATCATTCCAACCTATTGAAGTGCTTGCAGACCCCCGAGGTCGGTATATAATATTAGTGTGCATCATCAACTCCTCGCAATACACCATTGTAAACCTATACGCCCCTGAACTCTAACCAAATACGTTTCATCAACAAACTTTTTCGAAAGATCCGGGCTCATCAAAAAGGAGCCCTGTTGATGTGCGGAGATTTCAATATAATACCAGACTCACACCTAGACTCTACTTCCACCAGAATAAATTCAACGCTCCAAGGCACCATACACCAGCAGAAACTATTTGACGCATGGAGATGCCTCCACGCAGGAGAGAGGAATTTGACCTTCTTTTCCTCGCCACATAGCATCTATTCAAGGATAGACTTATTCCTAGTAGACCAATGGACCTTATCCAGGACTGTATCGGCATCCATCAATGACATCACGCGGTCAGATCACGCATCAATAACACTGACAATAAGGGACTCCTTCACTTAAAACCCTGTACCAATTTGGAGAATTAATTTGCTTCTTTTACAAGATTCAACTACCAAAAAGATTTTTGAACAACACTTAGCGCATTATTTTAAGGAAAATGAAAACTCAGTAGAAGATGAGTTTACACTTTGGAATGCCCATAAGGCATTTATGAGGGGTATATTTATTAAGTTGGGGGCAGGGAGGAGGAGGCAGCACCAACAGCGATTACATGATCTCACAACGCAAATTCATAACTTGGAGAACATTAACAAACAAAGCCCTACACCTAATATTTCTAAACAATTATCCCAGCTTAGACATGACCTTTGCATACTCCTACTGGGGAATTTTGAAAAGTCTGCTAGACGTTTAAACATAGTTACATAGTTAGTTAGGTTGAAAAAAGACACAAGTGAATCCAGTTCAACCATAAATAAAAATAAATAATATACAATCCCATATACCCCATTCTATACCCACAGTTGATCCAGAGGAAGGCAAAAAACCCCAGCAGCGCATGCTCCAATTTGCTAAAGCAGGGGAAAAAATTCCTTCCTGATCCCCCGAGAGGCAATCAGATTTCCCCCCAGATCAACTTTACCTATAAATGTTAGTACCCAGTTATATTATGTACATTTAGGAAAGTATCCAGGCCTTTTCTTAAATCAATCTACTGAGCTGGCCAGAACCACCTCTGCAGGGAGTCTATTCCACATTTTCACAGCTCTTACTGTAAAGAAACCTTTCCGTATTTGGAGATTAAATCTCTTTTCCTCTAGACGTAAAGAGTGCCCCCTTGTCCTGTTTGTTGACTGTAAAGTGAATAACTCAACACCAAGTTCACTATATGGACTTATATATTTGTACATGTTGATCATATGCCCCCCTTAATCTCCTCTTATCAAGGGTGAATAAATTCAGTTCCTCTAATCTTTCCTCATAGCTGAGCTCCTCCATGCCTCTTATCAGTTTGGTTGCCATTCTCTGCACTTTCTCCAGTTCCCCAATATCCTTTTTGAGAACTGGTGCCCAACACTGAACTGCATATTCCAGATGAGGTCTTACTAATGATTTGAACAGGGGCAAAATGATATCTCTCTCTCTGGTGTCCATACTTCTCTTAATACAAGAAAGGATTTTGCTCGCTTTGGAAACCGCAGCTTGGCATTGCATGCTATTATTGAGCTTATGATCTACCAAAACCCCCAGATCCTTCTCCACTATGGGTCCCCCCAGTTGTACTCCCCCTAGCATGTATGCTGCATGCATATTCTTAGCCCCCAAGTGCATAACTTTACATTTATCAACATTAAACCTCATCTGCCACATAGTCGCCCAATTAGACAGAGCATTGAGGTCGGCTTGTAAATTGGAGACGTCCTGTAAGGACGTTATTCCACTGCATAGCTTGGTGTCATCTGCAAAGACAGATATTTTACTTTTGATCCCAGACCTAATATCATTTATAAAGATATTAAAAAGTAAGGGTCCCAGCACTGAACCTTGGGGTACACCACTGATAACCTTAGACCAATCAGAGTAAGAATCATTAACCTCGACTCTCTGAATTCTGTCTTTTAGCCAGTTTTCTATCCATTTACAAACCAATATTTCCAAACCTGTATACTTTACCTTACACATGAGCCGTGTGTGCGCAACTGTTTCGAACGCTTTTGCAAAATCCAAGTATACCACGTCCACCGCCACCCCTCTGTCCAAGGTTTTACTTCCTCATAAAAAGAAATCAGGTTTGTCTGACAACTTCTGTCTTTCATGAATCCATGCTTTCTGTTGCTTAAAATATTTTTTTCCTGCAAGAACTCGTCTATGTGGTCTCTTATTAATCTCTCCAGTATCTTCCCAACTATAGAAGTTAAACTAACAGGTCTATAGTTACTTGGTAAAGACTTTGTTCCCTTTTTAAATATAGGCACCACATTGGCCCTGGGCCAAGCCAGTGGTACTATTCCTGTCATTAATGAGTTCCTAAAAATTAGATACAATGTCTTTGAAATTACAGAGCTCAATTCTTTTAGGATCCGTGGGTGGATGCCATCAGGTCCAGGTGCTTTATCCACTTTTATTCTGTCTACATATTTCTGGACTATATCACATTTGAGCCATTGTGGATTTGGGGCTGTGTCACTACCACCCCCATTGTGGACATGAGCTCCCCCATGCTCCTTTGTATACACAGAGCTGAAGAAAGTATACAGAGCTGAAGAAAGTATTTAATAAATTAGCCTTCTCTTTGTCCCCAGTCACCCACTCTAGATTATTTTGTAAAGGTCAGACTTGACCTTTTTACTATTAACCTCTTCGCGCCCGCGCTATAGCCGAAAGACGGCTGCAGCACGGACGCTCTCTGCTGGGAGGACGTCCCTGGACGTCCTCTTGTTTACTTCCCTAATGCGCGCTCCCGAGAGCGTGCATCGGGGAAGTTCTGTGCTGGCCGTGCCGGTCACAGATCGCTGTAAACGGCCAATCACAGCGGCCGTTTACAGCGAGATCGGCGTGTCCAATGAGAGATGATCTCATATGGAAACATATGAGATCATCTGTCAGCGCCGCTCTCTCTCCTCACACAGACAGCGTGTGGGGAGAGAGAGATCAACGGCTGCAGCAGCCGTAAGTAAAAAAAAAAAAACGAAATGTGCGATCTGTCTCCCCATCTGTACCCATCTGTGTCCCCACCTGTGTCCCCATACATCTGTCCCCACCTCTGTCCCCATCCATCTGTCCTCATCTGTGTCCCCATCCATGTGTCCCCACCTGTGTCCCCATCTGTGTCCCCATCCATCTGTCCTCATCCATCTGTCCCCATCCGTGTCCCCATCCATCTGTCCCCATCTGTGTCCCCATCTGTGTCCCCACCTGTGTCCCCATCCATCTGTGTCCCCATGCATCTGTGTCCCCAGTGCACCTGTCCCCAGTGCCATCTGCCAGTGCCACCTGTCCCCAGTGCCACGTATAAGTGCCATCTGTCATCAGTGCCACGTGTCATCAGTGCCACGTCAGTGCCATCTGTCATCAGTGCCATATCAGTGTCACGTGTCATCAGTGCCACATATTAGTTCCATCTGTCATCAGTGCCACGTATCAGTGCCATCTGTCATCAGTGCCACCTGTCAGTGTCACGCGCCATCTGTTATCAGTGTCACGTGTCATCAATGCCACGTATCAGTGCCATCTGTCATCAGTGTCACGTGTCATCAATGCCACGTATCAGTGCCATCTGTCATCAGTGTCACGTGTCATCAGTGCCACGTGTCGGTGCCATCTCTCATCAGTGCCACATATTAGTGCCATCTCTCATCAGTGCCACGTATTAGTGCCATCTGTCACCAGTGCCACATATTAGTGCCATCTGTCAGTGTCACGTTTCATCAGTGCCCCGTATTAGTGCCGTCTGTCATCAGTGCTCCATACTAGTGCCATCTGTCACCAGTGCCACATCAGTGTCACGTGTCATCAGTGCCACGTATCAGTGCCACCTGTCATCAGTGCCACGTCAGTGTCACGTGTCATTGTCCTGGTGCTCCAGGGCCTTCAAAAGTGTAATAGGTAGTCAACAAGTTAGATGTGTAATTTATGCTCCTAGAACACGTGATGGCGCTCCCTGCATGTTGGGCCTCTCTAAGTGGCCAGGCTGTGTAAAAGTCCCACATATGTGGTATCGTAATACTCAGGAGGAGTAGCAGAATTTATTTTGGGGTGTCATTTGTGGTATACACATTCCATGTGAGAGAAATAACCTATTACAATGACAATTTTGTGGAAAAAAATAAAAAATAAAAAAATAATTCATTTTGCAAAGAATTGTGGGAAAAAATGACAACATCAAAAAGCTCACCATGCCTCTTACTAAATACCTTGGGATGTCTACTTTCAAAAAAGGGGTCATTTGGGGGGTGTTTGTACTTTCCTGGCTTGTTCGGGTCACAAGAAATGAGATTGGTCACCAGTGCATCAGATGTGATCAATTTTGTATGATTCGCACCACAGTTTGTAGAGTCTGTAACTTTCACAAAGACCAAATAATATCCACTAATTTGAGTTATTTTTACCAAAGATATGTGGCAGTATAAATTGTGGCCAAAATTTATGAAGAAAAATTTATAATTTGCTAAACGTTATCACAGAAACAAAGAAAAATGATTTTTTTTTCAAAATTTTCGGTCTTTTTTCATTTATAGCGCAAAAAATAAAAAACCCAGAGGTAATCAAATACCACCAAAAGAAAGCTCTATTTGTGGGAAAAAAAGGACCAAAAATTCATTTGGGTACAGTGTTGCAGGACTGAGTAATTGTCATTCAAAGTGTGAGAGCACCAAAAGCTGAAAATTGGTCTGGGCAGGAAGGGTGTTTAAGTACCCAGTAAGCAAGTGGTTAATATATTTGAAGATTTTTTTGGGGTTTGTCCTACTATCTTTTGCAATCTGTCTTTTGTTTTGAATTTTTGCATCCTCGATTTCTTTTTTACATATTCTGTTATATTCTTTGTAACATTTAAATGACGCTAGTGATCCTTCATTTTTATATTTTTTAAAAGCTATTTTCTTATAGTTTATAGCTTTTTTAACTTTGGCCGTGAGCCACATAGGTTTTATTTTTAGCCTTTTAAACTTATTGCCCATGGGAATATACTTTGCAGTGAGTTCACAAACAGTCTTTTTGAAGAATTCCCATTTCTGTTCTGTGCCCATTGATGCCAATATTGTCTCACAGTCTAACTCCTGGAGTGCAGCCCTCATCCTTAGAAAATGTGCTCTCTTGAAATTAAGTGTTTTTATCTTCCCTGTATGTGATTTTTTCTTACAGCTAACATCAAATGAAATCATTTTATGGTCACTGCTACCCAGATGTTCCTTTATCTGAACATTAGTAATGCGCTTATAATTACATTGCCTAAACCAGGGAAGTAACCATCTACTCCACAGAATTTTAGACCAATATCACTGCTAAATAATGATCTGAAACTTTATGCTAAGTTGATTGCACTGAGATTGATAGATATAATGCCACAGCTTATACATATGGACCAGTCTGTATTTACAAAAGGGCGTCAAACCACTGACGCCACTAGACGCTTGATTAATATAATACATCACGCAAATGTAAGGGGAACGCCTTCTCTGCTCCTTGCTTTGGATGCAGAGAAGGCGTTCGATCGGATCCATTGGGGATTCCTCGCAAAGGTACTGTATAAATTTGGATTTCAAGGCACTATATTCTCAGCAATCATGGCCCTATATTCCAACCCGTCTGCCCAGGTGTACACCTCGGGGGTGCTTTCTACTCCATTTAACATTACGAATGGAACTCGCGAGGGATGTCTGCTCTCACCGTAAATTTTTAACCTTCTCATGGAACCTCTGGCGAGTTATATACGCAACCATCCTCAACTTACAGGATTCAGGTTTGGTAATTCTGCATACACCATCAGCCTGTTTGCTGATGATGTTATACTCATGGTACTAAGTCATACATCCGAGGCATCAATAAACCTCTGAAAACTAAAAATAGGATGGAGCAGTTATATCCCTACATATGGGAAACTACCAGCATAAAATATCTAGGCATCACCCTAACACCCAAAACTACGGACTTGTTTAAAGCAAACTACTCCTCATTCTTAGACAAACTCCACTCCAAACTCCAAGACCTGGCGAAAACTGAATTGTCCTGGTCTGGAAGGCTAGCCACCTTTAAAATGGTACTCCTACCACAATTTCTATATTTATTTAGGACTATCCCAATCCCAGTGCCTAATGCCTTCTTTCCCACAGCCCAATCCATGGTCAACCAATATATATGGCAGGGTAGGAGGGCAAGGTGCGCATTCTCTAAACTGACTGCCACTAGGAGGGCAGGGGGAGTAGGATAAGTAGTACTCAAAGATCATTACACTGCCTCCATATTAGCGCAAATTAAAACATGGTTTCCCCAGAACTCCAACACCAGATGAAAGGAACTGTAAAAAATACAAATCAAAGGAAGTGACCTTTATAACTTTCTCCTTGTCAGCCCACAATGCACTCTCCAGCACTCATCGTTTTCTCCCACCTTAGTAGCATCACTTCATGCCTGGTCAGCACTACTAGCCATTTCCAATTCGGTTTTGACTACCTCTACAATACTACTACCTACCCATAGCTTAACATACACTACCCCGGATTTAAACATATCACGCTGGGTGGAAAATGGGATAAAGCACATCGACGACATAATGATAGGCCCGACCCTTAAGACCTTCAGATCGCAAATAGAATATAAATTGCCTAACTCAGAATAGTACACCTACTACGCTGCAACATAAAAACATCTTTAAATATGCCTTGGCGGGTGCTTCAATATTACACCAACCCAACAACCAAAATTAAAGGAATATCATTATTCTACAATTTACTAAATGACAAGGACATACTGTCCAAAACACCCAGTATATTGGCATGGGAGAAAGACTTAGACTTCTCGTACTCGCTACGCTAGATCAGTGGAGGAAGGCTCTAAGCATCGTGTACGCTGCAATGAAGAGTGTAAACCTGTGGGATCTAGCACAAAAAATCCTTCTTAGATGGTATCTGACTCCCCACAGAATAGCAAAATTTGCCCCACAGGGCTCTAACACCTGTTGGAGGAATTGCGGTGCTGTGGGGACATTGTACCACATGCTTTGGTCCTGCCCCAAGTTACTCCCCTTCTGGAAAGGAGTCTACGACACAATTGCTCAAGTACTAAATATCAGAATACACATGTTGCCAGGCATGGCACTACTATCCCCGAACATCGATTCAGTCCTACCAGAAAACAGAACTATAGCAATCCATATTCTCCTAAGAGCAAGACTGACAATAATGCGCCACTGGAAAGACCACTTGCCTCCATCACTCCAAGAAGTGATAAATACAACTAACACTCATGCAGCGTACGAGATGTCATACGCCTCAACCCAAAACACCCACAACGGAGGCAATAAAACCTGGAGGAAATGGGTAGAAAGATACACAAAGCTAATTGACGCACTCTAATGCCGCGTACACACGGTCGGAAACTCCGACGGAAAATGTCCAATCGGACCATGTTGTCGGAAAATCCGGCCGTGTGTGGGCTCCGTCTGAATTTCCGACGGAAAAAATTTGAGATCCTGCTCTGAAATTTTCCGACAACAAAATCCGATCTGACTTTTTCCGATCGTGTGTAGAGAATTCCGACAGACAAAGTGCCACGCATGCTCAGATCAAATTACGAGACCAAAGCTATTGGCTACTAGCCTCTACGTAGTTCCGTCGTACGCAACAAACGTCACCACGTTCAGAATGATTGCATTTTCCGACAACTTTGTCCGACCGCGTGTATACAACACCAGTGTCGGACAAAATCCGTCTGAAAAAATCCGACAGATTTTGTGGTCGGAATTTCCGACCGTGTGTACGGGGGCTTAGCCTTTTTGAAAAGAGTTAACGTTATGACTGTGTTTTTTTCTTAATTTTATGTTAGTTATTTTTTCCTTAAGTAACTCCATCTTAACACTTAGACTAGCACTGTGATATGTACTTAACTGAAGACATAGACCTCTGGGGGGGGGGATGTGGGGTGTGGTTCTCCAACTGGGTGCAGTGTGTTAAAAAAAAATCGATAAAAAAAATGTTGATTTAAAAAAAAAATATATATATATATATAATGTTTGGGGGTTCTAAGTAGTTTTCTAGTAGCAAAAATAATTATTTTAACTTGAAACCAACAAATGTCAGAAAAGGGTTTAGTTTTTAAGTGGTTAAACTTTCCTAACTTACACACAAAGTCTGTTCCATTGACAAATTGTTACAATGTTTCTAGTTAAGTTGACTGCTAAAGAATGTTGTGATTCTTGGCAGACTGCCCGGATTTTCTCTTCCTTTCTTTTGACGGCTGTGGCTTCAGAAGAGCAGAGAAAATTCTTTGCATAGTAAGAATCGTGAAACACTTTTTTCAAGATCACAACAGGGAAAAAAAAAATTGCGGTAACGATTCTTGACGATTAAACGTGCAGCTCTAACCCATGGTTATTTGCCTCTACCGTTTCACCCTGTAAGCTATTTTAAATTTTTTCCCCCCGAATCGTCACCCTGCGTGCTGCCCAGTTGACAGTGGGAGACGTATCTCCAGGGGTATTCTCTGAGAAATACTGGCGTAGGGAATTTCCCACCTCTTTGAATACAGTAGGGTCATTTAGTAATGAGGCACTGAGATGCCACGCCGCTGGTCGGGCTTTCTCAGACCGTCATCTGGACTGGCGAGTGATCTGACCACAGTGTTACCAATATCTGGGCCTTTGTTATGAACAGGAGAAGTGGGGACAGGGTGAATATATCTATATGGGAGTATATTTTGTGAACATGTGAATAAGGCATATAATCTCTAGTTGTGGTGTGGTTATCTCTCCAGATGTCAGTGAGACCATAGGAGTGTAGTAAACACACCAACTTGGTACTCTGTTTAGGAATACGTTTCAGTACAATTTTGAGGGCGCTTGTCCAAAATTTGGTCCTAAGCAGTCTTCCCCAAAGATTATATGACCAGTCGCGTGAGGCATCAACATACCTAGCATTTCCTTGAAAGAGGTCGCCTGTCCAGAATTCGGGCAGTAATACGAGATAAATCTTAAAAAGTTTTTAGCATTCACCAAGATGTATCTGCCCTCTATATCATGTATTAATCCTTTGGGGTGAAAGGTACTCTCTTGGCTATGCATACTGCCATTCCGCTCTTTTTATCCAAGCCATTAGATAAAAAAATAAGTGGGATGTTTAGCATTTAGGTAGTTTGGGGACAAGGCCGGAGAGAATTGGGTCGTCCATCCCTAATTTGTGATAGTATTTGAAAGCCAATGTTCATTTAGTAGGGGAATTATGAGTCAGGATTTTAAATTTAGTCTATATTATTTTAGTCATTGTGGTTCAGTAGTCTGTGCTTGCCTGTGAACGATACCAGCAGTCCTCAACCAATCCCATTGGTGGGGGATTTTGGATTTCTGCGATCTGGAGGGAGAGACTACACTGGTACAAAAGAGAAGGTATAGAGTAGAAAGAGAAAAGAGAAGTACCAATAACAGAAGTATTGACCTCCACCTCCTGTCTGCCTGCTGCCAGTATGTACAACTTCAGCAATATAAACATCCACACGTAAGGCTTGTTATGGGGACCAGCACGCCTTTGGTTGTGGCGAAGCTGCCGACAGCAAACAGCTAAGGGCAAGTTTGCTATAAGTGGCCGTCTCGGTCCACCCCTCTTCAAAGTATTTTAACTGAGTTTGAAAGGGGGTGAGTGAGAGGGATACCCAATCCCTATACTCTCCCTCGGGGGAGAGAATGGCTTCACTCAATCACTTGCAATGTTAGTAACTCATTATAAGTATGCAAAACTGCAACCATTTGTAAATAATATTGGTTTAGTATCAGGTCCTCTTGGAATAAACCATTTCACCGAAAGTCTCTGGCGTGACTCTAGGTTCCTGGTAGGCAAGGGTTCAGAGGAAAGGGAAGGGGTAGGTAGACTCAGTGGGAAATGTAGATCACGGAGCATGGCTGGGTAGGAGGGGGGCATGAAAAAAACTTCTAGCGCAGGGGAAGTATAGAGAAGGGGGGAAACCATGAATGGAGGAGTATATGGGACACATCCACCTGACCCCATAACCCTGCCATGCGGGTCATGTGCAGAAGCAGTGGTAACGTGTCCAATTAGACAACAATAGCTGCCACCGCTGAGGCAATGAGTTGAAGTCCACAATGGCAAGAAGATGGTCCTTCACCATCAGATGTCACCATCAGGAAAGGGTGAAACCCTACCCAGTCAGTTCAGGTTGATCGTTTTGGTTGTGACCACAGCAGTGAGACATGTCTGGGAGATGTCGCCGATGCCCTGGTCGATGGGGATTTCCTGGAAATCAGACCCAGGCGGAGCAACACATCTTCTCCATCTTGGAAGTTTTGCAAAGGAATGTGTCTTTCCCTTATATGTAAAAGGAGATCCTGAATGGAAATGACCAGCGGTATTTGATCTGGCGATTCATCAGATGCATCAGTAGTGGTTTCAGTGATCGTCACTTTTGAAAGGTCAGTTGAGAAATATCAGCTAATATTTGGATTGGATGCCCCAATAAGGAGATGTCCTGCCGAGATCTGGCTACAATCATAATTTTCTCTTTGATCCTGTAAAAATGGGGTTTGACAATGATATTGTATCTTGGGGCAAGACATCTGATCTGGGAGCAGTTAAGGCCTGATGAAAGTAGTCCAGTTCCAGGTAATGTGGAGATATGTCAGGTATCAGATCCTGCATCAATGTATGAAGTGCAGGCTCCAGGTCTGTGACTGTTTCAGGGAAGCCTCGGACCCTGAAGTTATAGCGGCAAGATCTATTCTCAAAATCCTCTAAGTTAGCCTGAGTTTGATCCAGTTGGTCTTGTAATGTATTGATCAGGTTAGAGTTCTGATTCACTCGTTTCACAGTCCAGCCAACTTTAGATTCAACAGAATGAAATCTTTTGCCTATATTCTGAAAATCTCCTTTTAGGTCAGCGGTTATGATGGCGCATGCTTTAGAAAGTTCCTGCTGCCGTAAAGTGGAGAATCTTGCAATAGGCACATTGTCCTCAGAATATGAAGCTGTCTGTATTGGGAGTGGGAGAGCTATTTCTGCCATCTGTCTATAGATGAGGCCAGGGAGGCAGCACTATCCACTTCCCCCTCTGGTGAAGGAGGGTATGGTGAAAACTGCTGTGGCTAACCTGGTGATAGCTGCTGGCCATCCTCCTGTGACCGAGAAAGTATCTCCTCCTGCGGTGTTTGCTGCTGCTGTGGTGAGATCTGCTGCCTTGGAGGAGAGGAGCCGCCTCGTGGAACCGGCGCCATCTAACTGGAGTTGTCTGATGCTTGTAAGGGGACTGGCGCACCATCTGAGAGTGCTTGGGCGGCTGTGTGAGCTTTTTCACCTGTCTGGTCGCCCTCCGGTGTATTGTTGTGTCCCCCTGCGGTTCCAGCGTTTTGGGGACCTCGCCACCATCCCTTATGGCTATTTCTGGCTTGGATGGCCGAGAACGTGCAAAGTCAAGGTTAGAGCATTCCCAAGCACGGCGCCACATGCATGCACACTCAGTTTTGATAATTTAAAAAAATATATACTGTTAGATACCATGGTGTAAAGTTCTGAGACCATTTAAATCCCTAAAATGGTATTAAATATTTTGGTAGAATGAATGAAAAAAATTATATATATGGCCAGTTCAAAAGCATAGTTTGATTGAAGTGCAATTGTAAGATTAAATATTTATCTAATTTTCCCACCACTCCTCACCTGCTGCCCAACATTCACACCTAATAAACAGAGTTTACTCATAATATGTCCTTTAACAGTACCTTTATTTGCAGCCTGCTGTTGTAATTGCCATTGTTTTTCAGTCTCTACATCTGTTCTTGTAGGCAAGGAGCTAACTCCTTCAATAGGCAGGGGTGTTAAGAAATGGGGCGATTCTCTCTTATATGGCACTAAGTTGAGCTTTACCTGCAAAAAGAAAGGTAAAACAGAAACAGAAGGAAAGGGAGTTAAACCAACAAACACAGAGAAATATATAAAATAACTTCATGGAAACTAACGACAGTTATATTAAAGTATTGTTTTTATTTTTGTTTTAAAATAACAGGGTATGGGATGCCTTTAAAGCTACCACAATTACTCGTAAAATGGAAACAACCAGGAGATATCCACTTTGAATTCATGGAAATCGTTGATCAACTCAGCAGTGCCATTATACAAAGCGGCCTATCTTGCCAGATGCTGCCCAGCTAAGTTTGACAAAATTTGGCACGTGTGGTTAGAATCAGACATCACAAACGCAACACAATAGGATCTGGATCCCTTTGTTTGTTTACTTTAAATGTCTTGTAGCGGTGAAGACCTAATTTTACTGTTATCTGAAGGTACACCTAGATGCGTTATCCTCAACCTCAGCATCTCTCCCTGAAGTGGTAACCTGAAGTATAAGATACATTATCCTTCCCGTACCCCCCGAATTTGATGACACGAGTAGTTTAAGGTTGTAGTTGTTTCAATAAAATATATTAGAACTTATAGGACTGTTACAGTTTATGTTGTTTAAGCCAGGGTATGCCCAGAGGCTTTATTATTTAACCCTTTTTTTCACAAGAAAACTCAATAAAAAGTATTTTCCAAAAAAAAAAAAAAAAAAGCTACCACAAGGGGGATATACAGATCGACTATAAAAGCTGTTAGGACGGAGCGTAAGCATGAGGTATCAACTTTACAGGATAAGGTGCAGGAATGTGCACAGGCTCATGCTAATACACCTTCTCCAGATACATTGGCAAGTCCTCAATTTGCCAGAAGGGCTCTAGATCTCCATTATCAGGATATTGCCTCCAGCACTTTGCAACAGAGGGCAGAATGCCTTTTTGAGAAAGGGAATACAAATGGTAAACTATTAGGTTTACTAACGGCTGTGGATAGGCCCCTAACTGTGGTTCTGTGTACTTCCTCTCCCACCAGGGTGCTGCTGACGGCCAGGGATGACATTTTGCAGGAGTTTGTTTCATTTTATAGGAGGCTATATTTACCTATAGCATCGTATAGTGTAGATGACCTCCTCGCTACTCTAGAGCCCTTACATTTGCCCAAGCTGCTGGAAACTGGAGACTAGAGAGTTTATGGATGCCCCTTTAAGGAAGAAGAGGTGACCTTTGCAATTGGACCCTTCCATACTGGTAAGGCTCCTGGTCCAGATGGTATACCAATTGAGTGGTATAAACATTACTCTGAGGTTCTCGCACCGATACTACTCCAATGGTATGTGGACTGTCTCCAAACTGGTTCCCTCCCTCCTTTTATGAGGAACACATAGGGGGTGATTTATTACGAAAGGCAAATCCACTTTGCATTGCAAGTGCACTTGGAAGTGCAGTCGCTCTAAATCTAAGGGATAGATCTGAAATGAGTGGAAGCTCATCCGATCATGTGCAAGCTAAAATGTTGTTTTTTATTTTCCTTGCATGTCCCCCTCGGATCTACAGCAATTTTACTTCCAAGTGCACTGAAAGTGCAAAGTGGATTTTCCTTTAGTAAATAACCCCCATATTGACAAAACCTGACAAGGACCCCCTTCAATGTTCTTTTTTTTTTTCAATAAAATTTTTTATTGAGATATCACAAAGTTATAACAAAGCATCCAAAGACAGTTTTACTGTATCACATACAATTTGCCAAACATGTGCCATGTTATAAATTGCTCCTGGACAAAAGGATAGCATCTGTTTAAGCGTACATCGAATGTAGCAACACAAACCAAGAAAAAACTTTGTATGTTATGAACAGAAATTATTATAAGCTCAAAATTATTATTTTGAGAGTATTATCGAGATTAATAGCATTATATAGAGGAGGCAGAAAAAAACAAAGACACAAAATAAGAGAAGAGAAAAATGATGGGGAGGGGAAGAGAGGGGTGGTAGGTTTTAAATCTTGAATAGCAATTATTTCACATAGTGATTAATAGGTTAGGGGAGGACAGTCATACATGATTCACATTTATACCCATCTATAGATATCAGAAACCAGTACTTTCATGGGAGAAATAACAGCTAAATCAAAACCGCTACTGTTAGAGATCTAAAATCAGAAATCAAAAATCAGTCAGTCAATCAGCCATTTTGCATCTTGGCAAAAGAATCAGAGTACTTAAAAAGAAACTGTGATCTCCATAGTTTGTGGAATTTTTCTGTGTTTTCAGAGGCCATAGCCGCTGTCTATTCCATTTTGTATATGGGAGTCCACAGCAAGTAGCCATTCTGCCATCGTGGGTACATGAGTAGTTTTCCAGTGTTTGGGGATAATTTCTTTTGCGACATTTAGCATATGTCCCACTACAATTTTTTTTTTATAATTGCTTAATGAGTAATTGGAAGTGTGCAATAGGCAGCATTCTGGCATACGTTTCAGTTTTGTCTCCATTATGGAATACATCTGTGTAAAGATATTATCCCAAAAATTGCGCAGAAGTGGGCAGTCCCACCAGATATGCAGCATGGTACCCTTGCTGTTACCACAACGCCAACATGCATCTGTTGTTTCTGGGTACCATGCATGCAACCTGGCCAGAGTGAAATGCCAATTTGTCAAGATTTTATATGATGTTTCTTGGGTGCTGGAGCTGATAGAGCATTTGTGTGCTAAGATGCAGGCATTAAGCCATTGTTTGTGAATTTAGTTTTGAAGGCTATTTCCCACTCCTTCCTATGTTTGCAAGGTGATATTGCAAGGTCCCTGTGAAGAATGGATATGGTAGTCCGGCCCTGTGCAAAATCCGTATTGTGTATCAAGGGTGTCAATGGGCCAGGAGTGGAAGCTATATTATAGTTTTGTATAACAGTTTGACAGACTCTCAATGTTGGTCCAATTGTAGGGTGTAGAGGTTAATAGGGCATGCATCTTTGGAGACCCAGGGTAGAAACCTTAAGGGTGGCTTGGTCTGTAAACCTTCAATTCCCACCCAGTCCTTGGAAGTTGCGTGACAATTCCAGTCAAGAATTTGTGTCAAGTGAGTCACGTAATAGTAAAGTTTAAAGTTTGGTAGATTAATACCTCCTTCTGTCTTTGGTTTAGTCAGGGTCTGCATGCTAATTGGTGATTTCTTCACCACCCAAATGAATTCCCGTATTGTCGAGTTTAATTGAGAGAAGAAACTTTTGGGCAAAACGATGGGTAAATTATGGAACAGATACAATATCCTGGGCAATATTGTCATCTTCACCACAACCGCCCACGAACCAAGAGAAGGGTTTTAGTTTCCAATGCTGCATGTCCTGTTGCAGTTTGTGGAAGATAAGGTGGAGATTTTGTGTATAGAGATTTGCCAAGTTGGACGTAAGCCATATCCCTAAGTATTTAAGCAAAGTTTGCACCGATTTAAAAGGGCAATTGGATTGAACCTGCTTTAGGGTTTGGGGGTTCAAGGAGATGTTGAGTGCCTCTGACTTCATAATTGATCTTGAAATCTTGAAATCTTTCAAGAGGTTGGGAATCGAAACATGTGGTTGTGTGAGGACAAATAGAAGTTCATCCGTGTAAGCGGTGAGTTTACAGTGGATAGTCCCTAATTCTAGTCC
This sequence comes from Lithobates sylvaticus, assembly GCA_028564925.1. Taxonomy (NCBI): domain Eukaryota; kingdom Metazoa; phylum Chordata; class Amphibia; order Anura; family Ranidae; genus Lithobates; species Lithobates sylvaticus. The sequence goes on along the minus strand of CM053027.1, from coordinate 227,312,383 downwards.
CTTGACCAAGGAGTTCCTATTCACGATGCGTATACAGGGCTCTAATGTGAGTATGAACAATATTAGGGACAAAGGGCAGCCCTGCCTGGTGCCGTTATGTATCTGCACTGGCGTCCTGTTAATCTTCAATCTAGCTGTTGGGTTTTGGTATAGCACCGAAATCCATGCTAACATATTAGGTTTTAACCCAACATGTGAGAACACTAAAAACATGAAATCCCATGCTACCCTATTGAAGGCCTTCTCCGTGTCTGTAGACAGGAGTAGGCCTTCTTCTGTATGTCCACCAAGTAGATGAATGAGATTTACGGCTTTAGTGATATTATCACATGCCTCCCTGCCTGGCATAAAGCCCAACTGTTCCGGGCCAATAATGTCAGGCGTGGTCAGGCTGTGGAGGAGTGAGGATGCTTCTTCCTGCAGCTCCTTTCACACCGCAGCTACTGAAGGCTTACCTGGGGTCAATCTAGCCAACATTGACCCCAAACATGTCGCAACATTCGCGGGCACAATCCCACCCGCCGGGGACGGATCGGACGTGACTAGGCACGCTGGACACATACTTCCCGATGGCCCGCCAGTCCGGGAAGGGAAGGCACAAGATGGCAGCGGAGAAAAAGGCCCCGCGATCACACGCGGCTTCAGGCCCAGGGCGGGCGGCATGCCCGATCCCGTCGCCGCGATTGGTGCGTGACATGGCTCCCCCTGCCTCTCCTGGCTCAATATCCTCCCTAGAACAGAGCACCGATGCTGCAGACTTTATGGGGGATGGAGACCTTAAACACCATAGGGAGGACTTTGAACGCTTTACAGCCAGGATTGAAGGCTTTCACCCAGGACATTGCTCAGCTAAAAGCAGACACCACACACCTGGGGGGAAGGCTGGAGACCCTAGAACAGTGCCTTGACGACTCCCTGCCTCACATTGCTCTGCTGCAGGTGAAATGCATAGCACAAGATCATAAAATGGAGGCCCTGATATCCCAGTTGAATGAATTAGAAAATCGCAGCAGGCGACCTAACATACGCATCCGTGGCTTGCCAGAGGCTACTGCACCTAAGGACATAGTCCCACCTCTGGTTGGGGTGTTTACAGAAATACTGGGGATACCAGACACTGCCCTGATAGAGATCAATTGGGCGCACAGAGTACTGAAACCGCCTTCACAGGACCCTGAAGCTCCCCGGGACATTATCTGCAAGCTCCATAAGTATACGCTGAAAGATCGTAAAATGCAAAAAATGAGGAACAAACCATACTTTGACTTTGACGGGGCAAAACTTTTTTTCTATCAAGATCTCTCAAGGCGCACACTCATGCAATGTAGAGCACTGCGCCCCTTGCTTACGGCCATTCAAGCAGCGGGTCTCACCTACCGCTGGGGGTTCCCCTTTAGCCTGCAAGTGACGAGAGAGGGGCGACAAGTTACACTGCGCAACAAGGATGATCTGCCACACATCCTCTCTGCCTTGAAGCTTGGTGATGTGGACTTCCCAGATTGTAGGGGAAACCCGGACTTCCCTGCTCTTTCCCTGCCGCAGCTGTGACAGACTGTAAGAGGCAAAGGCAGCTTTCGGGGCAACAGACGTCGCACCTTGCCCTGCCCGTCTGCCACTGGAAACTGATGAACGCTTCCTCGCTAGGGGTGCTTCTGGGATTTGGATACGATTGTTCTTAGCTTGATTCCCCAGGCTAGGAAGCCAGATTTTTGGACTCAGGTTTACTCATAGGACTGTTCTGTTGTTGTTCCATGTGGGCCCCTGATGTCCCCCCCGTCATGGCGGTGGATCCTGGACATGTACAAACAGCATCCCTCAGGGTTTTGATCAATATTGCCCTATAGAGGCGGTGGGGGGGTGGGTTCCCCATTTCTGCCATGCCAGCTTCTGTTCCCCTAGTAGGACTACCCATAACTGGTGTGTACCCTAGTTGGGAAAGTGGGCCGGGGTTCGGGGTCCTCCTTGCACTGGGGGGGTGCCCTGAACCTGGTCCGCAGGCCAAACTCATGGCACGGTGGTTAGCCTATAACTGCTTTGATAGGTTGCATTTTCAAATGTATGTTATTATGATGCTCACTGGTTTAATGCGTTTTTTTTTTCTCTCTTCTGATTCCTTCTATGCCCTCTCTCTCCTACCCAATTGGTGTATCTCATGGCATGCCCCCATTCACACCGCACACACCATGATCTGTGGTGCTCCTGCGATCTGACGGAAATCCTGGTTTCCCATGACATCGGTTAAGGTAATATCTTATAATGTTAGGGGTGCTGTTCTCCACACAAGAGAAGCAAGCTATGGTTAGAATTGAAGAGGTTGGGGGCTCAGGTGCTATTTTTACAGGAGACGCACTTTACCTCCCAGTCCACCCCTAAACTACCTACCCATTTATTCAATCAGTGGTTTTTAAGCACTTCCACAATCACTAAGGCCAAAGGGACAGCCATAGCTATCCACAAGTCTTGTCCCTTCCACCCAATAGAACACTTCTCAGACCCATTGGGTAGATATGTCCTCCTGAAGGGCAAGTTGGTGGAGACAGTATATACCTTTGCAAATGCATAGGCCCCTAACTCTGGCCAGCTCACCTTCCTAGATGCGTTTCTGGAACGGCTAGCTGAGTTTAGGGAGGGACATCTGATCTTAGGGGGGGATTTAAATGTCTGCCCTGTCCTTCATACATTCCATGAGCGTTCGGCTAATTTGTACGCTTTTAAGAGGTTCCGAAAATCCCTCCAATCCCACCTTCTGTTCGATACCTGGAGGATACTATTCCCTTCAGCTCGGGATTACAGACCATAGACCTCCTCTTTGTGGACCAGCATACCCTTGAGCTACTGCAGACAGCATCCATAGAGAATATTACCATCTCTGATCACGCACTGGTGACGGTCACTGTTACAATACCGCACGGCACCCAACGCACGTGGTCATGTCGCTTAAATGAGAATCTCTTGGATGATTCTGCGGTGGTGGCGGGGGTCACTGATACCATAATGCATTACTTTAAAGAAAATACCACAGAGGAGGTAGGTGACGGGATGATTTGGGAGGGACACAAGGCAGTGGTAAGGGGAGAGCTAATTTCACAGGGCTCTGCCATAAGAGTCATGGGGACCCAGATGCTTTAAAGAGGTTACTAGAGCTACGGGAACTTTTCTCCCGCCTATTGGACCGCAAGGTATGTCGGCAGCTTTGTTTACTTTCTCATAAATATTATGAGTATGGTAACAAATGCAGCAGGATGCTGGCTTGAGCCCTTCGGAAACGTAGGGCTCAGACCCACGTCCATAAGATTCAATCCACCTCTGGTGGGGCAGTCTCCCACCCCTCTAAGATAGCCTCCCTGTTCCGTGACTACTATGCAGACCTCTATTCTTTGGATTCTGGTAGGTCACCTGCATCCAAGACGTCTAAACAGTCTGACTACCTAGCGGCATCTGGGCTTCCTTCTTTGCCAGAGGAGCAAAGACTGCTTTGGAGTCCCCTGTCATGCCCTTGACAGAAATTGAAGCGATTGTGAAGTCACTGCCCAATGGGAAGAGTCCGGGCCCTGACGGGTAAACAAAGGCATACTACAAGACATTTCTACCTTTATTGATAGGCACAATGTGCAGATACTTCAATTCAATAGCTGCAGGCAAACCAATCCCCTCTGAGGCTCTGTTAGCTCACATGACGGTGCTCACTAAGGATGGCAAGGATCCCACTTTAGTCCAGAATTACCGTCCAATATCACTATTGAACGTAGACATAAAAATCCTAGCGAAAATTCTGGCCAACCGACTAAAACACCTTGTCCACCACATTGTGCATCCGGACCAAATGGGTTTTGTGGCCGGCCGTGAGGCACGGGATAATTCTCTTAGAGCCGTTCACCTTGTCCACTGGGCATGCACCAACTCGGCACAGGGCCCATACCTTGTACTGTCAACAGACGCAGAAAAGGCCTTTGACCGGGTTGACTGGTCTTTCCTGAGGGCCTTACTCTACCCCCAGTGCCCAGGTCAAGGTGAATGGCCTACTCTCCCATAGATTCCTGATTAGGAACGGAATGAGACAGGGGTGCCCCCTTTCACCCCTTCTGTTCGCCCTCACGTTGGAACCGCTGCTGCGCAAAATGCGGGCTAACCCGAACACTAGGGGGCTGACAGTGGGCAATATGGAACACAAGTTATCTTATGTTCTGTTCCATATAACGGAGCCTCTGACCTCGCTGCCAAACCTCATGAAGGAGCTCCATCAGTTTGGAGCTCTCTCTAATTTTAAGATTAATTATTCTAAGTCAGAGATCTTACCAATAGTGCTTACCCCTGCCCTTGCAGACAACCTAAAGGCAGCGTTTCCCTTTACATGGGCTAAATACTCCATAAGGTACTTGGGTATCCAACTAGCAGACCGCTTTGAGACTCTTTATCACAGCAATTACCCCGCTCTAATGACTACAGTTAAGAAAGACTTCAAACATTGGACTAATGCTGCCTTTACTTGGCTAGGGCGAGTGAATATCCTCAAAATGAACGTTTTCCCAAGGGTTCTCTTCTATTTACAGATGGTACCGGTACCTTTGCCAAGCTCCTTCTTTTCAACAATCACTAGTGTGTTCTCTGAATTTGTGTGGAATGGAAAGAGACCCTGCATAGCAATGAGAGTGCTGAAGCGCTCAAAGAGGGCCAGAGCATTAGGCATACCGGATATTAGGAGATATTACAGGGCTATCGTTCTCCAGAGAATTCCTAATTGGCGTTTCCACACTCGATCCAGGATCTGGGTCTCCTTGGAAAAATGCTTGGCGGGAAGAGACCTAGCCTATGCCCCATGGCTTGCTAGGGAACAAAGGGGGTTGTTAGATACCACCTCTCCCCTGACGACCCAGGTTCTTAGGGTCTGGGATAGGATCAATTGCATATACTCTCTGGCCCCCCCTGTGTCCCCGCTGGCCCCGCTTGGGGGCTTCTGTTGGTTCTCCCCAGGAGAACAAATTGCGCTCTTTAAGAAGTGGTCGGATGACCCAAGAGCATTTTGCCGTAAATTCATGGAGAATGGTAGATTACTCACTCTTGAGACCCTTAGGGCCCACCATGGTAGCTTCCCCATGGACTTTTGACGACATAAACAGCTCAGTCACTTCTTTGTCACGCTAAGCCAACCCATTAGAGCTACCTCTCAGCTTACACCATACGAACCTCTCCTAGTTGCGGAGGAACCAACTCCATGTATGATTAATTGTACCGCCTACTGGGCTCGGCCACCTCAGAGACTAAGCCAGTCTACATCAGAGAATGGGCACGTGACCTGGGGAGGGAATTTTAGGAGGCGCAGCTGACTCACCTGTACCAGCTAACACACTCTAGCTCTATAGAGTCCAGAATGCAAGAAACCAATTACAAGCTACAGACACGCTGGTACAGGGTGCCGACGGCCTTATCCTGAATCTACCCCTCCATGTCTGATCGCTGCTGGAGAGGCTGTGGCCTTCGTGGCACCCTACTTCATATATGGTGAGAGTGCCCGAGAATTCATTCTGGGAGGCAATTAAAAATCAGATACAAGATATACTGGGTATCGACATCCCTTTCTCCCCTTTGCACTTCCTTTTCCATATTCCTCCCATGCCAGTTAGCCAATATAGGAAGAGTGCATTGCCACACTTCTTAAATGCTGCCAAACGCCTGCTTCCTATTTATTGGAAACAGACGCATGTACCCGATAGGGAGGAATGGACTCGGAAGGTGAAGGAGACTAGGGAGGCGGAAGAGTGGGTGGATACCTGCAGGGGCACTAGGGAGAAGTTTAACTCTACCTGGGCACCCTGGTTAAAACACACATCCATTGGGGGGTTTGTCACCTCCAGCCTAGACATTGCCTTGTTGGAGCTTGTTCAACCCTCCCTTAGGGGATGCGTGGACCAATGCAGTTCAACCTCCTAGAAGACCTCAGTGCTGAAAAGTCACCACTTCCAACACGCATTTGTCCTAGTTAAGTGGCAGAACGTTAGTCAGGAGCTACCACAGATATTCGCTAAGTAAGAGCATAGGTGCGTGTCGTGGGGGAGAGTTCCCTTCCCCCCTCCTCCCCTCCCCTTACCCCTACTATTCTTTTTACCTTCTGTTCTTAGAGTTATGTTTGGAATCACATAAGGTTGCTTAGACCATGTTTCATAGTGGACAATAGGCGCAGTACTGGGACTGGATTCACTACTTATGGTGAGAGCGGCCCCCTCTCCTTGACGTAAGGGAGATGGGCCACATACTGGTATGTTGTCCCTCTCTTGCTTGTCCTCAAGCTGGATACTGGCCGGAGAGGGTCAGATGGAGGTCCTTTGAACCCCCTCGTATTTGGGGAACCCAGACAGCGTGAATGACCGCCTGTTGTGGAAAACATTAGGTACTTTCCTATCAACACTGCTACAAGATTAGATGGCTTCTATACAAGGGGAGCTGCATTCCCCCCTTCTGGGGATAGTTATTATTGCACTGGAAGGACGTTCATGAATGATTACTGTTTGAATTTTTTTTTTGTATTTGAATCCTCCCCTATAGAAGGTTTGATACATTGGTTGTCATAAGTATCTGCATGTTTTGTCTTTTTATTGTCATAAATAAAGATTACATAAAAAAAAAAAAGAAGGCGGTAGCGCTTGAGGAGTATTCTGTGAATTCAGTGCGTAAAGCAATGATTTCACGAGTAGCGATGAGAAGGTCTTGTAATAAATGGCTGAGAAGCCATCTGGCCCTGGGCTGTTATCAGATTTTAAAGTTTTGATGTCCTGTAAGAGTTCCGTTTCATCAGAAGTGGACAAGCATGGTAAACCACTTTGTTCCAAGTACTGTCTTATAATATGTGGTCTAGATTCCTCAGACGATGCAAGTTTATGTGAGGGTGGCAAATTGTAAAGTTTAGTATAGAAACGGTGAAATTACGACGCTATTTGTTTGTGCACTGTTTTATCTTCCCAAGTTTTAATCTGAGTGATATTAGTAGCAAAACGAACGCCCCCCAGTGCCCTAGCCAAAAATTTACAACTTTTACTTCCATGCTCATGAAAAAAAAAACGCCTAAAAAACAGAATCCGTTTCACTTGGAGATCTATTTAAGCTTGTAATTCCTTACGAGACGCTAAAAGGTCGCCAGTTGACTTGACTGCTGTTGATCTTTTAGTCAGTAGTATTTTCACTGAAGTATGTTCTTATGACTTATGAAATGTGTTTGAGAGTCAGGGGGTCAATCAGGAAAGTTGAATTAAGCTGCCACATGCATGGTGTCCTGTAACCGCAATGTCACTGAAGTAGGGGCGTAGTCTGATATTGTCCACATCCCTATAAGTGCGTTCCTTCAAGATAGTTAGGTCTCTCTGAGAGACGAAAATGTAATTTATGCGAGAGTACTTATTATGGACCGTGGAATAATAAGTAAAGTTTCTCCCTTGTGGGTTAGCCACACGCCATGAGTCTGCTAAAGTCAGGGAATTCAGCAGCAGTATGCGGAGCGTAATAGTCGATTTATCATTGGAGGTGTCCTGGAGAGGGTCCAATGGAATATTGAAGTCCCCTCCGAGGACAATACATCCAGAGGCAAACCAAGAAAGTTCATCAACCAGTTTCTTGGTTCATCAAAATGAGGTGGTATAAACACATTAGCCAATACAAGTGTTCTGTTCTCTATCTTACAATGTAAGAAAATATATCGTCCTTGTTCATCAATCCTACTTTGCATGCAGTTGAACGTAACCCCTGATCTAATAAGGATACTCACTCCTCTAGAAAAAGACGTATGGACCAAATGAAATTGTAGAGCAAACTCTCCCCACCCCAAATGAGGAATGGAAACATTAGTGAGGTGTGTCTCCTGTAAACATACAATTGTGGCCCCATAAGTTTTAACCCTTGACAAAACTGCAACTTTTTTCCCTGGGTCTCCCAGTCCCCTAATATTCCAAGAGTATAAAGTAATGCTTTTCCTATTTACCAAAATGTCTCTAATCATTAGTGAAAAAAGTTTTTTGTTAATTCTGTGACTTTGTGCACTGTTCCTTTACTCATTAATATGTGCCCTTTTTTGTTCATAATTTTTGAGTGTAGTGTCTCACTTGTCAAACGTGGGTTGTGAAGGTCATTTTTATCTTGAGTGTGTGTCTTACGTTCTTTCCCACTCCTTACATGCATACTGTACCCTGCATACCATACAAACATATCCCACCCATCTCACCTTTTTCGAGTGTATATCTTATTCTTTCCTAATCCTTGCATGAGTACTGTACCCTACATACCATACAAACATATCCCACCCATCACACCTTCCTCGTTTCAAATTTCCATCTCTCATTACCTCACTCGGTTTGGCCGGGGGCCTTCTACTGTGACCTACCCATACACACCTTCTGTTAAATATAATCATTGGGATTTTATTTAATGTTATATCCCTTCCTCCTTAACCCCCCCTCACACAAAAAGTATCCACCCCCCTCCCCACTCTTCCATACACCTCACCCCCATCCCCACCCCGCCCCCCCATCTCCCTCAAGAGAAAGGGAGGAGGAGAAGAAGACAATAGGAAAAAAAAATGAAATACACAAAATTACTGTAAATCGCCTCTCTCTCCTCCTTACCCTCCCCAATGGTAAATTATAGCATATGTTTGCTCCCAGTGACCCCAAGATAACCCAGGTAGAACAATATAGCAGTCCTGATCTTCTAGAGTCTCTCATTATGGGATGTCAGACACTCCTCCACCCCCTCAGGGGTGTCAAAAAACATAGTCCCCCCAAGAGCAGTTAATCTAATTTTGATGGATATAGTAGTGCATATGTCAAATTAGCTTGTCGTAGCCTGCGTTTTACTTCCCCAAATTTAGCTCTCTTCTTCTGGAGATCTGGTGAGAAATCAGGGTAAATAGACACCCTAGTACCATTGTAGAGTATATTGCCTATTTCCTTTGCTTTCTGAATTATAGTCACTTTGTCCTTGTAGAATAATAACTTTGCCAAGAGAGATCTTGGAGGGGCTCCACGATGGGAAGGCCTGAAAGGAACTCTGTGTGCTCTCTCTATTGCGAGAAATGGTGTAAAGGCTTTCTGACCAAATGTCTCTCTGAGACATTTTTCTAAGAAAGCGACAGGGTCTGCACCTTCACAGTGTTCTGGGAGGCCTACTATGCGTACATTTTTTCTTCTCATCCTATTCTCCATTTCATCCATTTTATTTTCTTGTTTAACCATCTGTTCTTTTATAGCTCTCATCTCCCGTTTCAGGGGTGCCAAATCATCCTCCACCAGGCTCAGTCTACCCTCCAGAACTGTAGTCCTCTCTTGAACTTTTTGTAAGTCATGCCTGACAAAAGAAAGCTCTTCTTGTATTATTTTGAGTTGGTTAATCATATCGTTCAGGGCGATTATACAGGAGTTAACTGCCTCCAACACCTCCTTTAAGGTTGGTTCTGGGTCCACTACTACACAAGCCCCAGACGCTGACCCCCGGGCCCCTTCCACTACCTGGCCCTGGAGCCTCCCCACTATTTCACTTCCTTCCGCTTGCGTTGGTACTTGGTTCTGCCCTTGGCTTTTTCTTGCCCCTGTAGCCCCAGCCTGCCGATGAGGCTGGATCTGCTGACTCTGGGTATTTTTGGGGGGGTGTCTGGCCTGGCGCCTGGCATGGAGTATGGGCATATTTCTCAAGTTTTGCTGCTGCTTGGCTAGCCGCCTGGCTTGCCTTTGTGGTACGTTGTGATGGCATAGTGTTAGAATCAGGGTATAATAAAGAAAGTCAAAAAAAAAGAAAAAAAAGGGAGAAAAATATATATATATTTTTTTTTTTTTGCAGAATGTGCAACTGTATCAATCCTTCCAATTCTCTTTCCTGATTTCCTGGTTTCTCTTTCTTGGCCCCAATAAAATTATTAGTAGTGGTGTTTAATATTTATAGCATACATATGGGGTCAGTAACAGAAGGTGTCTTGGGGGGAAGGAAAGAGGGTAATAAATCAGTAGCACAGTCCATCAGACACACCTCCTTCCTTCTTCTTTACCACCAGAAAAAAATAGGAACAGTTTATCCTCCCTTTACTTCCCTATAAGAAAAAATAAGAAAGAACAAGAGGAAAAGATATGGATACTTCTCACCCGACCAGAGCAATAGATTTTTCTGCGTGTAAAGATATTTAGCTCCTGCCATTCCGTGCTGTATTGCTGTTGAATGCCATCTGGATAAGGAGTAGTATTGGGGGGAGGGCACTCGAACCCCCTCTGATGATGGTAGGAGGAAACCTCTCACGTTTCCCCCTCGAGTCTAGTCACCACTTGTAGGGCAGCTGCATTACCTCTCCTCCGGCTGCTCACACAAGCGAGCAGCTGTATCACAGTCAGGTGGAGGGAGGGGGGATAGCCAGAGTCTCTCCTCACACTGCAGCCTCCCAGCCATGCAGCTCCGCCGGCTGGCGTCTAAGCCACACATCCCCGCACTGGCCGCTAGTCCGGCTTGTCAGCCTGATCTGGCCCGATCTGCAGCACGGCCATGTCTCCCCTTCAACGGTACCGCTGAACGGATCCCGGGTCTCCTGAGCATCAATGGAGCAGCATAGGTAGGAGACAGGGAGGTGAGAGGACGCCGGGCTCGCTCCTCACTCCCGCACTCTCACTCTCACCTGCATCCGGTCACGCCCCCAAATTCTACACCAGCTCTAGCCATTTTAAATGCCTTTGCTTCATTCTCAGGCCGGAACGTTAATTGTGGTAAATATCAAAACCTTCCTCTTAGGACCTCATCTCCAGCATGTAGGGTTCCCTATGCCCCCGTACACACGGTCGAAAATTCCCACCACAAAATCCGTCTGACTTTTTCCGACGGATTTTGTCCGACACTGGTGTTGCATACACACGGTCGGACAAAGTTGTCGGAAAATCCGATCATTCTGAAAGTGGTGACGTTCGTTGCGTACGATGGAACTACGTAGAGGCTAGTAGCCAATAGCTTTGGTCTCGTAATTTGATCTGAGCATGCGTAGCACTTTGTCCGTCGGAATTCTCTACACACTATCGTAAAAAGTCCGATCTCAAATTTTTTCCGTCTGAATTTCCGACGGAAAAAGTCCGATGGAGTCCACACACGGCCGGATTTTCCGACAACATGGTTTTCCGATCGGACATTTTCCGTCGGAATTTCCGACCGTGTGTACGGGGCATTAGACTGCCGCTTACAATGGGTTGATAGAGTCAAATATCTGGGTCCCCATATTTCCAACTCGGTATCTGAATTCATTACATTAATTAAATGTCACTTCCATTGCTGTTGCAGTTACATCATAAGCTACAAGCCTGGCAGAATCTCCCTCTTACGCTCAGAGGTAAAGTCAATTTATTGAAAATTTAATTCTTGCCTCTCTTCCTATATATATTTTGGAACTTGCCCATTTGGATTCAAAAATGTATATTTAAAAGCTTAGATCAATTGGTCACAACCTTCCTGTGGTAGGGGCGTAATCCCAGGATAAAACATCAGTTACTGCAACAGCTGTGGAAGCAGGAGAGATTGGAATTCCCTGATTTGTATCGCTATTTTCTGGCAGGTCAGTTGGTCTTCGCTCATTGTTGGCTCCTATGAGGCACTGATGCATTTAGTGTTTCGAGGAAGCAGGGGTTAGTATCCTATTATTAGTACTATACGTGCAACTATCAGGGTATGGGCGGTAACCAGTAGGAAGCTGAAAGCGGGAGACTGTACTGAAATTTCTACACATACACCACTGTTGAGAATTCCCCAGTTGCCACCATTTTTCACATATCAGGACCCAATCATATGGACCAAAGTTGGCATCAGGAAGGTAGGATATATTTGCAACTTAGGCATATATATATAACACTCAGTTTGGTGCGTCATCTCTTGAGGTTCAAATGAATGATCTGGAATCTTTGCTTAAGGATGACTCTTTAGATAAGGCCCTGTCCAATATTTACAAGCAACTGTTTAATGAGGTTGGTAAGCCACAGTGCCTTGGAAAAGTATTTATACCCCTTGACATGTTCCACATTTTGTCATAGTACAACCAAAAACGTAAATGTATTTTATTGGGATTTTATGTGATAGATCAACACAAAGTGGCACATAATTGTAAAGTGGAAGGAAAATCATAAATGGTTTTCAACATTTATTACAAATAAATATCTGAAAAGTGTGGCATGCATTTGTATTCAGCCCCTTTACTCTGATACCCCTTACTAAAATCTAGTCAAACCAATTGCCTTCAGAAGTCACCTAATTAGTAAATAGAGTCCACCTGTGTGTAATTTAATCTCAGTATAAATACAGCTGTTCTGTGAAGCCCTCAGAGGCTTTTTAGAGAACTTTAGTGAACAAACAGCATCATGAAGGCCAAGGAACACACCAGGCAGGTCAGGAATAAAGTAGTGGAGAAGTTTAAAGCAGGGTTAGGTTATAAAAAAAAATATTCCAAGCTTTGAGCATCTCACGGAACACTATTCAATCCATCGTCCAAAATTTAAAGCGTATGGCACAATTGCAAACCTACCAAGACATTGCCGTCCACCTAAACTGACAGGCCGGGCAGGGAGAGCATTAATCAGAGAATCAGCCAAGAGGCCCATGGTAACTCTGGAGGAGCTGCAGAAATCCACAGCTTAGGTGGGAGAATCTGTCTACAAGACAGCTATTAGTCGTGCATCCCACAAATCTGGCCTTTATGGAACAATGACCAGAAGAAAGCCATTGTTAAAAGAAAGCCATAAAAAGTCCCGTTTGCAGTTTGCGATAAGCCATGTGGGGGACACAGCAAACATGTGGAAGAAGGTGCTCTGGTCAGATGAGACCAAAATGTAACATTTTGGCCTAAAAGCAAAATGCTATGTGTGGCGGAAAACTAACACTGCACATCACCCTGAACAGACCATGCCTACTGTGAAACATGGTGGTGGCAGCATCATGTAGTGGGGATGCTTTTCTTCAGCAGGGTCAGGGAGGTGGTCAGAGCTGATAGAGAGATGGATGGAGCCAAATACAGGGCAATCTTAGAAAAAACCTGTTATGCCCCGTACACACGGTCGGATTTTCCGATGGAAAATGTCCTATCGGACAATGTTGTCGGAAATTCAAACCGTGTGTAGGCTCCATCTGACTTTTTCCGTCGGATTTTCCGACGGACAAAGTTTTATCTCCTGCTCTCAAATTTTGCGACAACAAAGTCCTATCGGACTTTTTCCGATCGTGTGTAGCGAATTCCGACGGACAAAGTGCCACGCATGCTCAGATCACATTACAAGACCAAAGCTATTGGCTACTAGCCTCTACGTAGTCCCGTCGTAGGCAACAAACGTCACCACGTTCAGAATGATCGGATTTTCCAACAACTTTGTCCGACAGTGTGTATGCAACACCAGTGTCGGACAAAATCCGTCGGAAAAAATCCGATGGATTTTGTGGTCGGATTTTCCGACCGTGTGTATGAGGCTTTAGAGTTTGCAAAAGACTTGAGACTGGGGTGGAGGTTCACCTTCCAGCAGAACCAAGACCATAAACATACAGCCAGAACTATTAATGGAATGGTTTAGGTCAAAGCATATTTTTTGCGCTATAAACAAAAAAAGAGCGAAAATTTTGAAAAAAAACATTTACTTTTTTACTTACTTTTTGCTATAATAAATATCTCCATTTTTTTTAACCACTTCTGGGCACTTTCCCCCCCTTATTTTCCAGGCCAATTTTCAGCTTTTAGCGCTCTCGCACTTTCAAAAAAAATTGCGCGGTCATGCAACACTGTACCCAAATGAAATATTTGTCATAAGTTTAAGCCAAAATGTATTCTGCTACATGTCTTTGGTAAAAAAAATCCCGTTAAGTGTATAATAATTGGTTTGTGTGATCACAGACATATGTGTGCAGATGATCATTGGGACATATGATTTTACTGTTACATATGTGGGACAGATGTTTTTACTGTGTGGGGACATGTGTGTGTGGACATGTGTGGGGAGTGTTTTGGGGACACTATGTAGGGAACACTGGGCCGGTGATCAGTGTGTAAAAAGCTGTAAAAAAACAGCGCATACTCACTGATCACCGGCTGGCTGCAGCGATCACCTCTCCTCACTGACAACTTCCGTGTGAGGAGAGGAGAGCCGATCGCCTAGCAACCAGCTCTCTTTTTACATCACATGATGGCTGTGATTGGACACAGTCACCATGTGATTAGGAGAGACAATCACAGAGCCCTCCTGCCGACCAGAGATGCGCCGTGTCCGGGTGACACGAGCGCATCAGGATCATGCCGCTGCAAGGGCACGTGCATGCGCGATTCCCCTTCATCTGAGGGATGTTCCTGAATGTACACTCAGAAGAAGGAAACTCCCACCCAGCCGTATATGTGCAGTGGCCGGGTGGGAAGTGGTTAAAAAGCTAATTTTTTCTCAATTTAGGCCGATATGTATTCTTCTACATATTTTTGGTAATAAAAATCGCAATAAGCATATATTGATTGGTTTGCGCAAAAGTTATAGCGTTTACAAAATAGGGGATAGATTTATAGCTTTTTTTTATTGAAGTTTTACAAATTTACAGTAATCACAACAGTATAGCACAAAGTCATCAAACAAATCCAAAGTAACAAGTACATTGCGAGAAACAGTGGGATCTGTGTAGGTCGATCGCTTATCATTTCCTTAAAGAATACATGTGGCTTGACCTATCTTAAACAAGTTTGTCCGTATCTCTATGTGGGTATCATGGTCAGTAGCGGTATGGATAGGAGGTATTCTGTAGTTTTCCGTATCAGGAAGTAGGGGTATAAGCGTGTGGTGAGTTCTGCGTGAGGTATAGATGTACACCAACCGTAACCTCCGGAAACCTCCTAAAGGGTTCTGACTGTGTCCGGGGGTGTGTAGATATGAAAAATAAAGGTGCAAGTCGGGTCGGTACTTCGTATTGAGTGCAAGAGCCCAGTCAATAGGTAGCTGAATCTTAGGTTCTGTAAGACCTAGGTTTGTGAGGTGGAGGTTGTCTTTGGTGGCTCTGCAGAGGTGTGTACCTGTTTGTATAGGCCTTGAGGGCCTTTGTTTAGAATGTTGATAGAAGGGGTAGTTCAATATACTGAGTATAAGTACGAGGAGAGTTTTTGGTGATAGAGAAGGGTATGGGGAAGAGGAGCGGGGGTGGAGGTCTATGGTGTATCTGTCACTGTTAGTTACGGATTGCTCTATGTAGTGGAAGGAGAGGTAGTAATGGAAGTGTACGCTTCTGGTGATTCTCTAAAATGCGACCAGCATGCCCAGGTTTCTCTGTATTTATTTGGATCATCTCTAGATTGGTGTATGAGGTCCTCCATCTCAGCCAATCTATCAACCCGTTGTATCCATTCTGTAATCGTGGGTGGCGAGGTACTTCTCCAATAGACCGGGATACATTGATTTGCTGGTGGAGTACAATGGATTTTTTTGTATGCCGACCTGGCGATGGAGGTGTAATGTAGTAGGAATTGAGCGGGAGTAAAGTCGGGGGTATATGTCAAATTTGGGTGATTAGGCGGTGTATTTCTATCCAATATGGTTGTATGAGCGGGCACTCCCACCAAATATGGAGTAGTGTGCCATGCGCTGCGTTACATCTCCAGCATGTCAGGGGGAGGCTAAGGTGGAATTTGTGAATTTTGTGAATATTTTACATCTGCTTTCCTGTGTGGAGCCTTTGTGGATATGATTGTATATGTGCCCCCAATCTTCAGTGGTTAGGTCTAGATTAAGGTCCGCTTCCCACTGTCGGACCATTTTGTCTTCTTTGATATTGTGTGTCGAGAATAGGAGCGCATAGACAGTCAAGATTAAGTGTCGTTGGGGGGTTCTTCGCTATTGCAAATGAATTCAAAAGGCGTGTGCTCTCGGTGTGGAGTGTGTTGGGTTTAGGGTTTTGAAGGAAGTGTCAGATTTGTAGACACTTATACAAAGGGATGTGGTAGTCTGGGAATTTAGAGGTCATGGCTTGGTGTGACAGGAGTTCTTCATTGTGGAAGAGTTGTTGTGCTCTAAGTCGTAGCCTGTGTGGGTCTACCGATGGGTTGCGTAGGGCCAGGCCTGGTCGAAATTCAGGGTTGTCTTCTAGAGGAGTCATGGGTCCGTATGTAGGTTTCAAATTTAGTTTTTGGCATGCTGCTCTGACGTGTAGCATGGTGGCGTTGATTAGTGGATGTGACTTAAGTTCTTTAGGGATATTAGAAGGATTGATCCAGAGTAAATGTGCTAGTGGAATTTGGGTAAATGCATTTTCAAGCTGAATCCAATCCTTGTTGCTTCAGTGTAAATGCCAGTTGACAATTCTGGTCAAGTGACATGTGCACACTGAAATATTTTGTTTCCGAATTTCATTTTTGTCCGAAAAATAAATTTATTTCGTTACTCCCGAAATTCGTTTGTTTGACTTGTTTCGTTAAAAAATGCATTCGTTCAAAAATCCGAAATAATTAAGGTTGAATCTGTCATTGAAGGCTTATGGTGTCTGTCGAATGTTCTAAGAAGATGCGACGGAGCAGCTAAACTGTACAACGCTGCAATCGTACATTTTCGGTCGAATGTTCCGCCTACATGCTATAGTAAAATTCTAATGTTGGATGACACTAGTAATAATTATATTTATTAATTATTATTACTAGTCAACCAACATTAGAATTCTTCTATAGCCTATGGGCAGAGCATTTGACTTCAAATGTCCGCTTGTGCCGACTGCTTCGTCGAATCTTCATGTCAAATCTTTTCTCTCTAATGCCCCGTACACACGGTCGGAAATTCTGACCACAAAATCCGTCGGATTTTTTCCGACGGATTTTGTCCGACACTGGTGTTGCATACACACGGTCGGACAAAGTTGTCGGAAAATCCGATCATTCTGAACGTGGTGACGTTCGTTGCGTACGACGGAACTACGTAGAGGCTATTAGCCAATAGGTTTGGTCTCCTAATTTGATCTGAGCATGCATGGCACTTTGTCCGTCGGAATTCTCTACACACGATCGGAAAAAGTCAGATCGGATTTTGTTGTCGGAAAATTTGAGAGCAGGAGCTCAAATTGTTTCCGTCGGAAATTCCGACGGAAAAAGTCTGATGGAGTCCACACACGGCCGGATCTTCCGACAACATGGTCCGATCGGACATTTTCCGTCAGAATTTCCGACTGTGTGTACAGGGCATATGTCGAATAATCTTGGACTAATAGAGAAAGGTTAGGCACATTCAACCTTTTTTGCTATTGTCTCTATAATGTCGAATCTTTTCACTCTATGTAGAATAATCTTGGACTAATAGAGCTAAGGTTAGGCACATTCGATCACAGGTTCGATGGACACAGATTGTCAGCGTCATGTCGAATCTCCTATTTATATCGAACTGTTGTCACAACGAAAATTAAGATAAAGCATTTGTTTGTTGGATCTTTCGGTTTTCGGATTCTGCACGTTCGTTATCGTTTGTTAAAACGATAACGAAAATACCCGAAATTCGGACGAAAATGCATTCGGACGAAAACAAATGCACATGTCTAATGCCAGTGATATTTTTGGATGTCCGGCAGGCTTAAGCCTCCTTGTATTTTGGGGCGCGTCAATCTATTCCAACTCAGTCTGGGCGTTTTGGAAGTCCATATAAGGGTTCTACACATCCTTTTGTATGCTGAAAAGAAGAGGGATGGTGGGAGTTTTATGGGGATGGCTTGAAAAAGATAGAGAAGTCTGGGTAATATGTTCATTTTTTAAATATCTGTCCTGCCAAAACATGAGAATGGTCCTGCATGCCATTTGTGCAGATCACCTTGGATGGTTTAAAGGACAGGTTGAAAATTCTGAGCATAGAGGTCAGTTTGGTAGGGATTTTGATACCAAGGTATGTGATGGCGTGGGGTTCCCAACAAAAGGGCTAAATTGTTCCTACATTGTGTAACCAATGAGGTCGGTAGGGTAATGTTTAGGGCTTTTGATTTTGAGAAGTTTATTTGTAAATTAGAGAGAGGGATTTGAAAAGTGATAAATCCTTGAGAAGGTTGGGGATAGTATTTACCGGGTCAGTTAGGAAGAGCAGGATATCATCTGTGTAGGCTGCTACCTTATATTGTTTATGATTGATCTCCAGGCCTTTGATATCTGGGTTCTCTCTGAGTTTACAGAGTAGGGGTTCCATGGTGAGTATGAAAATCAATGAGGATAATGGGCATCCCTGTCTGGAACCATTGGAGACGGAGAAGGCATCCGACAGGCGACCATTTATCCTAATTTTAGCTGTGGGGGATGAGAATAGAGCTAGAATCATCTGAAGTAGACGCTGTGGTATGCCCACTGTTCTTAGTGTTGCTTCCATATAATCCCATGCCACCCTGTCGAACGCCTTCTCCGCATCCAGGGACAGAAAAAAGCCCTGCGTAGATGTAGTGGAAAGCCAATGTTGAATGTTCAGAGCTTTCGTAGTATTGTCCCTGGCTTCCCTGCTTGGTCCAAAGAGATTAATCTGGGAATTAGGGGAAGGATGCAGTTGGATAAAGCTTTGGCGTAGAGTTTCTTTTTTTTGGGAAGGACTTATAATAGCTGACCGTCAGGCCGTCTGGGCCTGGGCTCTTTCCTAATTTTAATTGTTTCAGTGCATTTAGGGTCTCTTCCACGGTCAGAGGTAGGTCTAGACCTGTGGATTCCTCAGCCGTGAGGGGTGAGGGAGAATATTGTTTTAGAAATTCTTGGATTGCTGCCGTCCGATCATTAGGGGTGGTTGTCAGCTGTGGGGTAGGTAGGTTGTATAATTTTGAGAAATATTGCACAAATTGCCTGCAGGGTCTTTGATCGAGTGAATAATATGTGCCGCTTTCTTAGCCTGTAGGGCTCCGGCTAACAGTCTCCCAGATTTGTTGCCAAATTCATAGAAGACCCTTTGGGTTAGTGCATATTTACGTTTTAGTGTGACAGACCTAGCCGGGACAGAGGCTGTTGGAGGGGACGTAATGCAAGCCTCTTGCCTTGCGATTATGGGCCCTGGCATTTGGGGGAACGGTGCTCTTTGAGCTGCATGCCTGGGGACCCCTGAGCTGGTGTTACTTGGATTCAGGTCCATGCTGGCCCCCCAAGACACATAGACTCTGTATATGTATTTGCCATATTAGCAATAGACTGAATGACACTGTTGGGACACAAGCTGTCAGATGCTAATGTCATGAACTCCAGCCACCTGTCTGTTGTGTAAATGAGTATAGTCTGGCTTGTAAGAGTATTCCACACATTGTTGTTTGTGCTAATTAACCCTGTGTTGATGTTTATGGTAATAGCTCACTGAATGACTATTCAATAGATAAGAGCCGAAAGGTCTTACCCTGAAAAGTCTTCTCTCAGTCAACTAGTCTGGGTCAATGATTAGATAATTAGCTCATGCTAATTAGGTTAGGTTTTAGTCATCCGGCTGTATATATTTGTGTGACATCTCAAATAAAAAGTTATTCCTGATGTACTCCAAGACTGGTGTTGTCTAGTTCTTGGGGGTTCCTATAGCCAGATCCATTGGACTCATCTTCTAGGACTTAGGAAGCATTTACGGCGGACACCTTGAGTACAGGATCCGTCACAGGTAGGTTGTATAATTTTGAGAAATATTGCACAAATTGGTCTGCTATCTCTTCTGATGTTGCTAAGGTGTTACCTGCAGGGTCTTTGATCGAGTGAATAATATGTGCTGCTCTCTTAGCCTGTAGGGCTCCGGCTAACAGTCTCCCAGATTTGTTGCAAAATTCATAGAAGACCCTTTGGGTTAGTGCATATTTCCGTTTTAGTGTCTTATGCAATTCTCCCAAGAGTTCTTCTCTGGTTTGAATCAATTCAGTCAGGGCCTCAGTGGCTAGGGATGCCTTGTGTTTTTGTTCCAGAGTGGAGATACGTTTGGTTTGTTCCTCAATCCGTGCTTTCCTAAGTTTGTTGCTTTTGGCGGCCAGGGAGATGAATTCACCCCTAATTACACATTTGTGTGCGGCCCAGATTGCCTCTGGAGAGGAACCTCCCTGCATGTTTTCTGTAAAGTAATGTGTAAGGTTCTTAGATATGGTCTGCGTTGTTTCCGGATCAGTGAGGAGAGAATTGTCAAGGCATCAGATGTGAGATCTGACCATTGTGGTGGGGAGATTTAGGGTTATGGTGATGGGATTGTGATCCAATAGAATCATCAGCTCAATAGTTGCTTTAGTGAGGAAGGAAAGATTGTTTTGGGAAACAAACAAGTGGTCTAGTCTTTAGTATTTGTTATGTGGCGCAGAAAAAAAGGTGAAGTCCTTACCATTAGGATGTAATGTGCGCCATGTGTCATGTAGCAACATATCGCTGAATTGTGATTTTATTGTGCGTAGGGCCCTGTATGTAAGTGATGATAAACTATTGGATGTGTCAAGGGAAGGGTTCAGGGCTACATTGAAATCTCCGCTGACAATTAGAGTGCCCGAATTGAATGCCAATAGTTGTTGGAGTGTTTTACGAAAGAAAGCCATTTACAATGGTAATAGGCCTGTTGTGAAGTGTGCCTTTTATAAAAAGGAACCTTCCTTGTGGATCCCTTTGGACCTCTGTTATGTGAATTGGTCATTGGTTAGATATAATAATGGAAACCCCCTCAGACTTGGTGTCTTTATTGGATGCATGGTATACCGTCGGAAAGTGCTTGTCATGTACTTTAGGAATGATGTCTGTTCTAAAGTGTGTTTCCTGAATAAGCGCAATATGAGTATTAGATTTCAGCGAAGAGCATAGTAATTGTGATCTCTTTTCGGGCGTGTTTAGACCACGTATGTTTATAGAGCAAAGTTTGAGTTGTGCGCAAGGTTGAGCCTTACCGCGTGGTGTGTTGGTGGGACCCATTTCCTCCATCATAAATGGATGGGTATGGGGGTTAGAGGGGGGTCAGGTCAGGGAAATGGAATCTGTTGAACTAAGTATAGACTTAAGAATGGTGTAGTAAACACTACGGGATTACCGATGAGGCAGTGGGGAATCTATCCGTCTGCCTCAATATCAGGGGAATTTGATAGAGTACAGAGCGGGAACAGTGTGCACACCACACTCAGCGGTATTGCACCCCGCTCCGCTACTGTGTGGGGGTTGGCTATAACCTAGCACGGGAGAGTGTCTTAAAGTCACGGATGTCCCACTACCACTTGACCAAGGAAAGGAATGAAGGAGGTAGTGTATCTTTTCATAAGGTGTAGTGAGAGATGGGACATTGCTCAAATCTGTTGGGGGGGTAGAGATAGTGAGACGTGGGTGTTAAGTGAGGTAGTTAAATTCAAGTGTACATAACCATGTACCTAAGAATGTCTTGTCAGCGTGCCAATTTACCAAGCTGGGGAGTGCAAGGAACTTCTGGAGTTGCCACTGGGCCTCGGGGAGGCCAACAGCGTAAAGTCCAGGGCGCGAGTTATAGCGTGTCATTCGTGTAACAAGCAATAAATCAAAAAACCTTAAAAACGAGCAGAAAAACCAACAGAAAAATATGCATTCAAATATTGTAACTTAAAAAGTCAAGTGACTTTAAAGGGGAAAAACACCTAGGAGGAGACCTTATCAGTGTACCTGCAAGGATAGTTTGGGTCTGTGACCACTTGTACCTGATCGGTTAAGTACCTGCCTTCAGTCTCCGGCAGTTAGCTTATTAATGAGGTGTATTGTCCCAGTCTATACATGGTTTGTTTTCACTGCATCTGACCAGTGGGGGGGGGGGGTACCTGAGTAAGACGTCAGAGGATCATAGACATAGTTGCCTGTTTGTCAAAGAAGTTAGGTTCTTCTGGCGTCGGTGGTGACTCCGGGATTAAAAGTGGTGGCTAGCACTGCCGTGGTTCTCGTTGTTTGTGTCTTCAGGTGTGATGCAAGCCGAGTCTGGTGTAGGAGGGGAGTCTTCCGATGAGCCGTTCAGGATGTTGCTGAGCTCCATGTGAGGGTTTGGCTATTGAGAAGGTATAGTCCTGTTTCTATGTGATCGTTGAGTGTCATGTTCCCGGAGATTACTTGTCGGTGGATATTGTGTCTGGGCCCAGCGGCATAACGATCGGTGTGCCAATGCAGCACTGAGCATGAGTAGTTCCGGGCTCTGCAATACTTCCTGGATGGGGTGCAGCCGGAAGAAGTCACGTTGAGTGTTTTTAATTCCTCCTGAGTAGATCCGGAAAGTTGGTCGCAGGGTGTTATGGGGATTGTAGTTTTAGGTTGGTATTTGTGCGGTCACTGCATGACTCGATTGGATTGGATAACAAAACGGCCGTGGTGCGCGGGGGAATTCTTTTGAAGTGGAGGCAGGCAAATCAGAAAACTACTGCAGGTCCAAAGAAAGCCTTAGTAATGTCAGCTCGTAAAAACACTTTAAAACGATTATAACAGTCAAACGTAACCTTATGAAAGCACAAATGAGCTGAACATGGCTCAACAGCGGCAGTAGATTACTGAGTACCTGTAAGGGAGTTTTGCGGTTCCGTCTGGCTCTCCTCGAGCTGGGAGAGTTGGAGGGGCTGATATCTTGGTGTATGCTACGATAGGCATTACGGTTACTGAAGGAGAATGTCTCCTCCGATATCTGGTGTCTTGTGCCTCCATAGGCTCTTCAGTCGGATGTTCCCTTCTCACAGCAGAGCGGCGAAAGCCTGCATACCAATTAGGCACCTCCACCAATGGGATGTTCAGGGTGTCACAGAAGTGTGGGAGATCTTCTGGCACTTTTAGGAGTGCCGTGCGACCCTGCGAGGTGGCCGAAATGCAAAAAGGGAATTTCCACTTGTATGTAATACCATTAGTGCAGACAGTGTCCAGCAAGGGTCTCAGGTCTCTGCGGTGTTGCAGCGTGATGCCTGAGAGGTCCTGATAAATTTGGATTGTCTTCCCCTCATGTATGATTTGTGGTTTGCCTCTAGCTTGTCTGAGGATTTCTTCTTTGATTTTAAAGTGGACTAAACAGCAGACAACGTCCCTTGGGGGGTCAGTATCCCTCCCTTTGGGTCTCAGGGCTCGGTGAATCCTCTCCATCTCAATAGGGGTTTGATGGGGTCTGTTCAAAAGTCCATTAAATAAGCCTGTGACCGAAGATGATATTTGGTCCCCCTCAATCGTTTTCAGGTAGTCCTCTGACCCTCAAATTATGGCGTCTGCCCCTATTGTCGAGGTCTTCCAGGTGCCTTTGCATATCCCTCATTTGAAAGGGTATGATTATCAGCATGATGTGTGGTCTTTCGAAGCAGCCTGTCATGGCGCTCTGCCACTCTTTCTACTGCCTGTATTCTATTATTGAGCGCTCTGATGTCCAATCTGAGTTCTGCGATGGCCGCCGACAGGGTGTCCTTTATATTTGCGGCAATAGTCCGCAGATTGTGGCTGTTGAGAAGAGGTTGTGGGGAATCCTCCATGCCACCCCTGTCTGAGGAGATTGAGGGAAGGGTGGTGGATGGCGATCCCAGTAGTGAGGGAGCTGGGGCTTGTGGATTCCTGTGGCGGGAAGACACCACGTTCCCTCTGCCTGAGTGGAACATTTCAGGGATATTGTGGCACAAATTCCCGGGTTGTTCCTGGGGTGAATGGGAACGGGAGGCAGAAGAGTTCCGCAAGGCAGTCCCCATTTGATTGGCTGGTTTTAGGGAGATTTTTACCTCCGTTAGGCTGATTTCAGGTCGTGTGGCAGCGGGAGCATCAGAGCTAAGCAGCCATCTTCATGCCAGGTCAGGCCACGCCCCCGATTTATAGCATTTTTATTATTATTATTTTACAAGTAATGGCGGTGATCTGCGACATTATGGCGTACACATCGGACAATTTTGACACATTTTTGGGACCATTGGCATTAATACAGTAATCAATGCTATAAAAATGCATTGATTATTGTAAAAATGTCACTGGCAGTGAAGGGGTTAATTGTGTTCCCTAGTGTGTGTCCTAACTGAAGGGGGGAGGGGACTGACTGGGGGAGATGACAGATCGCTGTCTCCCCTCAGAGAACTGGGATCTCTGTGTAAACACACAGAGATCCCGGTTCTCGTCGTGTTACGAGCGATCGCAGGAGCACTCGCATCGGCTCCAGGGTAAAATGCGCGCCTATGGCGGTGTGCATGCGCCCCTAGTGGCCACCTTAAGGAGTGACGTAACATGACAGCGATTTGCCTGCCCGTGCCATTCTTCCGCAGTAATTTTACTGCGGTGGTTGGTCGGCAAGCGGTTAATAAAGCCATTCCTCTATATAAAGCCTTGTATACCAGTAGAGTGGGGGGGGGGGTGGATAGATGAATAGTGCATCTACAGTGTCTGATTAAATGGATATATTCTATTACTTTTGGGAAATTCATGTTATGTCAGGTATGAAGCTGGGTGGGTATTGATGATCATTAAGTACTAACGTTGTGGGGGGTGAGCTGTTGACCTAGGAATTTCATATGCGGGTCTGATGTTAGTATTTGATGGCAGGTGGTATTACCATAGCTGTGTGGACCTAGAATATGTAATTTATGAAACTGCGCTCAATTATAATGATAATTGTTGTTACTATGCTCATGTTTCAAGCCTCAGAGTTATACTGAGGGCCCAATGCTGAGACGTGTTTTGAATTTTTTTGTTGGGAAGTGAGGCCTGGTATCAGACTATTCCCCAACTGTTATATGTGTTTGTTATTTGTATGTCATTTAAAAATTCAATAAAAATAATTTTACAAATAAAAAAAATATTATATTATATATATATATATATATATGTATCCCAGCCTGGCACCGCCACAGTTAATTGTAGACAGACTATTAATGTAAGGTACCGGTCCTGCATATGGGGGGGAAGGGGGGAGAGTGAGAGAGAGAGACGGGATGGGCAAAATGTTGCTAAGGTTAAGCACTGGACCATTGTCAATCCGGAGACAGAGGAATGAGATAACCCGGAACAGTATGCATAGGTCATAAGTGCTGGTTCAAGTTATGAGGTTGGGGGGGGGGGTTTATTGGGAAAAATGTAAAGTAATGTTAATATGGCTTGATACCCTGGTATTGCTCGATTTATATGGGAAATGGTTATGTTGTGGTATTTCTCCTGCAATATGTCATTCTGTACAAAATCTTGGTATAACTGTACTGTTTGACTAATAAAAAAGTTTTGATAAAAAAAAAAAAAAGATCAGCACATGCAGTGCTTATCAGTGTATTCTGACAGTAGGGGAGTTTAGCCACCGGAATACATTGACACAGCGGGGAGGATTTCCCCATTCATCTAGAATGTGTGCATGGGGAAATCGGTGGATGTGGTGGGTTAAGGAGACAGGTAGGATGCTTACAGCCCTCTATGTTGGCACCCACACCACAAGAGTGCCAAAAAGTAATCTGTCCATTGGCATCAGGCTTTGCTGTTTATGGAGCAAAGTTTACAAGGAATACCCTATGCCAGAGCTGTTTTTTTTTATATTAGGGAAGGGCCATGTTGACAGCACATAATAATCCTAATTTTACCATTCATTACAAGCATGGTTTCATTTGAATCCAAACTGCAGGAAAAGCAAATATTGTCTGAATACATGAGACTCAAAAATACAAAAGGTAGTCTTACTTGAACCTTGGTATCCTTTAAATATTTCTCCTTGAAAATGTTCCTCTGTCCTCTAACTGCTGCTCTCTCTCCTTGTGCATAGCAGTGGTATTGCATCTGCCCTCTTCCCAAAGCTTTCTGCAGGCAATCTGTAATAACTGGACCTGTTGTGTCCCTCCCATAGCTCTACTATCTGCACAGGCTACATGCAGAACAGTGATGCTGCCACCACCACTTTTACAAGGTAATAGTTGGATTTGTTAAGTGACTTTGTGCAAATAAGTAGATTTATATCCTTTGTGGCTATTGAGGAACGTATTTTAGGAAAATTTCCTATCAAATACTTACCGTAATTTTCCTTTACTGATAGGCTCCATGGCAGTATACGTGTGGTTAGCCCCGCTTCTATAACTACCCTATAGGACACTTCTCCCATAAATCTTTGCTCTGGACTACCAGACATTTTCTGTAACTAGCCTACTCCAAGCATTGGGAGGGACAACTGCTGCCATGGAGCATATCTGGAAAAGAAAATTACGGTAAGTATTTGATAGGACATTTTCTGTTTTCCTGACAGGCTCCATGGCAGCATACATGTGGGAAATAACTTGCTATACTCGAGTTGAGTGTGCAGTCATTGCCTCTGGAGGAGCCAAGCCCTTTGCAACATAAGCTCTTTGAATGGTCTGTACGATCCAAGTCGCAATAGATCTAACCGAAGTCTGCATTCCTTTATTTTTCCCATGTAGTAAGATGAAAAGAGAATCCGTTTGTCTAAAGGATATTGTCTCAGAGTGTGCCCCACATCAAGAGGATGGACATCTTGACTTTCTGTTGAGCTGAAGGTGGGAAGCACAATTTCTTGATTTTCGTGAAAAACTGAAGTTACTTTAGGGTTTGACCCCAACATAGAAATTAATACAGCTCTATCTGGAAAAAAAAGTTAGAAAAGGCTCCTTTGAACCCAGGTTTCTAATTTCAGATACTCTTTTAGCTGAAGTAACCGCCACCATGAAGGCAGTTTTGAGCGTAAGATCCTTCACTGATAAAGGTTTGTCAGGATCTGATCCGAGTGAAGACAGGAAATCTAAGACAAGTGGAAGGTCCCATTTGGGAAACCTCGACTTCCTTTGAGGTCTAAGCCTAATAGTACCCTTGAAGAACTGGCGACCAAGAGAATGATTAACCAATGAAACTCCTGTGAGGTGGCAGATACTTAAACCCAAAGTGAGCTTACTGCTAGGGACAGGTCTAGACCTGATTGTAGAAAGCTAAGGATATCCTGGACTGCTGGAGCACTGAAAGGATTAGGCCTAGATGACATGTGATCTGTGAATCTGGACCAGATACATACATAGACCCTATTGGTGCTTTTCCTCCTGGCATTAAGGAGTGTCGGAATAGCCTCTTCTGGACAACCTAAGGCCTTGAGTCTTCCCCTCTCAAGAACCAAACCCTGAGGTGCAGATGAGAAGGACAGGGGTGCAGAGTTGTGCCTTGGGGCAGTAGATCCGGTCTGAGAGGCAGGAGAATTGAGTCTCGATAACTGAGGAGTGATAGGAGAGGAAACCATGGCCTGTTGGGCCAGAATGGAATTACTGCTATGACTTTCACTTTCTCTGTTCTGAGCCTGCAGAGAAACTGTAGTATCACCGGTGTTGGAGGAAAGGCGTAAACCACGCTGAACCTCCACTGGTCTGTGAGAGCATCGATCCCATAAGCCTGAGGATCCCGGAACCTCGAGTAGTATTTAGTCAACTTGTAATTGCATGGGGATGCAAAGAGATCCACTTCCGGAGACACTCCCAGGGTCAGAAGCCACTCGAACACCTCTCTGTGAAGAGACCACTCATTGTTCATTTGAACATGAGAGAGAGAAAAGTTACATAGTTACATAGTTAGTCAGGTTGAAAAAAGACACAAGTCCATCAAGTTCAACCATAAAAAAATAAAATAAAATATCATACAATCCAATATACCCAATTCTATACCCATAGTTGATCCAGAGGAAGGCAAAAAAAAAACATGCTCCAATTTGCTGCAGCAGGGGAAAAAATTCCTGATCCCCCAAGAGGCAATCTGATTTTTCCTGGATCAACTTTACCTATAAATGTTAGTAGCCCGTTATATTATGTACATTTAGGAAAGTATCCAGGTCTTTCTTAAAGCAATCTACCGAGTTACCCAGAACAACCTCGGAAGGGAGTCTATTCCACATTTTCACAGCTCTTACTGTGAAGAAACCTTTCCGTATTTGGAGATGAAAGCTTTTCCTCTGGATGTAAAGAGTGCCCCCTTGTCCTTTCTGTTGACCGTAAAGTGAATAACTCAACACCAAGTTCACTATATGGACCCCTTATATATTTGAACATGTTGATAATATCCCCCCGTATTCTCCTCTTCTCAAGAGTGAATAAATTCAGTTCCTCTAATCTTTCCTCATAGCTCTTATCAGTTTGGCTACCCTTCTCTACACTCTCTCCAGTTCCCTGATATCCTTTTTAAGAACTGGTGCCCAAAACTGAACTGCATATTCCAGATGAGATCTTACTAATGATTTGAACAGGGGCAAAATTATATCTCTCTCTCTGGAGTCCATATCTCTCTTAATACAAGAAAGGACTTTGCTTGCTTTGGAAACCGCAGCTTGGCATTGCATGCTATTATTGAGCTTATGGTCTACCAAAACCCCCAGATCCTTCTCCACTACGGATTCCCCCAGTTGAACTCCCCATAGCATGTATGATGCATGCATATTCTTAGCCCCCAAATGTATAACTTTACATTTATCAACATTAAACCTCATCTGCCGCATAGTCGCCCAATTAGTGCATTGAGGTCAGCTTGTAAATTGGAGACATCCTGTAAGGACATTATTCCACTGCATAGCTTGGTGTCATCTGCAAAGACAGAAATGTTACTTTTGATCCCAGACCCAATATCATTTATAAAGATATTAAAAAGTAAGGGTTCCAACACTGAACCTTGGGGTACACCACTGATAACCTTAGACCATTCAGAGTAAGAATCATTAACCACTACTCTCTGAATTCTTTCATTTAGCCAGTTTTCTATCCATTTACAAACTGATATTTCCAAGCCTGTAGACTTTATCTTACACATGAGCCATGTGTGCGGAACTGTATCAAGCGCTTTTGCACCATGTCCACCGACACCCCTCTGTCCAAGGTCTTTCATGAATCCATGATGTCTGTTGCTTAAAATGTTTTTTCCCAGCAAGGACTCGTCTATGTGGTCTTTTATTAAACGCTCCAGTATCTTCCCAACTATAGAAGTTATACTAACAGGTCTATAGTTACTTGGTAAAGACTTTGTTCCCTTTTTAAATATAGGCACCACGTTTGCCCTGCGCCAATCCAGTGGTACTATTCCCGTCATTAATGAGTCCCTAAAAATTAAATACAATGGCTTTGAAATTACAGAGCTCAAGTCTTTTAGGATCTGTGGGTGGATGCCATCAGGTCCAGGTGCTTTATCCACCTTTATTCTGTCTAAATATTTCTGAGCCATTGTGGATCATTCGGGGCTGTGTCAATACCACCCCCAATATGGACATGAGCTCTTTTGTATACACAGAGCTGAAGAAAGTATTTAATAAATTAGCCTTCTCTTTGTCCCCAGTCACCCACTCTAGATTATTTTGTAAAGGGCCAACATGCTCAGACCTGACCTTTTTACTATTAATATAGTTGAAGAATTTTTGGGGGTTTGTCTTACTATGTTTTTCAATATGTCTTTCATTTTGTATTTTTGCATCCTTAAATTCCTTTTTACATATTCTGTTAAATTCTTTGTAACATTTAAACGACACTAGTGTTCCTTCATTTTTATATTTTTTAAAAGCTCTTTTCTTATTGTTTATAGCTTTTTTAACTTTGACCTTGAGCCACATAGGTTTTATTCTTAGCTTTTTAAACTTATTGCCCATGGGAATATACTTTGCAGTGAGGTCCCAAACAGTCTTCTTGAAGAATTCCCATTTCTGTTCTGTGTTTATCAATGCCAATATTCCCTCCCAGTCTAAGTCCTGGAGAGCAGCCCTCATCCTTGGAAAATTTGCTCTCATGAAGTTGAGCCTGGGTTCACACCAGTGCGGTGCGAATTTAATGTCCAGCGTGACTGCGCACTGAAACGTCTGTTGTTCTGCGGTTTGTCAGCATTTTAGGTGCGAATCAGCTGCTAACATAAATTCGCAACTCATTGTACTACTTCTGAGGGGGAAATCCGTGCCAATTTCTTTTTAAAAAACGGCATGGATTCCCCCTCCAGGAGCATACCAGGCCCGTAGGTCTGGTATGGATTTTAAGGGTAACCCCCTACGCCGAAAAAACGGCGTGGGGGTCCCCCCAAAATCCATACCAGACCCTTATCCGAGCACGCAACCTGGCAGGTCAGGAAAGGAGGTGGGGACGAGCGAGTGCCCCCCCTCCTGAACCGTACCAGGCCGCATGCCTTCAACATAGGGGGTGGGTGCTTTGGGGAAGGGGGCGCCCTGCGGCCCTCCCACCCCAAAGAACCTTGTCCCCATGTTGATGAGGACAAGGGCCTCTTCCCGACAAACCTGGCCATTGGTTGTCGGGGTCTGCAGGCGGGGGGCTTATCGGAATCCGGGAGCCCCCTTTAATAAGTGGGCCCCCAGATCCCGGCCCCCCACCCTATGTGAATGAGTATGGGGTACGATGTACCCCTACCCGTTCACCTAAGGTGTAAAAGTGTAAATAAAAAAAAAACACACAATTTTAAACAATATTTTATTTCCCTGCTCCGGGGGTCTTCTTCCGTCTTGGGGGGTTTTCTCGCCGGACTCCTCCGCTCTCTTCTGCTCTTTTACCTAGCTCTTTTACGAGTGGAGGAGCCCGGCTTTCTTCTTCGTCGTTGCCGCCGTCCTCTGGGGGTCTCGTTCCGCCTTCAGGGGTCTTCCGGGGTCTCTTCTGTTCTTGCCGATGTCGCCGCCTTCTGCGCCGCCGCCTTCTTCTTCTTCTTCTTCTTCTTCTTCTTAAGATGTTGACTCGTCGCTCTCTCTGGCCGGAATGGCAGAGACACGCGGTGTTGTGACTTATATAGGGACAAGGGTGCAGGGTCACATGCTCATGTCACATGGTGACCCCGCCCACATATGATGTCACAGTCCCGGAGGATGCTGGGACTGTGACATCATATGTGGGCGGGGTCACCATGTGACATGAGCATGTGACCCTGCCCCCTTGTCCCTATATAAGTCACAACACCGCGTGTCTCTGCCATTCCGGCCAGAGAGAGCGACGAGTCAACATCTTAAGAAGAAGAAGAAGAAGAAGACGGCGGCGGCGGCGGCGCAGAAGGCGGCGACAGCGGCAAGAACAGAAGAGACCCCGGAAGACCCCCAAAGGCGGAACGAGACCCCCAGACGATGTCGGCGACAACGAAGAAGAAAGCCAGGCTCCTCCGCTCGTGAAAGAGCTAGGTAAAAGAGCAGAAGAGAGCGGAGGAGTCCGGCGAGAAGACCCCCCCAAGACGGAAGAAGACCCCCGGAGCAGTGCAATAAAATATTTTTTTAAATTGTGTGTTTTTTTTATTTACACTTTTACACCTTAGGTGAATGGGTAGGGGTACATCGTACCCCATACTCATTCACATAGGGTGGGGGGCCGGGATCTGGGGGCCCCCTTATTAAAGGGGGTTCCCGGATTCCGATAAGCCCCCCGCCCGCAGAC
The DNA here is from genome assembly GCA_028564925.1 of Lithobates sylvaticus. NCBI lineage: Eukaryota > Metazoa > Chordata > Amphibia > Anura > Ranidae > Lithobates > Lithobates sylvaticus. The sequence goes on along the minus strand of CM053027.1, from coordinate 227,281,138 downwards.
CCCGACAACCAATGGCCCCATAAACATGGGGACAAGGTGCTTTGGGGTGGGGGGGCGCAGGGCGCCCCCTTCCCCAAAGCACCCACCCCCCATGTTGAGGGCATGCGGCCTGGTACGGTTCAGGAGGGGGGCGCTCGCTTGCCCCCACCCCCTTTCCTGACCTGCCAGGCTGCGTGCTCGGATAAGGGTTTGGTATGGATTTTGGGGGGACCCCCACGCCGCTTTTTCGGCATGGGGTGTACCCTTAAAATCCATACCAGACCTAAGGGCCTGGTATGCTCCTGGAGGGGGAATCCATGCCCTTTTTTTTTTTTTAATTTAGCGTGGACTTCCCCCTCAGAAGTAGTACAATGAGTTTCGAATTTTTGTTCACAACGCAAGTCAGGTGCGAATCAGATGCGCGCCCATAGAAGATAATGGGCCTGAATTCGCACCTGATCCGCACCGCACTGCCCAAAAATCGCACACGGTTTTTCTGCAATGCGCAGTGCGCATGCACTGGAGATATGTGAACATGCCTCATTAAAAACAATGTATTTTGAAATGTCCTGCAAATTCGCAGCGTGGTAGGCCGCTGCAAATTCGCATAGGTGTGAACCCAGGCTGAGAGTATGTATTTCCTGCTTACAGCTAACATCAAATGAAATCATGTTATGATCACTGCTACCCAGGTGTTCCTTTATCTGAACATTAGTAATAAGCTCTTCATGGTTTGAGATTACCAGGTCCAACAGAGCTTCATTCCTAGTTGGGGCCTCAATAAACTGAACCATAAAATAGGTTTATACATTTTTGCCCTTTAACTGTTCCAGCAGTGCCATTACTCCAGTCAATTTCTGATTAGTTAAAATCCCCCATTATTATCACTGTCCCAGCCCTTGCAGCCCTTTCCATCTGTGCAAGGAGCTGAGTCTCCACCTCCTCGTTAACATTGGGTGGTCTATAACGAACTCCAATGATTAACTTTGAACTACGCACATCTATATGCAGATCCACTCATAATGCTTCAGACTCATCACACTCTCCATCAACCAGGTCCTCTTTCACGCTTGCTTTGAGATCACTTCTCACATAGAGACAGACCCCGCCACCTTTCCTTTTTACTCTGTCTCTCTGAAAGAGTGCATAGCCAGGAATATTAATAGCCCAGTCATGTGAAGATTGCAGCCAAGTTTCAGCAATACCGATTACATCATAGCTCTCCTCATGCACCAGAGCTTCCAACTCACCTATTTTGCTTGGCAGACTTCTGGCATTGGTGAACAAACACTTTAATGCATTATTACATTTTGCTCTGGTGTTTTTCATATCATTTTCAGTAGTACTCCTCCAGCCTTCCCATAAACCTCTCCCCCAGTACAGCAGACCCCCTTCCATTCAAGTGCAAACTGTCTTTAGCATATAGGTTGCACCCCAATGAAAAGTCAGCCCAGTGCTCTAGAAACCACTTGTACGTTCTGGATCCCAGGAATGTAAATAGCTGAAATGTTGGACAAGTTCCTCTGAGCCAAGTTCATGATTGGCTCCACTTCCCGTAACAGGGACCAGCTGCGGGTTCCACCTTGTTTCCTTATATAGGCCACTACGGTTGTATTGTCCAACCTGAGCATCACTGAATAGTTCTTCGTTAGGTGATGGAAGGCTAGAAGTGCCTGAAAGGCAGCTCGTAGTTCCAGGATATTGGACACAATCCCTGGAGAAGGAGGAATCAATCTGCCTTGTGCTACCTCGGATAGGCAATGAGCACCCCAGCCCTGGTTGCTGGCATCTGAAGTTACCATGACCCAGGTGATGGGAACTAAAGAATGAAATTTTTGAAGATTTTTTCCCCTGGAGCCACCATGGGAGAGGCCCCTTCATAACTGGAGTAGGGTGGATGCGCTGACTCTTGCTGTTGTAATTCCATTGTTGTAGGAAGCCTTTCTGGAAGGGCCGTGTATGCCACTGCGTCCACTTCACCATGGGAAAGGTTGCTGCTATGGTGCCGATCACTTTCAGACACTGGAGAGTGGAAAGATGAGACAAAGCGAGAGCTAAGTGGAAAAACAATGACGCTCCTTATTGAGCTGTTTGGAAAATGTCCTCTGCTTAGGAGGAGAGGTAATAGGATCTTCCCAATTTAGAGCATCATTAACGGCTCTTACCAAAGAGGGAACCAGGGCGTATTCGAAGCCCATCCCCCGATCATCTGCTTCCGACTCGCTGTCCGAGGGAGGAACTGACGGATGGCTTGGCTGGGAAGACTCCCACGTCTCATGGACCTGCCCTTCTCCTGAAGGAGAACCCAGAGGCTCCAGTGGGGGTTCACAGGGTTTATTAGCTTCTCTCTCCTGCAGAGATTCTCTCACAACCTGTTTGACTAAAGATTCAAGGTGTTGATCTGCACCCTCCCTCTCTTTAGCTGCTTTGGAAAAACAGCGGTCACAAAGAGACTTGCTGGCAGGGACTGTGGCCCCACAACCCCAATATGAATTCACCGTCCCCTTGCTGGTGTGAGTTGAGGGGGGATGGGGAGAATCTCTACTGCAGTGTCTGGATTTAGAGGAAGACCCGTGGTGCCTGGAACCAGAAGAAGAGTGTCGGTGGTGTGATTTGGAAATACCCGCTCCATCTGCGGGAACTGCGTTGTGTATCAGACCTAGAAGGGCTGTGGAGAGAAGAAAGAGAAAGGCATATATTACCGCTACTGCCCTGTACCCCACACTCTTCCCCCCCCAGCCTGCAGAAAAAATGGAAACAAACAAATGTCCCACATCCATATCTGCTGCAAGGGGGCTGGCCACCAGGAGGCAGTGAAGGGTCCATTGCTACTAGGCAGACACTGCAGGTGGGAAAGCAAAGGTTAGATACCAGTAAGGGAATAGACAATCCCCTAAACACTAGTACATACCTAGGAAAGCCATAACAGATGCCCAGGGAAGCAGCCGCACAAGCCCACAATCATTCCCGAGGCTCTGCAGGCTTCTTCCAAATTTAAAAGTGGCGCCGCGTGATGTCACGGCAGCGCCAAGCCCGAGAAGCTTGCACGCAGCGTGAACCAGGCCTCACTTTCGTTTCCAGGACCGCGAATGCGCAGGGCGAATGACGGTACCCGGAAGAGAGAGAGAGCGGCGGCTGGAACGCAAACCAACCAGCCGCCATGCACAGAGCAAACAGCAGGAAGGAAAAAAGACACAGGTACAAGAGGTAAGACAAATATATAAATACAAACACTGCTGCCATGAAGACGTCATCAATCTTACCACCACCTACGATCGATTAGGCCGAAGATATACCATACACACACCTGACTTCAAAAGGCAGCTGGGCAAAACAGGCCTGCGTGCTCTCATCTGACAGATGGACATGCTTCCATTTCTTCAGCGCTACACTGCTTATACACTCCATACCCTGCTTAACAGACAAGGCTTATCGGAGGGATGTGACACTTATGTCGCTCGGCTGATCCAGATAGTAGGGAGGTCTTCTTCAGGTAGGAGAACCAACTACATGGTCCTACGGAGGAAACAAAAGGAACATGGCTGGTAGTCCAGAGCAAAAATTTATGGCAGAAGTGTCCTATAGGGTAGTTATGGAGGCGGGGCTAACCACACATATGCTGCCATGGAGCCTGTCAGGAAATAAATGTTTTTGTGCCTGAAGTTCAGCTTTAAGATAAATTCTAACTTTTTTGTAGCTCTGCTAATGTTTGCATGCTTTCACTTTAGAATGAAGTAATTTGACAAGGAAAAGGTTTCACAAATAACTCAACAAGAATCCTATTATGGTTTTTAGTGTTTTTGAAGCAGCAAAATAATTTCTTAGTGGAGTATATTACAACATAACTCTGACAGAACAGCGACAGATGTAGGTTAAATGTATCAGGTGGAGTGGCTTTTTTTCCATTTTTACAAGAGGCTGTTGACTGGATTTTTCTCTTTTTTGTCCAATCTGGACTTGAGCTTTAATTTGCCAACAATTATGACTCTGGACCAGATTCAAAAAGTATTAAGGGCTTTGCATGACAGTAATGTCTTGTACACACGGTCGGACATTCCGACCACAAAATCCGTCAGATTTTTTCCAACGGATTTTGTCCGAAACTTGTGTTGCACACACACACACGGACAGACAAAGTTGTCGGAAAATCCGATAGTTCAGAACGAGGTGACGTAGAAAACGTACGACGGGATTACGTAGAGGCCGGTAGCCAATAGCTTTTGTCTCCAAACTTCTTCTGAGCATGCGTGGCACTTTGTGCGTCGGAATTCTCTACACACGATCGGAAAAAGTCTGATCGGATTTTGTTGTCAGAAAATTTTAGATCCTGCTCTCAAATTTTTTCCATCGGAAATTCCGATGGAAAAAGCCTGCTAGAGCCCACACACAATCGGATTTTCTGACAACATAATCTGATCAGACTTTTTCTGTCGGAATTTTCGACCGTGTGTACAAGGCATTAGGCAAGATAAAATCGCCAATGAAAACTCACATTTTGCTCTCATAGCAGGCCTAATTCTTTTTGTGTAGATTCATTTTTTATCCTTTAATACATTAACATTTACTTTTTGCTAACTGCAGCCGGTCCTATATGAAGATCAGACTTGGCAACCCACTTAAAAATCTTTTTTTTATATACAGTAAAAAAAAAACACCCTATGAAAAGGAATTCATACAAACAAGTCAATACTGTTAAAGTAGAATGCCATACAAAACGGTCTCCTTGTTTCCCAATCCTTGTGATACAGCAGAAAGTAAGGAAATCAACTGCAGCAAAAAAAAACTTACAAGGCTTCTGACCCTTCCTCCACTAAACTAATTCAAGTTTTTTCTTTTATTGCTCTCTGTCCTTACTGGATAGATTCAGCTCATGTCCTATCCAAATGATACAGGTGAAAATGATGGAAAATCTACAAAATGGGGAAAGAGACAAATACATATTTGACAGTTCTAATTTTATTAAAATTAAAGTTTTTGGGTGTGGTTCTACTTTGAATTATTTTATTAGTTATGTAATATGTGTAAACCTAATTTACTACCTCTGAATACAGTACCACACTGCACACTAATGAACATCTTTATTGGAATATGATGAATTATTTTGGAAAATAATACAATTTAAGAAAATACATCATAATTGAAAGGAAACTATAATTGTAAAGGAAAAACATTAATTAAGCTGTCTGATGTAGGATACATATTTCCATTCATTCTTACATTTACATTCCCTCCCCAAAATTGTTCACAGTGCATGCCCCCTAGTTACCTCACTGTGTGGCCAGCAGGGAGAGACAGGGTAAGGCCAAGGCTGGAAGTGACCCTCCCCTGGGGGTGGAGGGACAGCTGGAGGAGAATCCAGAGGTGTGTATGAAAGAGGGAGAGGGGGCCGAGGGGGGCCCGAGTCCTGAGCAGAGAGGAAGCCAGAGAGCATTAGCAGCAAGAGATTAAATATTAGGAAAAATATAAGGGTAAGCAGGACATAACATTTGAAAATAGACTTAAAAAGCTGAAACAATGGTGTATTGAAATGAATGGAATCAGTTTCAAGACAAAAAACAAACACATATTGAACTTTGTGGTTTAAGTGTATATTTGTATCTTTACTGTAAATGCAAACCCTTTTTTAGTTTTGAATAGTGTGGGGAAGGATTTAGGCCCTCTGTCAAGTTTGTATTGCTGAATGGGTCCCCATTTGGGAGACTCACTATTTGTACTGCTGGTACCAAGAAAGAAAGTGAGGGCAAATTCCCAGTTTAATAGTTGTCCCCAGAACAAGAGATAAGGATAAATATCTGTTCCTGGTAAAACTGTCTAAGAGAAGAATATCCTTAATTTGGGAGAGTTCATCTAACTTCCTGTTGCGTCTCCTGGCCAGGAAGTGAAGGGAAATTTACCCAATGAAACACAGACAGCAAACAATAACCTGCAGGAGTTTTAACCAGGGCTGAAACAACTAATCAACATAATCCATTATGAAAATTATGTCAACTATTTTCATTATTGATTTGTTGGTCAGTTAATTTGTTGACTTGCATACAGAATGCATTATTTGTTTACATATCAGAAAACACAGTGCATCACACATACAGCTTGGTACACGGTTCGTACATGTCAGTATACACAGTGCAGCACACCTAAAGCTCAGTACGCGCCCTTACATGTCAGTAAGTGCCTGAGAACTTGTGGATGTGTGAGGAGCAATGCCTCATGGGACATGTAGTCCTGGGCATGCAAATGAAGTGTTTTAAAGTGAGATCAATATTCCTATCGCACACGTTCCTGGTATATATGGCTCATAAAATGGTGGGTGCTGCAGTGATTACCAGTTGGGTCCTGGAAACATCAAACAAACGTACATATTCGCCAGCACACCATGGATCAGCAATTTTCGTCCAAAAAGTTTTAATGAAAAAGATCACATCACAAAGGAAGGTGCAACGTTTCAGAGCCATGCAGGACCCCTTCGTCAGGCATGTGATAAGGTGCAACAGTGTCAAAAGCAGAATATAAATACAATGACCACCACTATCAAAACATGTAAAAGATGAAAAAAAGGTCACACCCCCTCCAGAAAGTGTTAAAAACGAATAGGTGTTAAAGTAACTTAAGGTAGGCAGGGGCACTAAAACCTAAAAATCGCAGAATGCAAACTGCATGCCTGGCGTTGGTGTGAGAGCACTAGATCGGTATACTAGCCAAATGTGTCTGCCGGAGCACAACGCCACTAGGACCCAGCGGTCCTATTGTCAGTCAGCAACCCTGGCCGCCAAATGACATCACAGGGAGGGGGTGTGACCTTTTTCATCTTTGACATGTTTTGATTGGTGGTTATTGTATTTATATTCTGCTTTTGCACCTTATCACATGCCTGACGAAAGGGGTCCTGCGCGGCTCTGAAACGCTGCACCTTCCTTTGTGATGTGATCTTTTTCATTAAAACTTTTTGGACGAAAATTGCCGATCCATGGTGTGCTGGTGAATATGTAGGTGTGTTTTAAAGTGATTCTAAAGGCCAAATTTTTTATTTTTTACCTTGCTATAGCGGCACTCTATGCGAGACTTTGCAGCTTGCTATGGGCCACTCTGAAGGCAAGAGGAGCCAGAATTGCCAGCAGGGGACCCAGAAGAGGAGGATTGGGGCAGCTCTGTGAAAAACCATTGTACAGAGCAGGTAAGTATGACATGTTTGTTATTTAAAAAAAAAAAAATCCAATGTTTACAATCACTTTAAGGGCTTGTGCAGAACCCAGAGAAGCTGGAGGTTGATAGACGGGGGTAATATACGGCATATTACGATTCAATTTAAAGTAAAAATGTACCAGTATTGTGCATTATGTTTAAAATGATTATATCCATGCAAAAAAGTTCCAGTGTTTAGTACTACTTTAATATAAAATATTTATATCCCCCTCCACCCTTCATATAAATATCTTTCAAAAAAGATATTTTATTTCTGTGTTGCCAATTACCCTGACACCAGGTGACATGTGACACTTAGTACCGAGTCGTCTTTCTGACACAGTGCACACTCCTCCACTCTGTCACCAGGACAGAAAGCGAAAAAAAAAATTCATTCATTCAATCAGCGTGAATTACCTCTGCAGACATTGTAATCTGACTGCACTGATCAGCGCTGCAGCTGCTGATCAACTGATTTTTTTTTCCATCAGATCCATAAGGGAGGGCTACACACAGATCGAACTTCCGTTGGTCCCTGCTGAACTGGTCAAATATCGCTCCGTTCGTATTCAGCCTAGGCTAGATGTACAAACCTGACAGGGGTTTCAACCTTTCTGCTCTCTATCCAAAACTAAAAAAAGAAGAGAAGGCTAGACCTACAAGCATATTCCCACAGATAGTGAGGAAAAATCATTCCAAAAAAGCCCCAAATGGCAGTAATACCTCCACAGGAGTTATAATTCTTCCTTATTCTTAAAAAAAAAAAATGGTTTGATTAGACATACACTTAAAAACACTTCAATCTTCGATATACTGTTTTTACAAGAAAATCAGCACATACATTTTTAAACACATGGGAAAGTAAAGTAAGTAAAAAAGGTGAACATGTGTTCATTTTGAAAACCCAATATTGTTCACCTTATTTACCAACATTCACTTTGCAAAGTGAACACACAGTTTGCCAAGTGAACAGTTTTTACCCCTTTAGTAAATTAACATCTTTGTAAGAAAAAAAATTGTATTGTCTTACTTACCAAAAAATCCCTTTCATTGAGTGCTGAGGGGTACAGCACTTTATATTAAACACTGGATGTCTCAAAACAGAGAGGCAGATACAGCCCAACACTAAATCAACAGGTGAACTGAAGCCAAACAAAAACAAGGGGCACAGAAACCTACCTGTTAAAACTTGCAACCTACACCAGCATCTGCTGAAGCAGACACATCATAACTTGGTAAAAGCAGAAGCCCTCTCAACTTTAGAAGATGGGGGGAGTGGCGACTGCTGTCTAAGATGTCCACATGAAGCTTTAGCTCTGCTTGACCTCTGGGTAAAGCAGCACATCTATGCTACCCAGCATCTACTCCATGCACATCTAGGGACCCACTACACTCCTGAAGACCCAGAGATGTCCTGCCAGCGACGAGAGGAGTCTGAGACAAAGTTGTCTGATGATGAAATGCCTAAAAGGCATTCATTATCCTAGAGGAATGAGCTTTAACAGGGAAGGGGGGAACATTCTCCTTTCAACTAAATAACAGCCTAAATAACAGTGTATCTGACCCACCAAGACACAACAGAGCTGGAGCACTTTTACAAGGATGACAAACAAGGAAACTCTGGTGTTTAAATAAACTTTAACAACCTTAATTACATTCAGACAATGGACACAAATCTAAAAAAAAAAGGGTAGAAGCTCGACAAATAAAAGGACATGACAATATTTTTATTTGCCTGCAATGATCATCTTGTGTAAAAATGAAGGTCTCAGCCAAACTACAACCTTATCTTGCTTGCCACAAGAAGAGAAAAGAGAAAGGTCTCTGAAGGTTTTTACAAAAGGGTATCTAAAGAGCTAATAAAATCAGGGTCAAGTCCCATAGATGAGTACATTTTTATGGTGTGGGAACTATATGGATAACCCCTTAAAGGTCTGAATCAACAAATGAGTGGTCAACGTTCTTTGAAAAAGAGCAGCCAAAGCTGACACCATCATCTTGTCCACACCCATCAGGAAGAAAGAGAGAATCCAAAAAGAAGCCTTCCAGGTTTAATAGTAAATGTTACATTGGGTAGAATTTTGTGCTTGGAGCATGGTAGGGATCACAGAATCTAAAATCCCCTTGTCCCCTTTCTATGTGGGCTTCAACAGCGAAGTTGAAAGGGAAGCAGGGATCAAGATCTGTCCTTGTGAAAATCTGGTTGGTTAGGTAGAGGCCACAGTGCATCAGTGATCAGTCTGCATATCAAGCCCTCCTGGGCTATGAAAATTGCCAGGATATCTGCTTCTTTAGTGATCATTTTAGGTAGCTGAGGCAGAAGCCAAAGGAGGGAACGTGTACAGCAGGCAGAATTAAAACGACAATGTCAACAGTGCATCCACTGCCTCTGCTATCGGATCTCAAGACCTGTGAATGTATCTATTCAGTTTTATATTGAAGCAGGACATCATTTAGTCCATGGCTGGCTACTCCCAACAAAGACAGAAAACCCAAAAAACATCCTGGTGAACTTGCCAATTGTCTACCCCAGGGATGCTGACTGCAGAGAGAGCTGAAACATGCTGCCTCAACACTTTTTGTTTCTCCTAGTAGGTTGAGGTAAACCACTGCCATCGTGTTGTCTGACTTTATCCTGATCTTGAGCACTCAAAGTTCCAGATTGTAGATTGAAAGCTTTATATCCTCTGATAACAAACATGCCTGAACCAATATTGTGCCCTGTACTCCTTCCAAATCTAGAAGGCCTGACTCTGTCTTTACCACTTTCCAGCATAAAGGAAGAAAATATCCACCCTCTACTAGGGTCAGGAAGGCTAGCTACCATGTGAGGGACAACCAAGCACACAGCCTCAACTGGATTTTCCTGGCATAGGACAGGGGTGACCTGTCCCACTTAGAAAGTAAGTTCCCCTGTAGATACCTGGTGCTGAATTAGATAAAATAGTTCACATTGAAGGAGCCATAGAACCCAGAAAAAGGAAGACAGGGTCCCCCCGAAGCCAGCAGGTGGGGCCAAATCTTCAGGAAGATAATAACTTGTGCAAGGATTTTGGGGTTCTTTGCCTTGGCTCAGATGTTTATGAGCATGGAGTAGATCTATATGCCCCCCCCCCCCCCCGTAACATTATTGGAGATCAGGATTTTAATTCTAGGGTCCTGACCATCTGAACTGAAAGCCGACTTCTGTGTGACACTGGGTGTCGGGAATCAAGATCCACATCACACCTTACGAGAAATCTCAGGTTACGAGATTTTGTCTCAGTTGAACAGAGTTTGAGCCACTAAAGCTGAAGCCAAAATGGGTTGTCCACAAATACATGGAGGAGGACAGGGGAGTCAATTCACTAAGAGATAAATACAACCCCTAGTAAAAAGTATGGAATCACCACACTCTTGGGAAATGTTCATCTCATTGTTTAATTGTGTAAAAAAAAAAAAACGAATTATAAACATGCCTCAAAACTATTTTCATTTAACATTCCAACCTTCTGGCTTTAACCACTTGACCACTGGGCACTTAAACCCCCTTAATAACGAGACCAATTTTCAGATGTGCTGTCACATTTTGAATGACACCTTTTTTTTTAAATTTTTGTCCTTTTTTTCACACAAATAGAGCTTTCTTTTGGTGGTATTTAATCACTGCTGTTTTTTTTTTTTTGCGCTATAAAAAAAAAAAGACTGAAAATTCTGTAAAAAAATGAATGTTTCTTCATTTCTGTTATAAAATTTAGCAAATTAGTAATTTTTCTTCATACATTTTGGCCAAAATTTATACCACTACATATCTTTGGTAAAAATAACCCAAATCGGTGTATATTATTTGGTCTTGGTGAAAGTTATAGAGTCCACAAGCTTATCGTGCCAATCTCTGCAAATTGATCACACCTGAAGTACTGACGGGCCTATCTCATTTCTTAAAACCCTAACAAGCCAGGAAAGTACAAATACCCCCCAAATGACCCCTTTTTGGAAAGTAGACATTCCAAGGTATTTAGAAGATGCATGGTGAGTTTTTTGAAGTTGTAATTTTTTTCCCACAATTCTTTGCAAAATCAAGATTTTCTTTTCTTTTTCTTTTTTCACAAAATTGTTATATTAGCAGGTTATTTCTCGCACACAGCATATGCATAGCACAAATTACACCCCAAAACATATTCTACTACTCCTCCTGAGTATGGCGATACCACATGTCTGAGACTTTTACACAGCGAGGCCACATACAGAGGCCCAACATGCAGGCAGCGCCATCAGGCATTCTTGGAGCATAAATTACACATATAATTTCTTGACTACCTCTTACACATTTGAAGACCCTGGAGAACCAGGACAATGGAAACACCCCAAAAATGACCCCCATTTTGGAAAGAAAACAGCCCAATGTATAATCTTTGAGGCATAATGAGTCTTTTGAACATGTCATTTTTTTCTACAAGTTTTTGGAAAATGTGTAAAGAAAATGAAAACGCATTTCTTTTTTACACAACGTTGTCCATTTACACAATATTTCTAACACATAACATGTACATGTCAGAAATTACACCCAAAAATAGATTCTCCTACTCCTCCTGAGTACGGTGATACCACATGTGTGAGACTTTTCCACAGCGTGGCCACATACAGAGGACCAGCGTGCAGGGAGCACCATCAGGTGTTCTAGGGACATAAGTTTCAAATCTAATTTGACTACCTATTACACTTTTGTGAGGCACTGTAGTGGCATGGATGTGGCATGGATGAGCATGAATGGGGATGGATGAGCCGTGGATAGGGATGGCTGAGCATGAATGAGTATGGCTGGGTACGGCTTAGTATGGAAGGGTACAGTGATGTAAGTAACTGAGTTAAAATAAACTGAGTTACCTAACGCAGTTACTTTAGAGGGTAACGAGTAATCTAACTGATTACTTTTCCCCTCATGGTAACTCAGTTCCCATTACTTTGGCTTAGTTACCCCAATTACATCTACCGCCACTAGATGGCAGTAATGTAATTCCGGTGTCCTGCCGAAAAAGTTCCCCCGCCGGATAAGGACCCCCTGTACTGCGCAGGCGCAGGGCTTGCGCAGTACGAAGGACTACGGAGCTTCCGAAAATTGCCGAACCTAAACAGCTCTGAGTGAACTCTACACCGCGCAGGTGCAGTTAACATGTAATTGTATGAGGCGATGCCGCACGCTTCTGATGCTCGTGCTACTCTGCAAGGGGCATCTATCTTGTAAGTAAGGGGCGGGTCTAGTATTACTGTAACCAAGGGGCGCATTTATTATTATTGTTATATATCGAGCTCTGCCCATTAATTTAACATTCGCCCTCTTCTGTAGCCATCCGCCCCTTACACGATATAATAATAATAGACCCGCCACTTGCTTACACGCTATAACAGATCTGCCCCTTGGTTAGAGTAATAATGGAGCAGCCCCTTGGTTACACGATATATAACAATAATAATAAATGTGCCCCTTGGTTACAGTAATACTAGACCCGCCCCTTAGTTACACATATAGAATATTTAAAAAAAAAAAGTCATTTACTTTGCTGCGTAACTAAGTACTTTTCCAGTGTAGTAACTGAGTTACTAACGCAATTACTTTTTGGGAGAAGTCATTTGTAACTTAACTAACTACGTTTTTAAAGTAAGATGACCAACACTGGAAGGGTACGGCTGAGTATGGATGGGTATAGATGGGATGGCTGGGTACGGCTGAGTATGGCTGGGTATGACTGAGTACGATTGAGTATGGCTAGGTATGGCTGAGTATGGCTGGGTATGGCTGGGTATGGCTGGGTATGACTGAGTACGATTGAGTATGGCTGAGTATGGCTGAGTATGGCTGGGTACGGCTGAGTACGGCTGAGTATGGCTGGGTACGGCTGGGTACGGCTGAGTACGGCTGGGTACGGCTGGGTATGGCTTATTATGGCTGAGTATGGCTGAGTATGGCCGAGTACGGCTGGGTATGGCTAATTATGGATGAGGGTGGATGGGATAGCTGAGCATGGATGGATGGATAAGTATTGCTGAGGATGGATGGATGAGTATGCCGAGTATGGATGAGGATGAATGGATGGGTATGCAGAGTATGGATGGATGGGTATGCAGAGTATGGATGGGTATGCAGAGAATGGAGAGTATGGATGGGTATGCAGAGTATGGATGGCTGGGTATGCAGAGTATGGATGGGTATGCAGAGTATGGATGGATGGGTATGCAGAGTATGGATGGATGGGTATGCAGAGTATGGATGGATGGGTATGCAGAGTATGGATGGGTATGCAGAGTATGCATGGGTATTCAGAGTATGGCTGGGTATGCAGAGAATGGCTGGGTATGCAGAGTATAGCTGGGTATGCAGAGTATGGCTGGGTATGGCTGGGTATGTAGAGTATGGCTGGGTATGCAGAGTATGGATGGGTGAGCATGGATGTATCTCTCGCTAAGCAGCGCTGTGGGCACTACACATGCAGCCCACAGCGCTGCTGCCACCGATCTCTCCCCTCTCCGCTCACACTGGACGGAGACGGGAGGGAGGAACCGGAACTCTCGCCGGTTTGTTTTCCTTGTGATCTCTCCGTCATTTGACGGAGCGATCACGTGGTAAACGGCCGCGATCAGCGACCAAAGCACCAGTGGTGTCTACCCTAGTGCTTCCCTAGTGTCTACCCTAGTGATAGGGTAGGGGGCTGGGCCACCAGCTCTTGTCACATGGTGACCCCGCCCCCACATGATGTCACAGTCCCAGATGATGCTGGGACTGTGACATCATATGGGGGCGGGGTCACCTTGTGACATAAGCCGGTGGCCCCACCCCTTGTCCCTATATAACTGGCAGCACAACACGTCTAAACCATTAGAAGAAGAGACAGCGAAGAGTCAACATCGGAAGAAGAAAGAAGAACAAGAAGCAGAAGAAGAACAAGAAGCAGAAGCAGAAGCAGAAGGCAGCGACGGCGACAGAAGCCCGGGCCACCGCTAGTAAAAGAGCTGGAAGAAGAAAGCGGAGGCCCGGCAAGAAGAACAGAAGAGACCCCCGAAGACCCCCGAAGTTGGAACAAGACCCCCTGATGACGGCGGCGACGAAGAAGAAAGCCGGGCTCCTCCGCTAGTGAAAGAGCTAGTAAAAGAGCAAAAGATAGCGGAGGAGTCCGGCGAGTAGACCCCCCGAAGACGGAAGAAGACCCCCGGAGCTGTGCAATGAAGTATTTAAAAAAATCGTGTTGTTTTGTGTATTTACACTTTTTTCCTTAGGTGAATGGGTAGGGGTACGTCGTACCCCATACTCATTCACATAGGGTGGGGGGCCGGTATCTGGGGGCCCCCTTATTAAAGGGGGCTTCCGGATTCCGATAAGCCCCCCGCCCGCAGACCTGGACAACCAACGGCCAGGGTTGTCGGGAAGAGGCCCTTGTCCTCATCAACATGGGGACAAGGTGCTTTGGGGTGGGGGGGCACAGGGCCCCCCTTTCCCCAGGGCACCCCCCATGTTGAGGGCACATGGCCTGGTATGGCTCAGGAGGGGGGGCAATTTAACAATTACATTTTTATTGTGACTGCGACATTATGGCAGACACATCGGACACTTTTGCCGCTATTTTGGGACCATTCACATTTATACAGCGATCAGTGCGATTAAAAATGCATTGATTACTGTGTAAATGTGACTGGCAGTGAAGGGGTTAACCAGCAAGGGGCGCTGTAGCGGTTAAGTGTGTCCTAGGGAGTGATTCTAACTGTGGGGGGAAGGGGCTATGTGTGACATGACACCGATCATCGCTCCCGATCACCAGGCAGAATGGGGAAATGCTTGTTTACATCAGCATTTCCCCATTCTTCCACTCCGTGAGACGATCGCAGAGGGGCAGATACCAACTGGACATCTTCTGGCCCAGATTGACTCATCTGCCAGGCCCTCCCCAGAATCCTTGACATTTAGCTCTTCCCCATCCTCAACCCATTCAGCTCCAAGATAGGAGGCTCAGGGAAGGGGGATCTGTCACGTTTCTTACCACCCTGTAGTATATAGGCAATCATGCCAACAATCCTGTCCTCTAACCCGGCTAGGGCTGAGGAGAGATCATCTCTGGTGTTGAAGGCTGAAGCAGCAGCATTGACTGTAGGCACAATACCAGACAGACGCAGCGGCTTAGATTGCCCAGGAGCATATGGTCTTTTAGGGGATACAACACTAGGGTTTCGACTAAGCTCCTCAGGAGCTACTGACAACATAGATGTGCCCTTCCCTGTAGTGTTATGCCACGTACACACGATCGGAAATGCCGCCAGCAAAAGGCCGATGTGAGCTTTTGGTCGGAAAATGTGACCGTGTGTATGCTCCATCGGACTTTTGCTGGCGGCATTTCCGACAGCAAAAGATTGAGAGCAGGTTCTCTATTTTTCAGTCAGAAAAAGTTCCTATATGAAAATGCATTTGTGTGTATGCAATTCCAACGTGCAAAAAATCCCGCATTCTCAGAGTCAAGTATGATACGGAATCAATCGGTCTGGTAAAACTACCATTCGTCCCTTACGGACATAGCACATTTGTCACGCTGCAAATTATTATCTTTTAACGCAGCGCATTATTTTTTCTTTATAATGCTAGACTGTGAATTTGTTTTGCTGCTCTTACTTATATATTTATTATTTCTTGTGATCTCCTGAATAATCTCCATAATAATGTTTAGAATATTTTTTTATAGTCATGTTTTTTTTTTTTATCAAGATCTCGTTTTTTTTTGATTATTTTTTAAATTATTTTCTAGTGATCTCCATAATTTTGTATTGGTTTTTTTTTTGAGTAAAGTTTACACAACAACATAATTATCTTGTATTTTTAAAGCTCAAGGAGGTTGGTGGGTGTCCCTTGTTAATTTGACATTGTATTTTGGAAATGTACCTGCCTACTCACAAACTGTCCTATTTGAAGAAAAACACATAGGCAAGAATTTTACAAACAATAAATCTCCATTTATTCTGGTTAATAATAACAAAACAAAGAGGAAGGCAACGCTGGAGAAACTGCTGGAATTTGTGAAGCCTTTGGCCCCCAGAGCAGAAATCAACTCTTTGGAAATAAAAATTGGTAGCTTGAGAAGTCCAAGTCCATATAATGGGGAGCACAATCTGGTCCAGGACTCCCAGAGATCAGGAACAGCAGTAGATGACATATATGTCCCCAGGCTGTGGTACTACAACAGGCTGCGTCTTCTGTCAGACCAGACTGAACCCAGGCCATCACTTTCATGTCTTCCATGCCTTCCCTCCACGCTTCCCTGCAGCCTTCCTTGGAGGCTGTGTCTCTGGAGGTGGACTTGTGGCAGGAGGAGGAGGATGGGCAAGCGCACATAAGTGTACGTCAATTGTTCATTTGGCCCCTCAAAGCCCTCCTCCATTTGCAGCGATTTGGCGGCTATATAGTAGCCATAGGCCTCTTCAGCGTGGGGGGGGTTTCAGGGCCACAATAGCCTCCTTAATGAGGCCCAGTGCTGCCTCCTCCACATTACTCCCCTTCCTGGCCCTTTTGGTTTGAAGGCGGAGGGGAGGGACCTGGGATTGGGTGAGGCTACTGGGCCCGGCCACCTCCTGGCTGACACTTACCCCGCCTCCTCCTGTCTGCCACATTCCAGAGCCTTGTCCTGGCTGAGGTCTTCCTGTTTGAAAAAGGGACATCATTTTAGTTTTTTGGTCATCAATCACACACAATTTTCAGCTCATGACTGTTACATAGTAAGGTTGAATAAAGACACCAGTCCTCTAGTTCAACCTGAGTGAGTGTGGGTGCTTTTCTCCAATTATCCCTATTTAAGATACCCATATAGCGCCGTCAATTTTACGCATCTATCCACACATACAGTAGATTGCACACTCACATTGGTCCCTACCCTCAAGGAGCCCACAATCAAAGGTCCCCAACTCACATTCATATACTAGGGCCAATTTTTTGGACAGAAGCCAATTAACCTACCAGCATGACTTTGGAGTGTGGGAGGAAACCCACGCAGGCACAGGGAGAACATGCAAACTCCAGGCAGGTAGTGTCGTGGTCGGGATTTGAACCAGTGACCCTTTTTACTGCTAGGTGAGAGTGCTAACCACTACACTACTATGCTGCCCCATTTTGACTGTTGCAAATTGAATGTTAATAAATAGAAAAGACTATCATTCTGAGCCCAGCATTTTTCATTCTTGTCACAATCATTTTTGGCCCATATTGTCTATTGATATGTCAAACACCTATTTTTTAAATCATTCATTTGTTATCAATAA
Source organism: Lithobates sylvaticus (assembly GCA_028564925.1). Classification (NCBI taxonomy): domain Eukaryota; kingdom Metazoa; phylum Chordata; class Amphibia; order Anura; family Ranidae; genus Lithobates; species Lithobates sylvaticus. The sequence continues at coordinate 227,263,711 of CM053027.1, read as the reverse complement.
TAACATCTGGTTAACAACAATAATTTTCAGACAATAAATATGTTAAAAAATACTATACCTGGCTCCAGCTGGGCTCCGACCTCAACTTCTATCAGGATGGAAGACCCAGGTTGGTCCTCAGAAGCCTCAGCTGGGGTTGAGGGAAGGCTGGATGGAAGTGTTAAAAGTGATTCCCTGGCTTCCATCTGGTCTTGCAGAAACCGCATCCTGTTGTAGACACATCCTCTGCTGCTGCTCCTGATCTTGTGGAAGCCTGGATCTTATTAAGCTGCTTTCTATATGTGTTTCTCAAGCTACCAATTTTCTTCTTCACAAACTCGATGTCTGCGTCGGGAACCCGCGTCTTCACAAATTGCAGCAGTTTCTCCAGCGATGCCTTCCTAGCTGGTTTATTGCGATATAAGGGGTTTTTAACCTCCCAAAGATTGCGCATATCCCTGTACTTGTCTATGAACCGGCCTATGAATTCAGGGTCTTTGAATTGTTTCATATTTGCTGAAAGACAAAACACAAGACCAAAACACTAAATATCAGGCTAAACTCTCCTAATCTTATCCCAATATAGGCCTCAATCTATAATCAGTATAGGCCACTGATGTCCCAAGTTAAAATGTTACCTTTGTTATAACGCTTGCCGCTTCCTCCACTCACAGATCGTACGTACGACTCACGCATGTTAGCTTTATATACACTGCGCATGCGTGAAACTCCGCCCACGTCACCCGCCCCTGACATTCTGCAGGTGCATAATAGTAGTAACGACGAGGAAAGCCCAGAGCCAGAAACGTCCTGATCCTGGAGGAGAAGATATAAGGCCTTAAATATGTCCTTTGCTGAGATGGTGGACATATAGAAGAGGGCCGACTATGATGGGAAGTATGGACCTTACCTAAACTCAAATGTGAGAAAGGCCAAGATCATGATTAAAGTTGTGAAGAGTCTGCACCGGAATTTTGGAGTACGACGATCCAAGGAGCAATTGAGGAAATACTGGTCAGACCTGAAATTGAGGGAGCAGGATCAGTACAGAAGGATCAAGAAAGTGCTTCTAAAAAGTAAGTAGTTGTCGTGTGTTCCTATTATTATTATTATTATTATTATTATTACTTGCATGCTGCTCCATGTGCTTTTCTTTACTGTTGTACAGTTTAAAATGGCTACTTTCATGTTCATGGGCACAAGAATCGGTCATAAGAAACATTGTTAGTTTGCCAACTAAATACGATGTTTTGGGCAGATACAGGGTTAACATTTGGTCATGCTAATTTGTATTAAAGGAAGTTTAGGACATTGTTGTCTAGATGTGTTTGCAACTAGAAAGAATTGCAAACTTGATTCAGTGTAATGTAAGGGGAGGACACTCAGCAGCTGTTTACACATCTGGACTCAGGAGCACTAGTGTGGGACACAAGAACACACTTTTTAAGGTGTCCCACACAAGTACTCCAGTGGATACTTGGGGTGTCTACATGTGTGAAACTTGTCCAAAAAAGGAAAGTATTCCAGCTTGGTTAAGGGAATTAATCATGTCTTCAACTTGGAACTCTGCCCAAACAGACAATTGTACCCCACTTCCAAGCAATATTTCACATTCATATTTCTGGCCACAAATATCTGTGTGCTAAGTATACATTACATACAGGAACACACAACATTTGTTTCATTCTCATAGGGGAGAAAAGACTTGGGACGTCTGAGGACACCAGGAACACCACACCTCCTGAAGAAGGGGAACAGAGGACACCACAACCTGTGTATGTGGAGGAAGGAGAGGTGGAAGAAGTGGTTGAAATTGTCACCACAACAGGTCAGTGTCTGACACCACAGCTTTAGGTAATAGATGTCTGCCTGCCTATTTATATGGTGTGTATTTTTATTTTAGGTGATGTGCAGGTTGTGGAAGAACAATCTCCTCATTTCACCAGTGACAGTGCACAACAGCTTATTCAGGACATAATGTGGTGTAGTCGGGATTTAGACATTATCAAGGAAAAAAACCAAGGAGATTGAACAAAGACTGAAGAACATAATTGATGTACTAGGGGGAATCTAAATCCAACAAAGATTACACCTTTTTTAACGAAAATTTAACTAAAGTTTTAATGCAGTTTAAAAGCCAAATTTGGAAGATGCACACAGTGTGTCAACATGTGTTATCTGCCATCAGGGGATTTCAATGTACGCGTTTTGTGGGTGCAACCTCTTTCTCCCAACTCTAGTAGGTGAGAGAAAGTGGTTGCACCCCCAAAACACGTCCATTGATCCCCCATGATGGGAGATAGCACTTGTTGACATTAGGTATGGGATCAGAAAGGAAATCCCCAAATGTGGCTTTTACAGGGGTGACTTCACCTCATCTGATGAAGGCAAGATCAACACAGTTTTGACACTATAATGTCTGATATTGCCTTCATTTTTTCAATGTTGAACTTTGCAAGTTCCAGAGTTGTGTATGTTATGTTTGTAAACATGCCTGTTTATGTACTTTTAAAAAAATTTCAAGGTAAAACTTTGGAAAAAAAAAGATGGTTGCATTTTTTTACCACAAAATATTTTATAACGCACATGTGCACGGAATAAAAGGCTTTCTACTCAACAATGTGTGGCTTCTTTCAATGCTCAATAACTTTTTGTATTAAGTTGGTGTTTACAGTGACAATGGGTGTTATTTAAATAATGTAAAAAACACTTGGCACTACAAGTGCACTAGGAGAACCTAGGAGACAGCTAAAAGAAACTCAAGCAGTAAATCAAAATCAAGATTTTAGCATATCAAGTTTTTTATTTTATTTTTTTTAAATTAAAAAATTTGCTGGCATAGCAATGGCCCCCCTCTCCGTAAAATATTCAACATATTTTTCCTACACTTCATGGGCGGTTTGGGGGGGCAAGCCAGGACGGCCAGCTTCCAGGGCCGTCAGTGTTGGTTCATGAAGTCCTGCCTCAGGCCCAACTGAGGCTACATAACTTGGAACATTTCTTTTTAAAAAGTTGTACAGGATGCAGCAGCATAAAACAATGTGGTTCAGTTTGTACTCCGCCAAGTTTATTGCCATTAGAAATAGGCGGAACCGGCTGGCCATTATCCCAAAAGTATTCGCCATGACTCTTCGGGCTCTGGCCAGCCGGTAATGAAAAACCCCCTTCTCTGGGGTGAGGGTCCTCTGGGGGAATGGCCTCATCACGTGATTGCCCAGACCAAATGCTTCATCAGCAATAAAAGCAAACGGAAGTCCTTCGACGTTCTCTTCCGCAGGTGGCAATCCCAAGCCACTGCTCTGGAGACATCGGTAGAACTCGGTCTGGGCAAAGACTCCACCATCCGACATTTGTCCATTCTTCCCCACGTCCACATAGAGAAACTCGTATGTTGCCGACACCACCGCCATCAACACTATACTATGAAACCCCTTATAGTTAAAATAGTATGACCCCGTGGACAACGTGGACATGCTTCCCATCTTTTGCCCCTCCGCAGTTGGGAAAGCCCCAACGATGGGCAAAGTGGGATGCCAAAGTCTGCCATTACTGTGGCGTTGAAGGAAACTGTGGAGTCAAAACAGAAAAAAAAAAAATTGCACTTTTGCACATAACATTGCAAGCAGATTAGACACAAACATGCTTGGCCAACATAAGTATAACATTTATTTTAAGGAGTATTTAAAGACAAAAATCTAAGGTCCACTTATCAGATTCCTCACCCCCTCTGATGGCCCATTGTCAAAATTTTAGGGAGGGGAGGGTTCTAAATGAGATTTGGAGCCAAAAAAAAGCCTCTGGCACTCTGCATGAATTTACGGACAACAATAACATTTTTACACATTATAGGGGGTGTTTAGGGTAAAGCACTACAATGGAGCTGACAAAATACACTGTTAAGTGTATGGGCCCAGGATAGCATGCTGGGGAGGTTAGTGAAGGCAAATATGCATGTAGGCCAAAAAAGGAGCATTACAAAATTACAGCATGCATGAGGACAAAGGGGATATTCACAGCATATTACAATTATGGTAATTAGGGAATGATGAAATAAATACAAAACATTAGCAAACATTAAATACATAGAATGTAATGTTAAAGGAGAAAATGTACCCTAATATAGTCCTTCTGCAGGACCTGAATAATAACAGAACAGGTCTCTGGGATAATGATCCCCAGAGCCTGGGGGGAGATTCCTGTCGAGAACTTGAGGTCCTGCAGACTTCTTCCCATCGCCATGTACCACAATGTGGCGACTAGCCTCTGCTCCAGAGTGATGGCTTGCCTGCTAATATAAGGGGTCAGTAAAGCCAACAGACGGTGAAAAACGGGGTCCGTCAGCCGGAGAAAATTCCTGAAATCATCAGGGTTATTCTCCTGGATCTCACGCAACAAAGGCATGTGAGAGAATGGGTCACGCTGGAGTAACAAATTCTTGGTCCATGAACTCCTCCCCACCCTGTTCATAGACTGGGCTTGGGTCAAAGCAAGAACCCCAACACCAAGCCCCCGCACATCACAAACTCTACGAGTACGTAACCGCAACATGGCTTCAAAACGGTCGGCTGGTCAGAACGAACTAACAGAACGCACTGAAGAACAGCAAGCCCTGTGAAGAGCAAACTGAAAATCAGCAGTGAGCGGACAAGAACGCACTGAAAAACAGATACGATCTGACTACTTGCACTAAAAAACAGATACAAACCCACATGCACAAACTGAACAGCAGTAAAATAATCTGAAAAGCACGAGTCTGAAAAGCGCGAATTGTCTCTAACCAAACTTCTACTAACACAAGATAAACACAAGATTAACAGGAGCCCAAATAGTGGAACAGTGGCTATTGAACTTACTGTTTATAGTGCCATCGTACGCGTTGTACGTCACCGCGTTCTTGACAGTCGGAATTTGGTGTGACCGTGTGTATGCAAGACAAGCTTGAGCGGAATTCCGTCGGACAAACCATCATAGCTTTTTCCGACCAAGATTCCGATTGTATGTACGCGGCATTAGTCCTGCTCCTCTTATTTGAAGACATTGCAAGCCACAAAAAGAGAGTACCTGGGTTTAGTATTTACATACCCCGGAAGAGAGACCCTTTAATAGGGCTCACCAAGCCCCTATGCAACAACCCTGCACCTTAGCCTGTCAAGCAACACCTGGTGACTCACGTGACCCAGGTAAGAAAAAATGAACTGCTGAAAAGTGTCTGGTTCAGAGCCTGCTCTGTGTACCACAGCTATGAGAAAAAGGAAGGTCGGACTTTTAATGAGGCTATTGGTTTGTGGGGGTGAGATAATTAAAAAGTATATTTAATTGGCATATTGAGTCTGACAATACATAACAATGATGAACATAGTAAAAAAGGTTTAATATGTATACACACACATACATGGTATTGACCTCATGAATACATTACATATACATATAAAAGGGACAGCATATAAAATTGACAAGAGATTTAATATGGATAAAATTAGCTAAAATTAATTATTGCAGATTCATATATGTACACATCATCTAAATGGCACTATGCAGTGTAATCAATGGTAAGAAACACAGTATATAAAAGAGGTAGTGCTGCGCTGTATATTAAAATAAACATATAGGTGCAAATATAAATATAAGGTGCTTATGAGAACAAACCTAACTTGCACTGGCAAGTGAAAATAGCCATAAAGTGTCAACGTGACTAAAAGTGCATACTCTGCATGGATAACTTAATATAAAAGTACAAGTGAAACATTATAAACACGATTACAAAATGGAAATAAATATATGATATAATAATATTAGTAGATCTTCAAGTATAAAGTACATAAAAGTTCATTAAAATGTTGATATGTTGGTTGCTCCAATAAAACTGCATAAAAACGCATAACAGATGCGTTTACATAAATATGATCCTTTCAGTAAAAGTCATATATTTTTTATCTTGTTATGCATAAAAACTTAAAATAATAGTATAGTATAGGTGATGGATAGTATAGGTGATAAATAATAAGGTGGTGTAGGTCCGTGAGGCTGTCTCTGCTAGGACTAAGGTGCAGACTGTTGTGACATGGGTGTCAAACAAAAAAACACAGGTGAATTGATGACGGTGCTGGTGGTCACTGGTGTTTACTCTCCAGAGAGTAGTGCAATAAATGATAAGTGACTTCTGTTCCTCTATAGAGTTTGGTATAGGTGTCCCCTTACCTTACCGCTGTAAGGTAACAGCGTATATGAATGTATTGACTCCCAAGGGGCCTCTGTTCTTCCCTGGATGGCGTCCCCCAAATGTGCTCTCTCTGGTTCCAAGTGAGTGCGTCTCCTAATGGGCGTCCCCGTTGTGGCCTGGCGTTGGTATATGTACCTCACAAATAGGTGAAAGGGATGCTCGATAGTGTAGTCGTTTTTTTTAAATAATTTATTTGAATACAAGTAAAAGTAAAACTCACATTTCTGTATGCATAAAACGGCATGTAAAAACGAGCAGCGGGAAACAATTCACTTTTTGCAATGCAGGCTGCAGTGGTGAGGGGCTGGTTGGTGCTCAGTGTCTGGCTGATCTCTGCTGCCCAGGCAGGAACACGTTTCCAAGATGTGTCAGAGTTTGGCAGGGGGACTGGCCATGAAAATTTCCTTGAACGTGGTTCGTCCCCGGCCAGCAGCTCTTGGGATGACAAGCTTTATCCTGCCTGGAAATCTGGTGATCCTAGATGGGAAAACTGTTGGCGAGGTGGCAAAGTAGTGGCACGTTTGACCAGTGACAGTCCTGCACTGATAGGGTCAAATGTTACATTTCCTGTCGCTCTGCAGTTTTCCAGATGTCAAAGGGAGAATGAAGATGGGGATATAGTCTATCAACGAGGATGTGCTATTGCTTCCTTTAGTGATCAGTATGTGTATAACTGGACCAAATGGGTACAGTTCTGTAATGAAGGAAACTGCAGTTTCTCTAACAAGTTTCCAGATGGAAGACCATTTCCTCACCACCATGACTGGAGACGCCATAACTTCATCTACATCTTTCAAACACTGGGCCAGTACTATCAAATGACTGGAAGATCTTCAGCTGTTCTCTCAAAAAATACTACAAACATCACAGCTTGTGCACAGATGATTGAGGTGACTGTTTTTAGGAGAGGCTATCGAAGACATTACCCTGTTGCTAAAGCAAGTGGCCTGTACATTATAACAGATCAAATTATTTTCTATGTGAACATTTCACAGAAAAATGACAAAAATTCCTCTGACCACATCTATATCAAAGATTCTCCAATTTCCTTTGATGTTAAAATCCATGATCCAAGCCACTACCTCAACAAATCTATTCTGTCTTTCAACTGGAGTTATGGTGATGGCAGTGGCTCCTTTGTATCCAATAACCCAGTCTCCACTCATACTTACACCTTGCTTGGAAACCTCAGTCTGAACCTAACCATAAAAGCTGCCATTCCAGGACCCTGTAAACCAGTTACACCTACTCCCCTTCCTACAACAAGAGCACCAACTACACAGATGCCAACAACCACCACACCCCATACCACTACAAACACAATTAGTAACACCACAGAAGTGCCGCCCTTCAAAACTGAGACCTTTCCACTAACTACAGAAGAACAGAATACTACTACTCATGCTATCCCCACTACCCATTCAACTATACTGACAAGTACATCTGTACCTGGGTGCTTTATCTACAGATATGGCTACTACAAAGCAAAAATCACAGTTGCAGATGGCATCCTTGGTATGAATATTGTTGAAATGAACACTATCCAAGTGGCCTCCCAGGCTGAAATTTCTGTAATTGATTTTGTGGTGTCCTGTGAAGGCAGCATGCCTACAGATGCCTGCACAATTGTTTCAGATGCTTCTTGCATGATTCCTCAGAACGTGGTATGTGATCCAATTCCAGCTTCAGACTAGTGCCTCTTGACCCTACAAAGAGCCTTTGCAGAACCAGGATCTTATTGTGTCAATATTACCCTACGTGATGATGCAAGTCTGGCTCTTGCCAGTACCCTGGTCTATGTAGATACAGGATCTGGACCAAAAACAACCTCTGTAGTCCTGGCTATATTTGGCTTGGTGGTTCTTGTTGCAACAGTGGCTGGTGTTCTTCTGTACAGGAAATACAAGGAGTACAAGCCCATCCGGAATGCAACAGATGAAAGTGGCAGTCAGATTAGTGTGTACTTCAGACAAGTCAAAGATGCCTTGCTTCATGGAAACCACAACGAGCATGACCCACTGCTGAAAAACAAATCTGGAATAATCTAGTAACTTACTGCAATGCCCTTGCACTGTATAAACTTGCATGATCCTAGATACTGACTAATGGTTGGTTAGAAGGGGTATAATCAAAAAAAATGCTCCCTCCTTTAAAAAAAAAAAAAAAAAAACTAGCAGTGGGCTCGTACCTCACTTCCGGTATCTCACTTCCGAGATACTGGAAGTAAGGTATCTCACTTTATCTTTGCGGAGTGTAGTACCTCACTTCCGGTATCTCACTTCCTCACTTCCGAGTTACCGGAAGTGAGGTACGAGCCCGCTGCTCGTTTTTACATGCCGTTTTATGCATACAGAAATGTGAGTTTTACAAAAACAGAGATGTTTTATTGAAAACAAAACAGGGTGTGCATCCATCCACCTAGCCAAGACCTTGTCAAATTTTAGTGGGCATTGTCTACTTTCATAGGTAAGTCTGTATAGAGGGAGGACGGCGTTAATGGATCGGCACCAGGATTCATCCGTCGGGGGGGGTCAGTTGACTTCCATTTCAGGAGAATTTCTCTTCTGGCATAAAAAAGAGAGAACGTGAGGAACAGCTTAGTGTATCTATCCCCCTGGACCTCCTCCAAGTAACTGAGAAGGAGAGTCAAGGGGTCCCGAGGGACCCGAGTGCCCGACATTCCCGTCAAGTCGTCCGCCACTTGGGTCCAATAAGGGAGAAGTCTGGGGCAGGACCAAACCATATGGAAGAACGATCCCACGTCCTGACTACATCTGGGGCAGATCGGGTCACGTGTTGGGAATATCTTGGCCAATCTTTGCAGAGTGTAGTAGGCCCTGTGCAAGAATTTCAGTTGGATGAACCTGTCACGTGATGCTATCATTGTCGGAATGTAGGTGGGTATGCAGTCTTCCCATATTTCGTCACCCAGAGCAGGTATGTCAGTTTTCCACTTGTCAAAGGATTTGGTCAATTTGGCATCATGAGCTACAGTCAGGTATAAGTAAAGGGAGGACAGGGGTCGGCCCATAGTGCTGGAGGTCAAGAGACGTTCAATTGAGTCCATTTCAATGGTTATAGTTTGGGGGAACTGGGACTTGAAGGCGTGCCGCAGCTGCCAATAGCGGAAGACCCAATTCTGTGGGAGAGCATAGGAGGCTCTCAGATCCTGGAAGGAGACTATTGTGCCACGTTTGACTATGTGTTTCAAAGTGAGTATTCCCTTCATGGCCCATTCCGAAGGATTCGGTAATGAGTGAAAGTGGGGCATGAGGGGAGAGGCATGTGCGGAGACACATGGAAGGGTTTTTGATATACCCTTCTTGCGTCCTGCCACGCCTGTATGGTTGTTTTCATGGGGGTGGTGACTACGGTGTCAGCCCGTTTGCCTCTGAACGCCAGGTTGCTGAGTGCTGCATAGGAGCCTAGAATGGCTGCTTCCAGCCTGACCGCCGGGTTTTGTCTGGGCTGGGAGAACCACCACCTGACCGTTACCAACACGGCAGCCCAATAATAGATTTGAAAGTTGGGAAGAGCCAGCCCACCTCCGGAAAGGGGGAGGTGGAGTAGCTGCTTCGCCACTCTCGGAGGTCACCCAGCCCATACAAAGTTCCCCAGCTGACCCTCCAGCTTCTTAAAGAATGCCCTAGGAATATGGCTCGGGGTATTTCTAAAGAAATAAAGAAATTTCGGGAGGAGCACCATTTTTAATAAATTGACTCTGCCCACAAGAGACAGAGGAAGCGAGCGCCATGCTGCGCATTTGGCCGTAGTCTGTTGCATCAGGGGTTGGAGGTTACGGGCCACGTATTTTCCCATGTCAGCTGTCACTTTTATCCCCAGGTACGTAAACTCTTCTACCCATTTAAGTTGAGTCAGGGAGACGGGACCGTCGTCTGAGGGTAAAGGGAGAATAACTCGGATTTGTCCCAATTGATCCTAATTCCTGAGAACTCACTAAAGCAGTTAAATTGGTGTAGTACTTTCCTGAGGGAGGCAGAAGAGTCAGCCAGATAGAGTAGGGCATATAGCGCGATTTTTTCATGTATGTCACCTATACATGTACCCTTCCCCTTCGCCAGAGCGAACAGGGTGGGAGACAGGGGACAGCCCTGTCTCGTGCCACGGCACAACGGGAATGATTCTGATAGGCAGGCGTTGGTAAAGACTCTCGCTTGGGGGGCCTTGTATAGCATCTGGACCCACGAAATGAATTTTCGCCCAAACCCAAACTTAGACAGAACCGCCCATAGGTACCTCCACTCAACAGAGTCGAAGGCCTTCTCGGCGTCCAGAGAAGCCACCAAACCCTCCTCCTCCGTGTTCGCCCTGGCTATATGGGTGAAGAGTCTCCTGAGGTTAATGTCCGTGCCCCTTCCTGGCATAAAGCCCGTTTGGTCAGGGTGGACCAGGGCCGTAATCACTGTGTTCAACCTATTCGCCAGGATCTTGGCCAGAATTGGCGTCCACGTTGAGCAGCGAAATCGGTCAATAGGAGGTGCATTTGGAGGGATCCTTTCCTGGCTTGGGGATGACAACAATAACTGCCTCCCTCATAGATTCTGGGAGTGTCTGCGAGTTTTCGGCCGCAAGAAGCATCTCATGAAGTCTTTTAGCTAGTATTTCAGGATATTGTTTGTACAATTCTACAGGTATCCCGTCAGGTCCGGGGGTTTTGCCCGGCTGCATAAATTTAAGAGCCGCAAGCGTCTCATCAAGGGTAAAGGGTCTGTCTAGGATTTCCCTGCAGTTATCAGTGAGGACTGGGACGTCCACATGATCCAGGTAAGTAGTGAGTTCGACCCCCCTTAAGGTTACCTTAGAAGAGTATAGCGTCTGATAATACGTGACAAAGGAGCGGTTGATCTCCTCCGGGGAGCAACGAAGCATCCCATCGGAGTCCTGTATATGGGGGATGCTGAGGCCTCCCGACTGCTCCCTGGAGAGCCAGGCAAGAAGTCTGCCAGATCTTTCCCCCTGCTCAAAAATCCTCTGGGATTGTGCAAGCAGTTTTTTCTGAGTCAGAGATGAGCGAAGGGATAGTACTTCCTGGGTCAGGGACTGTAGTCTGATATAGTGTTGGGGGTCACGCGTGCGGACATGGAGTGCCTCCTGGGCGGTAGCCTCAACCTCTGCCCTAGACAGGTCTGAGCGCCTTCTCTTCCTAGTGCTGGCTATTATAGCCTGGTATTTCCCCCTTGTAAAGGCTTTAAACGCATCCCAGACCTCCATGGGCGAAGATGATGCCTCATTAAGGCGAAACGCGTCGGGATACGAAGTGCTGATGCCACTGCTGCCAACCTTTTTTATACATGCCTACTAAAATCTTTGTACATGTGAGTACCCATTTTTGATTTATTAAATTACATTTTGCCTGACGGTATCACGCTATATGGTCTCATTTCTCTTTATCAGTAACACCTTTGGAGATGAGCCACATACCATACCTGCCTACTATTCCCATTCTGAGTTAACATCAACTACCCAGCGCATAGACTTGTCGGTGGTCACCATACATTACCAACTGGGTTACCTGCCCACGTCGGTGTATTGCAAACACCACACAGCAATTTTGACTCATACGGCGTAAGCCCATCTGAGTCCACGTCAGTCGGTAAGCCTTCCCATAATCGGTGACGGAATACATCAGACAAGCCGCACATATCACCTAAATGTCTTAATATATTCACCTTTGTCACTATATGGTGTATTAATAATCTATTTTCACAATAACTATTCACTTATTGTCTAAGTTATGGGACACAATATTGTTTAGTTCATGACAGCTTTATTGAGGTCACGTCCATTTTCACAACAATTATTTTTATAGATATGAGCAATATTGTTTAGTTCGTGATAGTTTTATTGAGGTCACGTTCTCTTTATATAAATATTTTCATGCAATATTTTGGATATCATTTATATAACACATCTTCATCACTGGTTATAGATTTTGGATAATATGGTCTTTTGATATTATCCCAGAATAGTGTTTAATAATTATTATTGAACATTTGAGCGCCGCACTTATTTTTCACATTTTTTTCCATGGGCGAAGATGTACCCGGGTTAGTAGCCCAGTATCCATCTAATTCTCTACTAAACTGGGGTTCCACCTCCTGATCCGAAATCCAGAACCTGGAGAGTCTCCACAGTCTAGCAGGGGAGCCCGGGTCACCTATATGTACCAGAAGGGGAGCATGATCTGAGATAACTCTGGGTAGTATTCGAACGACTCTGACCTTGGACAGCACTGACTGGCCAGCGTATATTAAATGAATTTGGGAAAACGAGTGGTGCTGTCATGAAGATCCTGCCAGAAACCTAAACCCTGGCCGTCCTGGCCCACAGGCGCCACTGTGCATGCGCATGCGCGCCCGGGCGCGTGCACGTGTGCGCCCACGCACAGGGAGACAGGTGCACGCTCTAGTTAGCGCCAGCTAGCCTATTTAAACCTGGCCTGGGCAGACGGTCCCCGCTGTCTGCTCTACAGCGTTGTGGTGTATGTTACCTGATCCTGTTACCTCTCCTCTGACCTGTTGACCCGGCTTACCTGAGACTATCCAGCTATCCGCCTGTACCCGACCCTGGCTTGTTGTGACCATCCTTCTGCCTCATCCCCTTGTACCTTGATACCAGTCTGATACCTGACCTTCTCTGATGAACTTGATCACCTGTATTGCTCCAGTCCGGTCTGCAGTTCGGTTCCCTGTGATGAACCTGATCACCTGTATTGCTCCAGCTCGTTCTGAGGTTCTGTTTCCTGTGCCAAGTCTGATCACCTGTATTGATCCAGTCTGTTCCAAAGTCCTGCTTCCTGTTTGTCTGCTGAACCAGCTTACCTGTCCAGTTCCGGCCTGCTCTGCTATTCAGTCTGCTAAGCTGTCCATCCAGACCCAACCTGCTCTGCTATCCAGTCTGCTGAGCTGTCCATCCAGATCCAGCCAGCTCTGCTATCCTGTGTGTTTGCTGAACCAGCCGGCCTGTCCAGTTCCGGCCTGCTCTGCTATCCAGTCTGCTAAGCTGTCCATCAAGATCCAACCTGCTCTGCTATGCAGTCTGCTAAGCTGTCCAGTTCCGGCCTGCTCTGCTATCCAGTCTGCTAAGCTGTCCATCCAGATCCAACCTGCTCTGCTATCCAGTCTGCTAAGCTGTCCATCCAGATACAGCCAGCTCTGCTACCCTGTGTGTTTGCTGAACCAGCTTACCTGTCCAGTTCCGGCCTGCTCTGCTATCCAGTCTGCTGAGCTGTCCATCCAGATCCACCCTGCTCTGCTATCCTGCCTGTTAGACCGAACCTGCTCGTCCGCTGAGTTGACCTTGTCACTCCACCGGTCTGTTGATCCTGCCAGGCACCCGTGCTCCTCCTCACTCCTGGGTCGCCTGTCCCCCTACCAGGGAGCCAGGAGTGGGAGACGCAAGGAAGGTCTCTCTCTGCAATCTCGGGCTCGCACCACCAGGTACGTGACAGTAGCAGACAGCCATGTCTGAGCCCGAGCAGGGAGCCTCCGCCATGGAGGGGCTATGCCAACACCTGGCAGGACTGACCGAGGCGGTGAAGAACCTTCAACAAGGGTACACCCGGCTGGAAGAACGGGTACTGGCCTTGTCCAGTCCCACTGGTGCCCAAGGGACTTCACACCCGGCAACACCCCCAATGGGGGCTGCTCCTGCCCCAACTGTAGTGATGCTACCACCCGAACCTAAGGTCCCCACTCCGGAGAAGTTCTCAGGAACCCGGGGCAGTTTCAGGACTTTTCGCAATTCTTGTGAACTTCATTTTGCTCTACAGCCAAGGACCTTTTCCTTAGAGGCTACTAAGGTGGGCTTCGTGGTAGCCCTGCTGACCGGGGATCCCCAAGTCTGGGCCCACCGCCTCTTAGAACAAAAAGACGCTGCACTGACCAGTCTTACTACCTTCTTTGACGCCATGGCGCAGTTATATGAGGACCCCCAGCTCTCAACTACTGCGGAGGCCGCCCTACGTTCTCTCCAGCAGGGTCGGCGACCAGCAGAGGACTATGTGGCCGAGTTCAGGCGATGGGACGCCGACACTAACTGGAATGACGCTGCCCTTCGTCACCAGTTCCGCATGGGCCTCTCAGATGCGCTCAAGGATGAGCTCGCCAGGGTAGGGGTTCCCCAGACTTTGAACTCTCTTATTGACTTAGCTATCCAGATCGATCGGCGCCTACGGGAGCGTAGGGCCTAGCGAACCATGGGGTCCCCAAGACCAACCTGGATGCTCCCCAGGGCCCCATGTCACTTCCGCCCTGCTTTTACTGCCCGGCCTGTACCTACCCCCACTGCATCTGAACCCATGCAGTTGGGACTCCTGCGGCCTTCTCTCACCCCAGCAGAACGCCAACGACGCCGTGACAACAATTTGTGCCTTTATTGCGGGGAGCCGGGTCATTATGTCAGGAATTGCCCGGCTAAACTCCGTAAGTTCCCAACCGTGCTATCCAGTTATGTTGATCCAGTGACCGGGGTCTCGTCTCATCTTGCCCTCTCTGTTTCCTTTCAGCTCCCAGGAAGGACCCTGCGGACCACCGCCATCATTGACTCTGGGGCCTGCAGTTGCTTTATGGACTCTGATTTTGCTGCCCGGCACCAGGTTCCCCTTCTTCCCAGGGAACAGGGACTATCCGTTCATCTGGCGGACGGTTCCATTATTAAATCAGGCCCAGTGACCCAGGAGACTGCCCCACTACCCACGATCATCTCTGGATCACACCAGGAACTTTTGCGGTTGGACATTATTTCCTCTCCTCTGTTCCCAATCATTTTGGGCATCCCCTGGTTGCAGGCACACAACCCGGCCATCAATTGGGCCACAGGGGAGGTGGCCTTTTCCTCCCCCTACTGCCAAAGGTCCTGTGGCTCTACGGTCCCCGTGAAACCCTCTGCCCTGCTCTGCCTGGAGGCCGAGGCGGGCCTACGCCAGTCCATCCCAGAGGCCTATCATGTCTACCTGGATGTGTTCAGTAAACAAGGGGCAGATGTGTTGCCACCCCACAGGCCTTATGACTGCCCCATTGAACTTCTCCCCGGGGCCAAGATTCCCTTCGGTAGAGTTTTCCCTCTAACAGAGGTGGAGCAGGGGAAACTCAAGGACTATATAGACGAAAATCTGAGAAAAGGATTCATCCGCCCGTCCACACCCCCAGCAGGTGCAGGGATATTTTTCGTGGAGAAAAAGGACCATTCCCTTAGACCCTGTGTGGACTACCGTGCCCTAAACAATGTTACCGTTAAAAATTGCTACCCTCTTCCCTTGGTCCCAGAACTGTTCCAGAGGCTTGGCACGGCCTCCATTTTCTCCAAGTTGGACCTCAGAGGGGCGTACAACTTAGTTCGTATCAAGGATGGGGACGAATGGAAGACGACATTTCGGTCTCGATTTGGGCACTTCGAGTACCTGGTGATGCCGTTCGGACTCTGTAACGCCCCTGCTACCTTCCAGTTCTTCATTAATGATGTGCTCCGGGACTTTTTAGATGTTTTTGCCGTTGTTTACCTTGATGACATACTAATTTTCTCTTCCTCCCTAGAGTCGCACCGTGGGCATGTCAAGAGTGTTCTAGGCCGCCTCCGGCAACATGGCCTCTATGCCAAGGCCGACAAATGCCTCTTTGAGGTGGAGAGCATACCCTTCCTGGGTTTAATCATCTCCAGCAGGGGCATCCGGATGGACCCCCAGAAGATAGCAGCCATCCTGGACTGGCCTACTCCTGCAGATAAGAAGGGTATACAGCGATTTATTGGCTTCGCCAATTTTTATCGCAAGTTCATCAGAGGATTCTCGGCCATAGTGGCGCCCATCACACGGCTCACCAAACAAGGTACCCGCTTCCACTGGTCTCCTGAAGCCCAAGGGGCCTTTGAGGCCCTTAAGGGGCTCTTTACCTCAGCTCCTATCCTGAAGCACTCGGACTCTTCATTACCCTTCGTCCTGGAGGTGGACGCTTCTGAGATAGCCGTGGGAGCAATCCTATCCCAGAGACAGGGCATCAAGGCTTTGCTTCACCGCGTGGCCTTCTTCTTGCGAAAACTATCCCCGGCCGAGAAGAACTACGATGTGGGAGATCGGGAATTGCTGGCGATAAAAACCGCCCTCGAGGAGTGGCGCTACCTGCTGGAGGGGGCTACTCATCCAATCCTGATCTTCACGGATCACAAAAACCTAGAGTACCTGAAGACTGCCAAGAGGTTGAAACCTAGACAGGCCCGATGGGCCTTATTTTTCTCTCATTTTACATTTCACGTGACCTATCGTCCGGGTTCCAAAAATGCGAAGCCGGACGCTCTGTCACGTATGTACCACAAATCCCAGGATGATTCCCCTCCGGACACGATCCTTGCCCCTGGAAATTTTCTTCTGCTACAGGAAGACTTGCTCTCCCAGCTCAGGCGGGCCTCCAGTGGCCTCATACCCACTCCTGGACCTGGGTTGCTAGCCAAGGATGGTCTGCTGTGGCATGAGGATAAAATTTTCATTCCCGAGGATCTGCGGGTAACCGTCCTGGAATTGTGCCATGATCATACACTTGCCGGACACTTCGGTGTCACCAAGACCACTGAATTGGTACAACGTACCTTCTGGTGGCCTCAGCTAATGGAAGACTGCAGGAAGTTCGTAGATACATGCATTATATGTATACGGAGCAAGAGTTACAGGACCAAGGGCTGGGGTCTACTCAAGCCTCTACCAGTCCCAGATCGTCCCTGGAAGATGTTGTCCATCGACTTCATCGTGGAACTGCCCCCAGCAGAGGACCACACCACGATTTTTGTAATAGTCGACCACCTGTCGAAGATGGCACACTTTGTTCCTATGAAGGGCACCCCTTCTGCTTCAGAAACCGCATAGGTGTTCATCCGAAAAGTCATCAGGCTCCACGGGGTACCAGCCAACATAGTGTCCGACCCGAGGGGTACAGTTCACCTCTTGGTTCTGGAAGTCGCTCTGTATGGCCCTCAATATTGAACTATCATTTTCATCCGCCTATCACCCTCAGTCCAATGGGCAAACCGAGAGGACCAACCAGACCTTGGAACAATACTTACGGTGCTTCTCCTCCTTCACCCAGGATGATTGGATCTCCCTGTTACCAGTTGCCGAATTTGCATATAACAATGCCATCCACTCTGCTACCCAACAGACGCCCTTCTTCGCCAACTACGGCTTCCACCCTTCATTTTTACCCAATTCTCTCCCTGAATGTACCGTGCCTGCGGTTCAGAAAAAGATTGACTTCTTTGCTTCCAATAACCAACTCCTGCAGGACACCATGGCCCGGACCCAGGAACATAATAAAACAGTTTTTGACAGAAAGAGGCGAGGGGAGCTGGTACTGGCACCAGGTGACACAGTATGGCTTTCTACTTTAAATTTGAGGATGGCTTGTCCCTCGAAGAAACTGGGCCCCAAGTTCTTGGGTCCCTTTCCAGTCAAACGGAAAATAAACGAAGTGGCCTATGAGTTGGAACTCCCAGATTCCCTCAAGGTCCACCCGGTCTTTCATGTTTCCCTGCTGAAACCCTCCACTCCTAACCCCTTTCCCAACAGGAGAACAATACCCCCGGATCCAGTTCTAGTAGATGGCGAAGAGGAATTCGAAGTGGAGGCCATCCTAAACTTTAGGAGAAGGAGGAATCAGAATCAGTTCCTGATAAAATGGAAGGGCTACGGTCCTGAAGAGAATTCCTGGGAGCCCGAGTGCAATATCCACGCTAAGAGTCTAGTTCAAGTCTTTAAGAGAGCCCATCCTGAGAGGTTTGCCCAAAGGGGCACCCGGAGGTTGCCCCTAGGAGGGGGGCAATGTCATGAAGATCCTGCCAGAAACCTAAACCCTGGCCGTCCTGGCCCACAGGCGCCACTGCGCATGCGCGCCCAGCGTGTGCACGTGTGCGGCCGCGCACAGGCGCGCGCACAGGGAGACAGGTGCGCGCTCTAGTTAGCGCCAGCTAGCCTATTTAAACCTGGCCTGGGCAGACGGTCCCCGCTGTCTGCTCTACAGCGTTGTGGTGTATGTTACCTGATCCTGTTACCTCTCCTCTGACCTGTTGACCCGGCTTACCTGAGACTATCCAGCTATCCGCCTGTACCCGACCCTGGCTTGTTGTGACCATCCTTCTGCCTCATCCCCTTGTACCTTGATACCAGTCTGATACCTGACCTTCTCTGATGAACTTGATCACCTGTATTGCTCCAGTCCGGTCTGCAGTTCGGTTCCCTGTGATGAACCTGATCACCTGTATTGCTCCAGCTCTTTCTGAGGTTCTGTTTCCTGTGCCAAGTCTGATCACCTGTATTGATCCAGTCTGTTCCAAAGTCCTGCTTCCTGTTTGTCTGCTGAACCAGCTTACCTGTCCAGTTCCGGCCTGCTCTGCTGTCCAGTCTGCTAAGCTGTCCATCCAGACCCAACCTGCTCTGCTATCCAGTCTGCTAAGCAGTCTATCCAGATCCAGCCAGCTCTGCTATCCTGTTTGTCTGCTGAACCAGCTTATCTGTCCAGTTCCGGCCTGCTTTGCTGTCCAGTCTGCTAAGCTGTCCATCCAGACCCAACCTGCTCTGCTATCCAGTCTGCTAAGTGGTCTATCCAGATCCAGCCAGCTCTGCTATTCTGTTTGTTTGCTGAACCAGCTTACCTGTCCAGTTCCGGCCTGCTCTGCTGTCCAGTCTGCTAAGCTGTCCATCCAGACCCAACCTGCTCTGCTATCCAGTCTGCTAAGTGGTCTATCCAGATCCAGCCAGCTCTGCTATTCTGTTTGTTTGCTGAACCAGCTTACCTGTCCAGTTCCGGCCTGCTCTGCTGTCCAGTCTGCTAAGCTGTCTATCCAGATCCAGCCAGCTCTGCTATCCTGTGTGTTTGTTGAACCAGCTTACCTGTCCAGTTCCGGCCTGCTCTGCTATCCAGTCTGCTAAGCTGTCCATCCAGATCCAACCTGCTCTGCTATCCAGTCTGCTAAGTTGTCCAGTTCCGGCCTGCTCTGCTATCCAGTCTGCTAAGCTGTCCATCCAGATCCAACCTGCTCTGCTATCCAGTCTGCTAAGCTGTCCAGTTCCGGCCTGCTCTGCTATCCAGTCTGCTAAGCTGTCTATCCAGACCCAACCTGCTCTGCTATCCAGTCTGCTGAGCTGTCCATCCAGATCCAGCCAGCTCTGCTATCCTGTGTGTTTGCTGAACCAGCTTGCCTGTCCAGTTCCGGCCTGCTCTGCTATCCAGTCTGCTAAGCTGTCCATCCAGATCCAACCTGCTCTGCTATCCAGTCTGCTAAGCTGTCCAGTTCCGGCCTGCTCTGCTATCCAGTCTGCTAAGCTGTCCATCCAGATCAAACCTGCTCTGCTATCCAGTCTGCTAAGCTGTCCAGTTCCGGCCTGCTCTGCTATCCAGTCTGCTAAGCTGTCCATCCAGATCCAACCTGCTCTGCTATCCAGTCTGCTAAGCTGTCCATCCAGATACAGCCAGCTCTGCTACCCTGTGTGTTTGCTGAACCAGCTTACCTGTCCAGTTCCGGCCTGCTCTGCTATCCAGTCTGCTGAGCTGTCCATCCAGATCCACCCTGCTCTGCTATCCTGCCTGTTAGACCGAACCTGCTCGTCCGCTGAGTTGACCTTGTCACTCCACCGGTCTGTTGATCCTGCCAGGCACCCGTGCTCCTCCTCACTCCTGGGTTGCCTGTCCCCCTACCAGGGAGCCAGGAGTGGGAGACGCAAGGGAGGTCTCTCTCTCTGCAATCTCGGGCTCGCACCACCAGGTACGTGACAGGTGCGTTGCAGAGTGACAGGTGTACGCCCTGGTCCCAGGATGTTTCCATCTCCAAACATCAGTGAGACCGTACGTGTCAGCCCATTCCTTCAGACCAGAAGAGGTGGGGCCCACACCCGCCAGTCTGTCAACACACGGCTCAGGAGCCATATTAAAATCACCCAGTACTATCACGTGATTGGAGGCATAGTCGGCTAAGATGGCTGTGATCTTATTCAGTAGTGTCAGGGAAGCTGGCGGGGGCAGATGCAGACCCACTATAGACCGAGTCTGGGAGAGAATTCTAGCATGCAAGATAACATATCTACCATCTGGTTCCAGCGCCAGGTCCAGTAGCCCAAAGGGCAGTGATTTGTTGACCAGTATGCTCACCCCTCTAGCAAAGGTGGAGTAGGTGGAGTGGTAATGACTACCCACCCACGGTTTCATCAAAGCAAGGGTCCTACTACCCACCAAGTGGGTTTCTTGAAGAATGCACACATGAGGGTTGTGCGTCTTTATAAACTGGAAGACCAGTGACCTCTTGACCGGGGAGTTAAGGCCCCTGGTGTTCCAAGACATAATGTTAAGGGCAGACATGACAACTGTAAGTCATGGCTGTCAGAGGGTACACAAGGTAAACAGGATTAGGCCCTGGCACTGGATCCCCAGACAAGACATTCCCAAAGTCAATACCAGTATCAGCATAGGTATATGGTAATAAACCACGCAGTAAGCATCCAATAAAACATCTAAACATGAAAATAAAAAAACTTAAAACCAAAAAAATTCGCCCTCAAGGGGCAACATTCCCCCCCCCTCCACCCCACCCATCCCCTCAAAACTGGGATGAGCTTCCACTTCCCAGTCCTAACTCAGCATAGCAGCTGCAAAGGGGGGCCGTCTGTGCAAGAGGCGAGCTGGAGCCCACTGGGGCCTCCGGCGGTGTCCAATTGAGCCCGTCGGCTCCCCACATCAATGTGCCCCACCGACTCCTGTGGGTATATCAAGGCACGTGGGAGGGTACAAAAAGCAGGTCAGCAGGTGTAAAGTCTCCACGTACTCCGCATCAACTAAACGCCTCCTAGTGGGCAAACATAACAGACTCAAAACATACAGTCAGCTTTAGGTAATCACAGGGAATCGGTTAGGAAGTCTCCTGAAGATATCAGGGGCAGAACGCTTGTGTTGCAACCATGAAGGTAGTAAAGAAAAAAAATAAAATATAAACTCAAACAGCAGAGGTAGAAAGGGTACACAGGCCTGTCAGATTTCCAGCAGTCCTCCAGGCTATTGCCCCTAGGGCAAATCAGCATCTCAGGAGCAGGTATCAGAAAGGTGTACCTTTGTATCATGTCAGGAGCGTCTATTTCCTCACATAAGTAAGGGAGAAGCAACCGGGGGTGTTGCAGGCATCAAGGGATGTGATCATAGTCAATGGGGAAGAAAAAAAAAAAGAGGGGGTAGTGGGGGCCCACCGGTCACAGCCCATTTTTAAGGCAGCAGCAATAATAAAGGTTACATAGTCATACTCACAGGCCGGGTGGCTAGGGATGTGGAGGCAGGGAATCCAGCCAGGATGAGGCCTCCCGAGGTGTGCTAAAAAACTTGAATGTCTCTCCGTCCTAGACCCGGAGTCGTGCAGGGAACATCACGCTATACTTAATGTTGCGGGCTCTGAGCGCCCCCTTGACTTGGTCGAACCATTTGCGTAGCCGCTGGGTCTCAACAGAGTAGTCAGGGAAAATCATAAGCTTTGCGTTCTGGAACCGGAGCTCACCCAGTAGTCTGGAGGCCTTCAATACTTCATCTCTGTCATGGAAGTTTAGCATTCTTAGGATGAAGGTTCTCGGGGGGGCTCCCGGAGGACCCGGTTTCGGTGGGACCCTGTGTGCCCTCTCAGCGGTATAGTAGGGAGAGAAGGTTGCATTGGGGAGAAGGGATCTCAGCATGGCTTCCACAAAAGCTGTGGGGTCTTTGCCCTCCACCCCCTCAGGCAGACTGATGATTCAGAGATTGTTCCTCCTATTTCTGTTCTCGGCGTCCTCTGCTCTGAATTCCAGGGCCTTCACCTTGGTATGCAAGGTGCTGAGGGATGCTGTGTGCTCCATAGATTCGTCCTCCACCAGGCTTATGCGCTGCTCCGTGTCCGTTACTCTGGAGCGGAGCTTATCTATGTCCTGCCGAATGAGGCTTACATCCAGCTGGACTTCCTCAATCTTGGCCGTAAGTGTCGACTGACAAGTGGCTATCGCCGCCATCATCTCAGCCAGCCAGGGCGGTCTAGTGTCCGGTGGATCTGCTGGGGGAGTTTGGGACGCCATGTGCGAGCAGCGCTTGGCGCATGTCTCCACGTGAGGGCCCGGATCTAGGGCCGGCGGTGTTCCCTCCGTGTCCGGCAGGGGAATTTCAGCTTCTTTCCCTTACCGGACTGTGCTCGAGGGGTGTGCCGCCTCATCCAGCTGTCTCCAGGCAGGTATAGCGGGGATAGGCGCCCAGGAGGTCCGGTTAAATAAGCAGAGTCGGCGGAAATGCGACCGCTCACGTTGCCATCTTGGACACGCCCCCCGTGAGTTTTACTTTTACTTGTATTCAAATAAATTCTTTTAAAAAAAACTACTACACTATCGAGCATCCCTTTCACCTATTTGCGAGGTACATATACCAACGCCAGGCCACAAAGGGGACGCCCATTAGGAGACGAACCAGAGAGAGCCCATTTGGGGGACGCCATCCAGGGAAGAACAGAGGCCCCTTGGGAGTCAATACATTCATATACGCTGTTACCTTACAGCGGTAAGGTAAGGGGACACCTCTACCAAACTCCATAGAGGAACAGAAGTCACTAATCATTTATTGCACTACTCTCTGGAGAGTAAACACCAGTGACCACCAGCACCGTCATCAATTCACCTGTGGTTTTTTGTTTGACACCCATGTCACAACAGTCTGCACCTTAGTCCTAGCAGAGACAGGATTTTACCTCACGGACCTATACCACCTTATTATTTATCACCTATACTATCTATCACCTATACTATACTATTATTTGAAGTTTTTATGCATAATAAGATAAAAAAATATATGACTCTTACAAAGGTAAGACTCTTGAAAGGATCGTATTTATGTAAATGCATCCGTTATGCGGTTTTATGCGGTTTTATTGGAGCAACCAACATATCAACATTTTTATGAACTTTTATGAACTTTATACTTGAAGATCTACTAATATTATTATATCATATATTTATTTCCATTTTGTAATTGTGTTTATAGTGTTTCACTTGTACTTTTATATTAAGTTATCCATGCACAGTATGCACTTTTAGTCACGTTGACACTTTATGGCTATTTTCACTTGCCAGTGCAAGTTAAGTTTGTTCTCATAAGCACCTTATATTTTTATTTGCACCTATACGTTTATTTTA
Source organism: Lithobates sylvaticus (assembly GCA_028564925.1). Taxonomy (NCBI): domain Eukaryota; kingdom Metazoa; phylum Chordata; class Amphibia; order Anura; family Ranidae; genus Lithobates; species Lithobates sylvaticus. The sequence goes on along the minus strand of CM053027.1, from coordinate 227,240,330 downwards.
ATATACAGCGCAGCACTACCTCTTTTATATATCTTTTTTTTGGACCTGAAATCTCCCTTCAGTGTTTGCCGCAGTAGTAGACCACTTTGTTACATACTAGGCTGGCGCAGGGATACATATTACAATACAAGAAACACAGTATGATCATTTGGTTGTAGATAATGAGTCTAAGTAGGTTCCTATGAGTAGGCATGACAATGCATCCTATAATCCAGATGCGTTTCGTGGATATCACTCTTCAGGGTCAGATGCATACAAGTGGTATGAGTGGGCTTCATGTATAAATATTACTATTACTATTTAGACATGAAGCCCACTCATACCCCTACCTGGATTTCTGCCTTTCATTTTTCCTGGGGATGATTTGTGCACCCGGTCTCTCTCCTACTGGCTTCCTCTACAGCTCCCGGTACAGACAATTTGGACAGCCTCTGATTCCTTGTCCCCTATTTTCCAGACTTATCATGATGTAAGTACTCAGAGGGATGAGTAACTATCTCCCTTTTCTCTTGTACCCATTCTCCCCATTGAGGGGTATAACGTTTGATCATACTGGTCTACTTATGTTTTGTTGTTTTTTATAGAGTTGTATGCATCTGCCCTTGAAGAGTGGTATTATCCACGAATTGCGTCTGGCTTTTAGGATGCATTCTCATGCCTACTGATAGGAACCTACTTAGACTACTTAGATGACGTGTACATATATGAATCTGCAATAATTCATCTTATCCATATTACATCTCTTTTAAATTTTATATGCCGTCCCTTTGATATGTATATATAATGCATTCATGAGGTCAATACCATGTGTGTGTGTGTATACATATTAAACCTTTTTTACTATGTGCATCATTGTTATGTATTTGTCAGACTCAATATGCCAATTAAAATATACTTTTTAATTATCTCACCCCCACAAATCAATAGCCTCATTTAAAGTCCCACCTTCTTTTTTCTCATACCTGAACCAGGGGTGGAGCCCCAAACTCCCCCCTATTATTCCGTGTACCACAGCTGTTCTCTGGAACATGTCTGGCATACACAGCTTAACAACTTAACCAGCCCCAGAAGATTTACGTCCTTTTTCTCCCACAAATAGAGCTTTCTTTTGGTGATATTTGATCACCTCTGTGTTTTTTATTTGCGCTATAAACAAAAGAAGAGCGACAATTTAGAAAAAAACACAATATCTTTTACTTTTTGCTTTAGTAAATATCCCAATTTTTAAAAGTTTAGGCCGATATGTATTCTTCTACATATTTTTGGTAAAAAAAATCTTAATAAGAGTATATTGATTGGTTTGCGCAAAAGTTATAGTGTCTAAAAACTATGGGAATGATGTAAGGCATTTATATGGCATTTTTATTATAATTTTTTTTACTAGTAATGCCGGCGATCTGCGTTTTTTAGCGGTATTGCGACATTATGGTAAACAGGTCAGACACTTTTGAAAAAGCGGGGGAAATATTGTGCTGTGGCTGAAGATTAATGTGTAGGGGGAGCTGCAAACATTACACGGTAAGTAGAAGTTGAAAAGTAAAATAATGTTGTGCTAAATGTGCTGATGTGCATGTGACCTGTTGGTCTCGGTCAGTCACGCAGCAAATGGAACTATATTTTTACGTAAATGATAAGATTATAATCATTAAGTATAAAAAACACATATAAATGAATAAAATGTGAAAGCAAATATAATCATAAAATCGTAAAACACATATAAATGAATAAGATGTGATGAACGAAAAGACTGAATACCAGTCAAAAGTGCTTGTGAATAATCCAATTAAGGATATGTGGTAATCAAATAGCAAAAAGATCAGAAAAATATTCTAATGTGCTTAGAATAATAAGAAGTGACTAAGTGCTTTGTGGGTCTTAAGCTGAATGAGACAAAGTCCACATAGGAAGTGAAGTCCTTATGAAGTGAAAAATTTTTTTGCAGTCATCCAGCAGCACTGGAAAGGTGCTCTAAATCAGATGGTGATGATCCGTTGGCATCAACGCCTATAGGAATGCAGCTTACCGGAAATCACAGACTTGGGAAGGCATATGCCTCGCAAGTCATGATAGGCTTTAAGTTAAAGAGCTGGTGGATCACGGTTCCACGGACTGTTTCCAAAGCTTCCCTCAGAATGGTGTTTGATGTACACATAGAGGTTAGGCAGTAAACAGGGGATGGGCGTCAAAACTCCATATGTTCAAACGTGTTCATGTGTACCGAAGTAAGGTAAAAATAGAACTCACATGGCGTAATAACATTTAACAAGGCAATTTATTTGTATAAACAAAATAAAACACTCACATTTGAGTAGATAAAATAAGGCTTGGATTTCAATGGATAATGGCGTGATGCTGTTGTTGTGGGCCACCCGACGTGTTTCGTCCTCTAAGACGTCATCTGGGGTATGGACCATCAGCTTCAGCAGCACACTTTTATGTGGAATGTGACCTCAAACTGAATTGGCGGTGTACCGGAAGTGAACATCACTTCCGGTCCGGCCGCAATCTTAAAAATCTCGTCCGTGTGTAAATACATATATTATTCATGATGCACAAGTAGAATGTGGGGATTAGTAGGCATGACTTTGTAAAGTCATGTTTTTATCGGTATCTATTGCTCTGGCATCGGTGCTTACAGCAGGGCAATACAGTACATGCTGGGCGACGGCGTCATGGGCGACGGCGTCATGACGTCACGCGTCTATCCAACCCCAGCGAGGTGGTGAGACAAGCCTCGCTGTGGGTATGGAGACACGGGCGTGTGGGAACGACGTCACAACGCATACGCCGCTCGATCCAAGCAGGGGTCTGACAGTAGCCAAGCCTCGCATTGGATCCAAGATGGCTGGACGTGACGGCGGCTCGGTCCTGTGTCAGCAAATGAACATACACTGCTGACACTCAGGACGAGACCCGGAAGCCTTCGTTGCGGTCTCATAATATAAGAGACAACAACTATTTTGGTATATGTTAGCACAAAATTAATGGTGCATGGAAATTTTTATAAATTAGCAAACTAACTGAAAGTTACTTCAGGATGGGGTCACATTGCTAAATAATAAATTCTAATTGCACATAGGGTTAAAATTAAAATACAATACATTAAAAATTAAAATATTGTCCTGTCGATTGTTTGTGATGTGTAAATTGGGAGTGATTTTTTTAGTGATAAAAAACATTTTAGTGATAAAAAACATTTATAATATGTAAAAACATATATCCTGTGTATTACGGAATAAAAAGAGTGTATATTAATGCCTGACCAAATTTTTTGGTGATGTTTAAGACATTAAGACATTTGTGATAATGTGTAAAACATAAATTAAATGTTAGAATATAGGGTTGAAATTAATTTAAAAAATCCTTTAATTAAAAAAATGTATTAAAATTAATTAAAACGATACTCCAAAGATGATGTGTGGCCTTATTGATAAAAGCATTAATGTCCCACTTGACATTCATACCAAGTGGAAAATAGGATTGTAATTGATAAATCCAGAATGTCTCTAGTCTTGATACCCCTCTGGTTTTTGCACCGCCCCTCCAGGGTGCAGTGAATTTATCAATAATTAAGAACTGTGTGCCCCGAGGGTCTCTGTTGTGGAACTGTCGGTAATGTCTCGGAACTGTGTGTTGAATGCTTCCACCCTTAATTTTGGTGATATGTTCAGTGACTCTGGTGGTAAAAGACTGTATTGTTCTGCCCACATATTGCTTGGAACATGGGCACGTGATTAAGTATACCACATAGGTAGTTCAGCAAGTGCAGAATTGTTTGATCGGAAAAATCTGTTTCGTAACATTTGATTCAAACTCTTTGGTGGTGCGTCTGCCGTTTGTGTTAAAATGGCATACTGTACATTTCTTGCAAGGGTAATAACCTGTAAGATTATGAAAGAAAGATGGTTTTACGGCCGGATTGATGATTGTTGTGAGAAGATAAAATCTATCTGTTTATGCTGGACTGAAAAAGAGGTGAGGAAGGACCACTTGAATGTATCATTTGAGGTTTGACGGGTTTTGTCTCCCAACAGTGAAGAGCGCTCTGTTTCTAGTGCTTTTTTTAGGTCTAGATCAACCTCGTGCATATCATATCCCTTCTCCTCAAAGCGATTTCTCAAAGTGTTGGCTTGCTCCTTAAAAGTGTCAATGTCTGTACAGTTTCTGCGTAGATGTAAAAACTGACTCTTTGGGATGGATCACAACCAAGTTTGGTGGTGGCAGCTATCAATGGGTATGAAATTGTTGCGGTCAGTTGGTTTGAAATAAGTGCTGAGTTCAAAACGGCATCCCATTAGCTTGATTTCTAAATCTAAAAAGTGTATTTTACTATTGCTCGATTCGTATGTTAAGGATATGCCTCTGTCATTATCGTTAAGAAATGTGAAGAAGTTCTCCAAAGATTCCAAGGAGCCATTCCATAGGAGGAGGATGTCATCAATGTATTGTGCCCACAGCACCAGCTGTGGTGCTCTGACAGCATAGACGCCATCCTCCTCCAACTTGGACATAAAGATGTTTGCCAAACTGGGGGCAAATTTGGCTCCCATGGCTACTCCTTTCTCTTGTAAGTAAAACCGGCCATTAAACCAAAAATAATTATGGTGTGTGGCAAAATTTTATAAATCCATAATAAAATTGGTCTGTGTCTTAACTAAGGTGGGTTCTCTTTCAAGGAAGATTTTTACAGCTTCCAAGCCTTTTGAGTGAGCAATACAAGTATACAGAGAAGCCACATCCGCAGTGGCCATGATGTAATCTCCGTCAATGTCTACTGATGAAAGAATGTTAATGGCATGCTTGGTGTCCTTCAAATACGAAGGGATTTTTTGGACAATAGGTTGTAGATAGTGATCTACATATTTGCCTATCCTAGATGTGACAGCATTGATCCCACTTATAATGGGATGACCTGGAGGGTGTACAGCATCTTTGTGGATCTTGGGCAACTAATAAATGATTGGTACACGTGGTGCTAAAGGGATGAGAAAGCCCCTTCCTTTACGGTTCAGAAGAAACAGGTCAAAGCCCTTAGAGATAAGATCAGTGAGGGCTTTTTTATATTTGACGGTAGGGTCAGTGGGTAATTTCTTATATGTGCTGTCATCACTAAGGATTTTATACATCTCTTTAATATATGTAGATTTGTCGAGTAGGACTATGCCGCCGCCTTTGACGGCATGGCGAATTATTAGGTCTTTGTTGTCACACAGAGACTTAAGACCTATGTTAGGTAAAGTGCTCTTATGGATGCGTTTAGGTGGAAGTTTAGCCAAGTCTTTTAAAACTAAGTCTCTAAACATATTCAGAGCAGGGGCTAATTGTGTAGGAGGATTAAAAAGGGAGGGGTTTGAAAGACCAGAGTGGACAGTACCTGAAGTTGCGGCCCTGGCTGGATTTCTAGTGAGGTTGGAGATAATGTACCTCTGGATATTGACTTTGCGAATGTACTTATGAACATCAATGAATGTCTCAAATTTGTTAAGATTGCGAGGAGGTGCAAACTTGAGAAACTTGTGTAACACCTTTTTTTCATCATCGGTTAATAGTACGCTACTCTGATTGAATACTCCCTGACAGGTTATGTGCGCATTTTCCGACTCTGTAGCCTCCTCCCTCCTCTGCAGCCTCTCTTATTTCATTTTTCGATTCTGGGGGCCCCCGTGAAAATCCTGACTAGGGAAATGGTTGGCTTGATTATATCCATATATTGGCTGATCGTATTCAGCATTGGGATACGGATAAATCACGTCATCATAAGGTTCTCGTAAAGATAGATAACGGTTTTGGATGGGTAAAGGAGGGTAATTGGCGTGTTGAGGGTTCGAATAATTGTTAGGATATTCGTAATGTCTAGCAGGTGAACCTCTTTGCTGGTAATAATCATAGTTATAATGGGTCTTACCTGGGTTAGTGTAATTTCCCCTAGGTCCCCGTTGGCCCCTCCTATTTGAGTTATTGCTGTTACCTCTACCCCTTTGTGGGGTACGGGCATTGATGGCTGGTCCCCTCTGAGGGTAGTAATTAGCTTGTTGCATGCCCTTGACGGGAAGTGGTTTAGTGGTAGTTGGTTGTGTATTAGGAGTATTTCTATGTGCATCACTAGTGGTGGCGATGTTTGTTTCCATCGAGGCATCTGGCATGGACTGTTTTTGCCAGTTAAAAACTTTACATGATTTGTAGTCGTTTATGTCACGTGTGTATTTTTTATGTTTCTTAGCTTTTTGGTCTCTGTCCTCTTTGATGAGGTGGGCCTAGAGATTAGAGGAAAGAGTATTGTACTCCACTGTATTTTTGAAGACCAGTAAGTTCTCTTTGATTTCCTTAATCTCCTTGTCCAGAACAGAGAGGCGGTTTTGTTTTCTAGTTTTAAGAAAATTCAAAAATTATATACCTGCCTCATTAAAATATTTATACCATGATTCCAGGTCAGTGTCCCCCTGTTGGGGGGATATGTCCCATGTAAGACTTTGGGGAACCATATGTTCTCTTGTGTATTGCTCTAAAAAAGCAAGATCCCACTGGAGATGCAACTCATAGACCATAATGTTCCTGAGCCTCAGAAACAATCCACCTATGGCGGTATCATTGATAGTAACAATGAATACTCCCTCTGTGTTTACTGTGCGTGTGGCACGATATTCAAACACATCCATAGTTGTGAAAAGAATGTGACCACTGCAGCAATATTAAGTCAAACAATAGTCGTAAATGAAAAAGGGGGGGAAATATTGCGCTGTGGCTGAAGATTAATGTGTAGGGGGAGCTGCAAACATTTGCAGAAAGACTAACGGTAAGTAGAAGTTGAAAAGTTAAATAATGTTGCGCTGAAAGTGCTGATGTGCATGTGACCTGTTGGTCTCGGTCAGTCACGCAGCAAATGGAACTATATTTTTACGTAAATGATAAGATTATAATCATTAAGTATAAAAAACACATATAAATAAATAAAATGTGAAAGCAAATATAATCATAAAATCGTAAAACACATATAAATGAATAAAATGAACATGATGAACGAAAAGACTGAATACCAGTCAAAAGTGCTTGTGAATAATCCAATTAAGGATATGTGGTAATCAAATAGCAAAAAGCTCAGAAAAATATTCTAATGTGCTTAGAATAATAAAAAGTGACTAAGTGCTTTGTGGGTCTTAAGCTGAATGAGACAAAGTCCACATAGGAAGTGAAGTCCTTATGAAGTGAAAAAAATGTGTGCAGTCATCCAGCAGCACTGGAAAGGTGCTCTAAGTGAGATGGTGATGATCCGTTGGCATCAATGCCTATAGTAATGCAGCTTACTGGAAATCACAGATTTGGGAAGGCATATGCCTCGCAAGTCGTGATAGGCTTTAGGTTAAAGAGCTGGTGGATCATGGTTCCACGGACTGTTTCCAAAGCTTCCCTCAGTATGGTGTTTGATGTACGCATAGAGGTTAGGCAGTAAACAAGGGATGGGCGTCAAAACTCCATATGTTCAAACGTGTTCATGTGTACCGAAGTAAGGTAAAAATAGAACTCACATGGCGTAATAATGTTTAACAAGGCAATTTATTTGTATAAAAAAAAGTAAAACACTCACATTTGAGTAGATAAAATAAGGCTTGGATTTCAATGGATAATGGCATGATGCTGTTGCTGTGGTCCACCCGAGGCGTTTCGTCCTCTAAGACGTCATCTGGGGTATGGACCATCAGCTTCAGCAGCACGCTTTTATGTGGAATGTGACCCCAAACTGAATTGGCGGTGTACAGGAAGTGAACATCACGCCAATTACCCTACGTTACCCATCCAAAACCGTTATCTACCTTTACGAGAACCTTATGATGACGTGATTTATCCGTATCCCAATGCTGAATACGATCAGCCAATATATGGATATAATCAAGCCAACCATTTCCCTAGTCAGGATTTTCACGGGGACCCCCAGAATCGAAAAAGGGGCCCAGAAATAAGAGAGGCTGCAGAGTAGGGAGGAGGCTACAGAGACGGAAAAAGAAAGCGCACATAACCTGTCAGGGAGTATTCAATACGAGTAGCGTACTATTAACCGATGATGAAAAAAAGGTGTTAGACAAGGGTCTCAAGTTTGCACCTCCTCGCAAACTTAACAAATTCGAGACATTCATTGATGTTCATAAGTACATTCACAAAGTCAATATCCAGAGGTACATTATCTCCAACCCCACTAGAAATCCAGCCAGGGCCGCAACTTCAGGTACTGTCCACTCTGGTCTTTCAAACCCCTCCCTTTTTAATCCTCCTACACAATTAGCCCCTGCTCTGAATATGTTCAGAGACTTAGTTTTAAAAGACTTGGCTAAACTTCCACCTAAACGCATCCATAACAGCACCTTACCTAACATAGGTCTTAAAGTGGTTGTAAACCCTTAAAAACCACTTTGACCTACAGGTAAGCCTAGATTAAGGTCCAAGAAAATCTCCTAAACCTACACGGTTTAGGAGATATTTGCTAAAAGACAGGCACCGCTGTCTACGGCTGGCGCACTGAGCATGCCTCAAATAGCGGCGATATGCCGCTCGTGGCGGCTCCTGTGCGCATGCGCGGAAGTGACGTCATCACGGCTCTGGCGAATCACAACCCCGGAGCAGCGAGACCCAGAAGTCACTCCGGGATACATGGCAGCGGTGAAGATGAAGACGGAGGACCGCTTCGGGGGCTTCGTTCTTAGGTAAGTTATTCATAATAAGCTAGTATGCTATGCATACTAGCTTATTATGCCTTTGCCTTGCAGGGTGCATTTTTTTTTTTTTTATTGCCTTTACTTCCTCTTTAAGTCTATGGCGGCATAGTCCTACTCGACAAATCTACATATATGGAAGAGATGTATAAAATCCTTAGTGATGACAGCACATATAAGGAATTACCCACTGACCCTACCGTCAAATATAAAAAAGCCCTCACTGAACTCATCTCTAAGGGCTTCGACCTGTTTATTCTGAACCGTAAGGGAAGGGACTTTCTCGTCCCTTTAGCACCACGTATACCAATCATTTATTACTTGCCCAAGATCCACAAAGATGCTGTACACCCTCCAGGTTGTCCCATTATAAGTGGGATCAATTCTGTCACATCTAGTATAGGCAAATATGTAGATCACTATCTACAACCTATTGTCCAAAAATTCCCTTCATATTTGAAGGACACCAAGCATGCCATTAACATTCTTTCATCAGTAGATATTGACGGAAATTACATCATAGGCACTGCAGATGTGGCTTCTCTGTATACTTGTATTGCTCACTCAAAAGGCTTGGAAGCCGTAAAAATCTTCCTTGAAAGAGAACCCACCTTAGTTAAGAAATAGACCAATTTTATTATCAATTTATTAAATTTTGACACACACCATAATTATTTTTGGTTTAATGGCCGGTTTTACTTACAAGAGAAAGGAGTAGCCATGGGAGCCAAATTTGCCCCCAGTTTGGCAAACATCTTTATGGCCAAGTGGGAGGAGGATGTCGTCTATGCTGTCAGAGCACCAAAGCTGGTGCTGTGGGCACGATACATTGATGACATCCTCCTCCTATGGAATGGCTCCTTGGAATCTTTGGAGAACTTCTACACATTTCTTAACGATAATGATAATACACTTTTTAGATTTAGAAATCAAGCTAATGGGACGTCGTTTTGAATTCAGCACTTATTTCAAACCCACTGACCGCAACGGTTTCATACCCATTGATAGCTGCCACCACCAAACTTGGTTGCGATCCATCCCAAAGAGTCAGTTTTTACGTCTACGCAGAAACTGTACAGACATTGACACTTTTAAGGAGCAAGCCAACACTTTGAGAAATCGCTTTGAGGAGAAGTGATATGATATGCACGAGGTTGATTTAGACTAAAAAAAGCACTAGAAACAGAGCGCTCTTCACTGTTGAGAGACAAAACCCGTCAAACCTCAAATGATAGTCAGACTTCCGTTTCTGGGGGGTGTGTGCTCTGAGCATGCTGGAGTGAGAGGAGTGGTGTATTGCAGCGGCAGCACGCCCTAGCAGGAGAACGGAGAGACGCCGAGAGTTCATGCTGTATTGCGGTGCTGTGTTCATGCTGAGACGAGGGAAACACATCGGAATGACTGACACACTCAGCCACTCACACATCACGAGATACCTGACAAAAAGAGATGCAGGAATGCCGGTGGACGCCTGTACAGTATCACATCGAACGGTACGGGCCAATCAGAGGCAGCAAGCGGCAATAGAGGAGTCTGCTACTAGCACCGCTAACAGATCAGAAGGAAATACCCGCAGAATATGATCGCGGTGGAAACCCAGGTATGTCCCTTAAGTTCAAGGGGACAGGAGTGGGTCAGGGAGCCAGACATTAGACAGCTTATACAGGCTCTCTCCACTAAAGAGGATATACTAGCGCTGATGTGTGATTTGAAAGCCACTGTGAGAGAGGAAATGAGTGAGATATGCTCTAAGGTTGAAGCAGTGGATAAAAGACTGTCTAAATGTGAGACACTGCAATGTGCAGCTGATACACGTATCAATATACTGGAGACAAAATTACATTTACAGCATCAAAAATTGATAGCTCTGCAACTACAGGCTGAAGATTTTGAGAATAGAAGCAGAAGAAACAATGTACGCATTAAAGGGATTCCAGAAGCTATTAAGACACCTGACCTAAGAAAGACAGCAATTTCTATTCTTAATAAATATCTGGCAAACCCCCCAGAGACTTATATTGAGTTAGATCGGGTGCATAGGAGCCCGGCAGTGCAGAATCCAGATCAGGGGATGCCCAGGGATGTTTTGTGCCAAGTTCACTTTTTTAAAGTAAAGGAAGATATAATGAGAGCAGCATGGCAGAAGGGGGCTATGGATTTTGAAGATCAGGAGGTGCAGCTGTTCCCTGATCTTTGCTGGCAGACGAAACTTAGGCGACCGTTACTGAAGCCGTTACTGGAGCAGGTGCAAGCAAAGGGAGCGACATATAGATGGGGGTATCCGATATCCCTAGTTATAAAAAAAGAAGAACACGTCTTTACTCTGTATGGTCCAGAGCAACTGCCAGAACTTTTTGCATTTCTGACTTGGGAAGCAGTGGAAGTACCCGACTGGATAGATATCCCGATAGAGTCCGTGGGGGGGTTTAACCACCTGAATAAAAGACAGGGTAGAAGGAGGAATCAAATGGAAGCATAATGCATAATATAATGTATAATATTTATGACTCACGGGCGCAGGATGTCTACTCATTGAGAGATATCTATTAATGACTGCTTGCGTTTTTTGTTTTTCCCGCCCCCCCCCCCCCTTTTTTTTTCTTCAGGAGGGGAGAGAATATGCCTTTTTGAAGGATGGACAAAATCCTTAAGGATGGTTCTGAGTGGCGCGATTTATTGTTAATATGGGCTCCTTTCATTCTATGCTCTTGGATTTTTTTTTTTTTAGGAGACTGACTGATCGAGTAATTGTCTGATCTCTCTCACCCAAGTGTTTTTTTTTTGTTTTTATTTTCTGGGACAACACGAATGGGGGGAATTGAATTGGATGTAGGTGTTGTACACAGGGGTTGGGGGGGGGTCACACATTATTATACATTATAATATCATACATAAATACACCCAATACAAGACACAAGATGGGTGTGATACTTTTTTTTTATAAAAGGGAAGATTTTCATAGAATGTTTCCCTGGGGTGGGGGGGATACACATCATTATACATAATATAATTTAATATAAGACAAAAGATAGTTGGGGTATTTTTTTTTTTTTTTTTTTTTATTTGAGACACTTTTTTTGGGGGGGGGGGGGTGAGGAAGAGGAGGGGGGGGGCTTAAAAAGCATAGGATCTAATTTTAGGAAATAACACTTTTTTTTTTTTTTAGGTAAAGTAAGAAAATAAGGGGGTGGAAAAGGGTGGGGCACTGTATCTGGGGAATAATGAGGTGGAGGGAACACAGAGGGGGTGTGGGAGGAAGGGTAGGGGGGTTTAAAAATAAGGTGAAGACGGGGTGGGGGAGGGTGGGGTGGTTAGAGGGGGGTCAGGGGAAAAGAGAAGATAGAGAGTAAAGCGAAAGTGACGAGTAATCTTATAAAGGAAGGCCATAATGGAGTACTTATAGAAGGGCAAAACCGTGCTTGGGGAGAAGGGAAGGTGTGGGGTAGTTTGGGGGGGGGAGGAGGCGGGGGAATTAGGTTAAACGAGGTTGTAATTATAAAGGTAAATGAGAAATGAAAAATATGAAATGCTGAATGCGAATGACAAAATGATGCTGTAGTAAAAAAAATAAAAAATGGACCAATACAGGTTGTAGTTTAGGGCATGTATATGAAGTATAACTGTAAATACGGTGATCTCTACCAAGATGAATGTATCTGATTGTATTTTTGGGCATCTAGCCGCTGATATGTTCGCTCTGATCCTCCTCATGCTTAGGGACATTACCCCCACAACAAACGTCTCTCCTCCGGGTGGAGGATAAGTTGGAGACGTCTAAAAAAGGTTTTTTTTTTTTTGCTCTGTGAGGGGGTGGCCAACGGTACCGAAAAATTGCACCGGCTGAACTAGCCCCGAGAGTAGGATAGGGTAATTGTTTTTAATTTTTTTTCCTTGGGGGCTTTCTCTCCAGTAACCCTCAGACGAGAGTAAAAAATGACTAAAATAAAGTTTACCTCATATAACGTTAAAGGACTGAATATCCTGGAAAAACGGATCAGGCTACTCGCTGAATTGGGAAGATTGAAGACACAGATTGCTTTCTTACAAGAGACACACTTTAGAAGAGATAAAATACCAAAGTTAGGAAACCATAGATTCTCCATGGTATATCATGGGGCATCTCTGATATCTCTTCCAAATCAAATGGAGTATCTATTATTGTGGCAAAGCAGATACCATGGAAAGAACTGAAAGTAATTAATGACGAGGAGGGCCGTCTTTTAAAGTGGTTGTAAACCCTTACAAACCACTTTGACCTACAGGTAAGCCTAGATTAAGGCTTACCTGTAGGTCCAATAAATATCTCCTAAACCTACATGGTTTAGGAGATATTTAGAAAAAAAGAGGCATCGCTGTCTACGGCGCATGCGCCGTAGACACCGGCGCGCAGGCGCACTGCGCATGCCGAGATCACGGCGATATGCCGCTCTCGTGCGCATGCGCGGGAGTGACGTCATCGCCGCTCCAGCGAATGACAGCGATGGAGCGGCGAGACCCGGAAGTTTCTCCGGAATTGATGGTGGCGGAGGTCGAGGACGAGGGCCACTTCGGGGGCATCGTGCTCAGGTAAGTTATTCATAATGAGCTAGTATGCTATGCATACTAGCTCATTATGCCTTTGCCTTGCAGGTTCCGTTTTTTTTTTTTTTTTTAAAAGATGCTTTACTTCCTCTTTAATTGTGAAGGGACTAATAGGTCAGCAAAAGGTCACATTAGTGAACATGTATCTTCCAAATGAAGACCAGGTTAACTATCTTGATGCTGGTCTTCAGATGGTTCAACAGCACAAGGAAGGACTGTTGATAACAGGGAGAGATTTAAATGTGGCCTTGGACCCTCTTATCGATACGTCTAGACGAGCCTCTCACATGGCATATATAAAATTGTGAAAAATAAAAAAAACAACTTAATGACCTCCAGGTGGTAGATACATGGAGGATACTCCATACCCAAGATAGAGATTATACGTTCTTTTCGGCGAAATATAAATCATACACTCGGATTGACTATATCTTGATATCACAGACAGGAATAACATCACCGGTGAAGGCTGACATAGGTTCATTTACATTGTCGGACCATGCTCCGACAAATTGTGAGATGGACCTAGGGGAGGTAGATCGACGTGAGTGGCAGTGGAAGATGAATGAATCCCTTTAAAGGATAAGGAATATGAAAAAAATACAAAAATCAGGAAATGGATTCATTCTTTCAAACCAATGAGACGGAGGAAACTACGCCATTTTGCTTATGGGAAACACATAAGTGTGTGATGAGAGAGGTCTTTATCTCCCAAGGAACGCATAGGAAAAAGAAGCTAAACGAACAGATAGAGGTACTACTTAAAAACATCCGGAACTGAGAAAAAATCTCAGGCACAACATATAGAGGAGAAATTAAGCGGCCTACAGGAAGAATTAAACTCACTGCTTATTGAACAGGCTAAAGCAAAGATAAAACAGGGTAGGCAGACATTTTATGAATTTGGGAACAAGCCGAGTAGGATGTTAGCAAAGGCCCTTAAAGAAAATAATACACAGAGGCATATAATAGGTATTAAAACACAGAGAGGAGAGATGTTTAACTCCTCACAGAAAATGGCGCAGACCTTCAAGGAGTATTATGAGGGTCTCTATCAATTAGAGGGGTCACCATCCCCAAAAAGAAGTAAAAACAAATGGGAGGCAGCAAGGGAAAATCTGCGAACTTCAGAAATGCCGAAGTTGACAGAGGAGATAGCACAAGACCTAGACGTACCGATAACAGTAGAGGAGTTCAAGAGAGTATTGAACCTTTTGAAATTGAGGAAAGCACCGGGCCCAGATGGGTATACCCTGGCATATTATAACGTTTTTGCTGAGAAACTGGCTCCGAGATTCACAGCGGCCTTTAATTCATTGCGGGAGGGACAGAAGTTACCGGCTGAGACATTGTTAGCACATATAGCAGTAATCCCGAAGGAGGGGAAGGACCCATCTCAGTGCGCCAGTTATCGGCCTATATCCTTATTAAAGATCTTAGCCATTAGATTAGTGGAACATATCCCGTCATTGATACACCCCGAACAAGTAGGGTTTACGGCTGGGAGGGAGGGGAGGGAGAATACACAAAGAGTAGTAAACGCCATTTATTGGTCACAGAGACAACAGAAACCCCTAATACTAATATCAGCAGATGCAGAAAAAGCATTCGATAGGGTTGACTGGGTGTTTCTAAGGGCCACTTTGCAACATATTGGCTTGGGGGAGGGAATGCTGAGATGGTTCCTACATTTATATTCAGTACCGACTGTGAGGGTGAAGGTGAACGATAGAATCTCGGAGCCATTTTGTATTCGAAATGGAACGCGCCAGGGATGCCCACTGTCTCCCATTATCTTTATTCTTACAATGGAGCCATTCTTAAGGAAGATACGTGCTAACTTTAATATTAGAGGCATAAAGACAGAAACTGAGGACTATAAGTTAGCGGCCTACGCTGATAATTTGATTTTCTTTATAACCTCTCCAGTTATATCCCTACCACCCCTTCTTTTGGAGCTACAGCAATATGGGGAGATAGCAAATTTTAGGGTGAATTACAGTAAATCGGAGGCTATGGGGTTGGAAATGAACGCATCATTGTCACATCAGATAACGACGCAGTTCAATTTCAGGTGGACAGAATCCTATATAAGTTACCTGGGGACGAAAATACCAAAGAAACTAAGTAGGATATTCAAACTAAACTATGCCCCAATGTTAAAACAATTTAAACTAGATTTACAAAGATGGGATAAAGAGGTCTTCACATGGTTTGGGAGGACAAACATCATAAAGATGAACGTGATGCCAAGGCTTCTTTATTTGCTTCAAACCATACCAACAAAGATCCCCCCAAGTTTTATGCGAGAACTCCGCTCAAGGTTCCTGATGATTATCTGGGCCGGGAAGCCAGCAAGAGTACGGAGAACTATTTTAGTTCTCCCTAAAGAAAAAGGAGGAATCCTTCCCGGACCCAGTTAGATATCAGGAAGCCTCACAGTTAGCCACAGTAATGGATTGGTGTGCCAAAGAGAAGAAGCCATGGGTAAAAATGGAACAAATAACGAGTGAGATTCCCTTGGAAGGGTTGGTATGGATAGCAGGAAAGGATATTCTAATGGCAGTTAGAAAGCATCCACTGATAGGTGCAACCTTAAGTATAATTACGAGAATCTTTTTTTTTAACAAGAAAATTACGAGAATCTTTAAAAGACAAATATATCACTATACAATCCTATGATTCCGGTATTAGGTACGCCAGATTTTAAACCAGGCATTTCAGATCGGAGATTTGACGACGTAAGACAAAGGGGGAGAAATAGGATTATACATTTTTCAAGGGGTAACTGTCTAATGACAAGAGGTGAGATAGAAAGAGAATTATCATCAGATCTAGATTATTTCAGGGTGATGCAGCTAGGAGCCTATATCCGCTCAAAAGGTAAAATATATCCAGAAGTACGGAGACTATCGCATTTTGAGCAGATATGCTTGGATGGAGAAAGTTTGAAACACTCCCTATCATATTTTTATGAATTATTAACAGGACTGGAGGCACCTCAAGACCTGAATTTTATACAAGCCTGGGAAAGAGAGCTGAAGACTGTGTTTATCCAAAGGCAGAAGGATAAGAGGTTAAAATCTATCCACAAAACATCAGTAGCAAACAGATATCAAGGGGGAGGATATAAGATCCTCACTAGATGGTACAGAACTCCAAGTGTGTTACATAAAATATTCCCACAGGTATCAAATGTATGCTGGCGCTGTTTAGACTCGGAGGGTACGATGTTGCACATTTTTTGGGAATGTGGAATAATTAGGGAATTCTGGAAAATGGTTGAGGAAACAGTGAAGAATATTACAGGTGTGTCTCTCGGGGAGAATCCGGCAGCATTTTTACTAAACGATGTTCCAATGTTGGTTAAAAAGTATAAAAAATCTTTGCTGAAACATCTTCTCACGGCAGCGAGGACCTGTATCCCGGCTCTGTGGAAAAGTGGAGTTCACCCCGACTGGGGCACAGTGGTGGGCCAGAATTGTAGAAATACAGCAAATGGAGAATTTGACTTTGATGTTGAAAAAGCAAGAGGAGAAATACTGGAATATATGGGCCCCTTACTTTGCTTACAGAAGGGGAGACGAGGTGAGGTAGACTTTGTTTGATCGAGTCAGAGAGGGGGGGTGCCCCCCCTTTTTTTTCTCTTATGGGAGGGAGATGGGGGAGAAAGGGGTTAGGAAAAGGAAATTAAAGAGGTTGACTGAGAAAACGGATCGAGTTATAATGACTATAGATGACAGAAGGATAAAATAACTACATGATATATAGAACGGATATGACAAAGGAGATGTAATGTAGAAATTATAAATGTATTATATATTGTGAAATGTATCATATAATGTGTGAAAAATAAAGAATTATAAAAAAAAAAAAAAAAAAAAACCTCAAATGATACATTCAAGTGGTCCTTCCTCACCTCTTTTTCAGTCCAGAATAAACAGATAAAATCTATCTTCTCACAACATTGGGGCATCCTAAAAAAATGATAAGATTCTGGGCTCCCTCCTACCTGATAAGGCTAAGGTGATTTATAAAGGAGCACCCTCCCTCATAGTCAGATTGCTCCCACAATCATCAATCCGCCGGTAAAACCATCTTTCTTTCATAATCTTACAGGTTATTACCATTGCAAGAAATGTACAGTATGCCATTTTAACACAAACGGCAGACGCACCACCAAAGAGTTTGAATCAACTGTTGCAAAACAGAAATTTCCGATCAAACAATTCTGCACTTGCTCAACTACCCATCTAGCAATATGTGGACAGAACAATACGGTCTTTTACCACCAGAGTCACTGAACATATCACCAAAATTAAGGGTGGAAGCATTAAACACACAGTTCCGAGACATTACCGACAGTTCCACAACAGAGACCCTCGGGGCACACAGTTCTTAATTATTGATAAATTCACTGCACCCTAGAGGGGCGGTGCAAAAACCAGAGGGGTATCAAGACTAGAGACATTCTAGATTTATCAATTACAATCCTATTTTCCACTTGGTATGAATGTCGAGTGGGACATTAATGCTTTTATCAATAAGGCCTGATGTCCACACATCATCTTTGGGGTATCATTTTAATTAATTTTAATTATTTTTTTAAATTAAAGGATTTTTTTAATTAATTTCAACCCTCTATAGTCTAACATTTAATTTATGTTTTACACATTATCACAAATGACTTAAACATCACCAAAAAATTTGGTCAGGCATTAATATACACTCTTTATTCCGTAATACACAGGATATATGTTTTTACATATTATAAATGTTTTTTATCACTAAAAAGTCACTCCCAATTTACACATATCACAAACAATCTGAAGGACAATATTTTAATTTTTAATGTATTGTATTTTAATTTTAACCCTATATGCAATTAGAATTTATTATTTAGCAATGTGACCCCATCCTGAAGTAACTTTAAGTTAGTTTGCTAATGTATTAAAATTTCCATGCACCATTAATTTTGTGCTAACATATACCAAAATAGTTGTTGTCTCTTATATTATGAGACCGCAACGAAGGCTTCCGGGTCTCGTCCTGAGTGTCAGCAGTGTATGTTCCTTTGCTGACACAGCCGCCGTCACGTCCAGCCGTCCATCTTGGATCCAATGCGAGGCTTGGCTACTGTCAGACCCCTGCTTGGATCGAGCGGCGTATGCGTTGTGACGTCGTTCCCACACGCCCGTGTCTACATACCCACAGCGAGGCTTGGCTCACCACCTCGCTGGGGTTGGATAGACGAGTGACGTCATGACGCCGTCGCCCATGACGCCGTCGCCCAGCATGTACTGTATTGCCCTGCTCTAAGCACGGACGCCGGAGCAATAGATACTGATTAAAAACATGACTTTACAAAGTCATGCCTACTAATCCCCATATTCTACTTGTGCATCATGAATAATATATGTATTTACACACGGCTGAGATGTTTAAGAACGCGACTGGACCGGAAGTGACGTTCACTTCCGGTACACCGCCAATTCAGTTTGAGGTCACATTCCACATAAAAGCGTGCTGCTGAAGCTGATGGTCCATACCCCAGATGACGTCTTAGAGGACGAAACGCGTCGGGTAAACCACAGCACACCACAGCACCACAGCAACAGCATCACGCCATTATCCATTGAAATCCAAGCCTTATTTTATCTACTCAAATGTGAGTGTTTTACTTTGTTTATACAAATAAATTGCCTTGTTAAACATTATTACGCCATGCAAGTTCTATTTTTACCTTACTTCGGTACACATGAACACGTTTGAACATATGGAGTTTTGACGCCCATCCCCTGTTTACTGCCTAACCTCTATGCATACATCAAACACCATTCTGAGGGAAGCTTTGGAAACAGTCCTTGGAACCGTGATCCACCAGCTCTTTAACCTAAAGCCTATCACGACTTGCGAGGCATATGCCTTCCTAAGTCTGTGATTTCCGGTAAGCTGCATTCCTATAGGTGCTGATGCCAACGGATCATCACCATCTGACTTAGAGCACCTTTCCAGTGCTGCTTTTCGTTCATCACATTTTATTCATTTATATGTGTTTTACGATTTTATGATTATATTTGCTTTCAGATTTTATTCATTTATATGTGTTTTTTATACTTAAATGATTATAATCTTATCATTTACGTAAACGTATAGTTCCATTTGCTGCATGACTGACCGAGACCAACAGGTCACATGCACATCAGCACTTTCAGCGCAACATTATTTTACTTTTCTTCTACTTACCGTTAGTCTTTCGGCAAATGTTTGCAGCTCCCCCTACACATTATTCTTCTATTTTACTTTTTCAAGGTGAGACACTTTTGACACATTTTTGGGACCATTGACATTTACAGAGCAATCAATGCTATAAATAAGCACTGATTACCATGTAAATGTCACTGGCAGGGAAGGGGTTAACAATCAAGGGGTTAACTGTGTTCCCTATGTGTGTGTTCTAACTGTGGGGGGATGGGACTAACTAGGAGAGATGATAGATCGCTGTTACTACTTTGTAGAAACACAATCTGTCTTCTCTCTTCTGACAGCACAGGGATTTGTGTGTTTACACACACAAAGCCCTGTGCTGCCACTCATACACGCGATCGCGTGTAGCCCGCGGGGATCGAGCATGCCGGCCACGCGCATCAGGTCCCCTACTGTGCAGAGTGCGCGCTCGCACACCCTCTGGTTGCTCTCCATGGCAAAGCCGTATATGTACGGTATTTTGCCCAGGAGGCCACCCTGCCACAGTATATCTGCGTGAGCCAGTTGGGAACGGGTTAAATAAGATGGCCGTGCACTGGGACATTCCGCACGTGCACGTTCCTGGTGAATGGGTGCGGCTGTATTTGAATATGCTGCAAATCTTTGCACGCCCAGATTAGGCTATGGCACATGCACAGCTCCAAAGCCACGTGTGCCATGGCCGCCAAACAGCCGTGGACTCCTGAGCACTTTGGCGAACACACGTGCGCCATGGCGAACCAAGTTGTGCAATGGCGCATCCTCATGCTCGGACCATCTATTAAGGAATAAACAGCCAGATAACAAGAAAAACATATTCTTCCTCAGGGAAGTCCCACCCACTGGGACGATACGCATGTGGGAAGGAGGACCCAATCACGTCAGCTGCAGCCAACTTCCACTCAGTCACAAGTCCCGCCCACTGGGATGATACGTGTGCGGGAAGGAGGACCCGATCACGTCAGCTGCAGCCATCTTCCACTCAGTCACTCAGTCTCTCTGCGAGACATGTTGTGAAAAACATCTGTAATCTTAGCTCTTGTGAGTAGACGTTTTAAGTTTTAATAAATTGCTATTGGAAAATATGGAGAGCACTATGCATGTTTTTTTGATTTTACAGGGAAACACGATTGTATACAAAACACCATTGATTGCAAGATCTGATTGAGGGAACCCGTATTCGAATTGGAGCAGAGGAGCCTATCATTAGCAGGAAATAAGGAGAAGCATTGGTCATTTGTGTTAACCCAGTGGTGGTGAATGCCTAATTAGACCTGTCTGTTAGTTTAGAAGGTCCATTGTGTGAGGTGAGCGGCTTGTACTACTGTCGGTGGTGGTTGATTCACTTGAATGCACACAGATGAAAAGTTATTCATATAACACACTTTATCACAGCTGAGGATTTTTCTGCATATTAACTGTTCCTGTTCTTTGTTATTTACATGCATGGACTCTTCCTCTGTTTTTCATAAGATTTTATATATGCTTTATTTTTATGAATCCATTAGGTCTATATTATTGTATTTAGTTATTTAGTAGTTTAATTCAATCTGTTTGAAAAATTGTTATCTGGGATTTGTATATTGATCTTAAGTGTCACAGCTGCTGTAGGTGTTAGGATTTTTTGTTTGCACCGATTGATTCTCTTACATTTTATGATTCATGGATGGTTGTCATACACAATTTTCACTTGATGTTTTGAATACGTACAGCTTGTAATAAAATTAGATATTTTTACAATTCTTACTACCTCTTTGACTTTAATCTACCAGTGCCGCTATAGTCCCACCTCTTGAGGGATTTCTCCATTTCCATTTATTAGGGATGATAGCACTCATCCATTGCAGCCATATTCCACATTTCTATGGACCTGTACAGAACCCTGCAGGAATGCCTTAGCTCTGTGGTGTCCAGGATTCCACTATCCAAGGTCCAGTACCTGAAGGTCGAATTACAGGTAAAACCTCACAGGTTTCTTGTGTTTTATTTGCGAGGCTCGGGTACCATTTATCTAAGCATAGAAGCTTATTTGGATCTGATAGGTCAATCCCTTGATTCGTTTAAGAACCGTTTTTGTGAGTAAAGACCTGGAGCTCAGAGAGCTCAACAAACCTGCCCATCCACCTTGCAGACACTGTTAAAAAACGGAAGTAATTCCTGTATGGGAGGGGTTATATAGGGGATCACTTCCTGTCTAAGACTTTGTCTACCAGTGCCCATTCACCTAGAGATGGCGTATAACCCAGTAGGTAATAAATATTAGCCTAACTGTGTCCCGTGTTAAATACCGCATGCCCCCGCCAGCATCCTAGCAACCAGTGACTCATCCCTGCCCTGCTCATTCAGCTGTGAGCAAGGAATCCCTATTGAAAGTAAACAAAGTCCTGGCTCATGATAAAGGCTTTAGGCAATCCTGAATGAAGGTGTTTGAAAAAAGCCTGGGGTCCGTGGATCTGATACTTCTCTGGTGATCCCTGGTCTATACCCGACTAGTACGTCTTCTGGTGGTGCAAGACAGTGCGCAGGGTCTTCCCCTTCCCTCTCTTCTTCTTTCTTCCATCTCTCTTTTTTGCTTTTCTCTCTCCCCCTTCCGATATTTTGCATACAGAGTTGCATAGACTAGTGAATGTCCCCTTCCCCTCGGTGGAGGGAACCTTCGTTTTAATGTGTGGAGGGCGAACCCCCAAACTCTGAGTTAACTAGGCTTTTTTAGAAAAAGAATTTTCAGGCAGTAGTCCTGGATGGACTGAAGCTTGAAAAAGTAGCGCTTAACAATATCTAAAGTAAATACAAATGTGAATTCAAATGTAATGCAATCATGAAATAAAGTATAATATGTGCATAACCCACGTGATAAGTGAATGTGGTAAAGTGAAATAAAACGAAAAAAATATATTTCTTTTTTCAAAGAGATATATATGTATAATATTTCAATAATATCTAAAAATAGAAAAATATTATAAAAAAATGTGCCACACTAATCAAATAATGTTCCAGCAAAAAACAGTCCAGAAACAGTGTATATATAATGAATAATCAAAGAGTGAAGTTCCTCTGACGCAACCGTGAATCTTCTCAAAATGATAATTATATACTCTTCTTAGCTTCCACCACACCGTTGTGCTCAATGTGCCACTCCCATAGGAAACTCACTCACCACAATTTTTGCCCGCACTTTCGTGTCAGGCAAAACAGCTTAAAAGATCTCAAACAGCCGATCGGTGGTCCTCCTGTATACTTCACTCAGTGTTTGTAATATTGTTCCACATGTAAAATAAAAAGTGCTCCAATAGTGTGATACAGTAAAAAGATTTATTGCACGCTAAAATCAAAGCTTCAACCAGTTCACTCACATTTGAACAAATATCAACCAGCAAAAAATGAATTCCACCACAGCAGGTATCACTTCAATAACTTCAACTCTGCAAATCCACTTCCAAGCACAAATATATGTAATGGCCACGGCGGACCCGAGGTGTGTGTGACAATGTGGTCAAAATCTCACCATCTCCCATCCGCCAAATGTCCAAAAACAAGGAATAAAAAGCACCGTATCTCTGTTTGAATAAAAGTTCCTGTTCACTGCAGATGAACGCCGCTTAGCCACGCCCGACATGTTTAGTCACATAAGGGACTTATTCATGGGGTTCTTTGTAAGAGGCCTTTTTAGCCTCTTGCAAAATATAACTGTTGGATTGATAATGCTGCAGAATACTTAATATATTTCAAATAGCAAAAAAGAATTAGCGTGCTGTGAAAAAAAGTTAAAAGGGTGTATACTGTATATATATATATATATATATATATATATATACACAGCAGCCAGCACGGCCAGAGACAAACAGCAAAAGATGAAACATGTGATAAAATGCAGAGCTTATATATATATATATATATATATTGTGACATTGGGGTGTTTAGCTCAAGTGGACAGATGCATTTTTTGTGCAGTGAGTCCACATCAGACAGGCATTTATAGTTAAGGGCCTGGTAGCCCACGTTTATTAAAGGGAAAAACAAAACAAAAGTCCATCCAGGAATCCCATGCAGGGGTTTAACTTCATTCAGCACTCATAAATGAAAACATACCAAGCCACCTGGCTCTCTCTTGTCAGCAGTTCCTCTGCTTGCTCCCAACAGACTTATCGATTCTTTCCAGCCCCCTGGACTCACTGGCTTCCGTAGTCTCCCCGACTCTCAAGGCTGGCCAGCCTTTCCCAGTCCCTGGGCAAATAATCCCCACACGGGCTACAGAATCTCACAGGGATGACCACTCTACAGACACAGGTCTGTCATCACACAGCAGCAGCAGCAAGCTGCTCACACTCCACCATCCTCCACCCTTTACTCTCACCAGCCCCTCGTTATATGGGCTGTGTGCAGCTGGGCACATACCCTGCTTGCTATCCTCAAGACCCAGACACAGGGTTGGAGATCCCGTCCCACCCATGACTCTCAGGGTTCTCCAAACTACAGAATCCCATCCGGAACTAGCAAAACCTGGAGAAAACTGACAGAGCAGTTTTCTCCATTTAAACTCTACACTCTGTAGTCTTGAAGTCCGCATATATGCAAACTCTGTGTCCCTTGTACCTCCAATTTCATAGGGATAGAGCCTCGCTATGCCACAATATATATGAAGCTGATATATGTTGTGATCAGTTATACCACACAAAAAAATGTAAATATAGTCCACCAATTGAAAAAAAAATTTAAATGTTGTCCACCGAGTGAAAATGATTCAAGAAAGTCCTGGTATCAGTGAATAATATCAGAAGATGGGCATCTCAAAAATAATGGTAAGGCAAATGACATCAGTGTGGAGAAAAAACTTCTATGAAAAGAAGCTTGTGGAAGAAACCGCCACCAATTGTATGAAGGCTTACTGGAAGTAGTGGACCTAAAGGGGCTAATACCTCTTAAGTCAAACAGGCTTATGGCGATAAACACTGTGTATGGAAGACCATCAGGAATCCTGGACAGATCTTTAAGTGATGTTGATCAACACCAAATCCACAGTGTGCAGGCACATGAAGCTCAAATGGAAGGAGGAAAAGTCAGAGGATATCCTTTGCTCACACGTTGAAACCAAGAATAAAATAAAGGTTCCACATAGTGTAATATCGTTAAAAAGTTGGATTTATTTAAAAAAAGTAACAATAGAACACTCACGTTTAGGAAGTGCATACAAAGCTCATAAAAGGGCATGAAGAGGCGCAGTAATGTTGACAGAGGTCGACCCGACCCGTTTTGTCTGATTAGACGTCATCTGGGGTATGACCTACTGCCAACAACCGCGCGTTTAAATAGGCTGTGTGGCCCCAAATTAGAATAATTAGTGACCGGAAATTCCGGTATGAATTAATGTCACTTCCAGTTTGATCATTTACGGTTTGGTCGGGATCCTAATCAGAACCAAAGAGATCTTTACTCTCTAATATAATTTACAAATGTGGCCCTGAGAACCAAATGTTGCTAAAAGAGAAAGTAAGGGCCTATTATGTAAGCAAGAAAGTGCGGTAGTTCGCATAACCTCCAGCACCATATATTATGCATAACCGGAAGTGATGCAGCAAACCAAGCTTCGCTCTGGATTATAGCTGCCATCATCACTTCCTGCTCAATAAACTGGTGTTCTGTCAAAATATGTCCGCCTATCGAATAGTGTCCGGGCCGTACTGCGCAGGCGCAGCGCTTGTGCAGTACGGAAGCCAAGGAGATTCGGAAAATCTCAGAAGATGAACGGCGCCTGCGCCATGAGTCCAGATGCAAGCCATCCAAGTGGACATAGGGCTGCACACCATCCAAGTGGACATAGGGCTGCACAAAGTTGGAGGGCCCCTTGCGGGCTCACTTCGCTCACCACGCTTCGGGCATGGCCTCGCTGTGCTCGGCTCTTTTTTATTCTAACTCTATGTCCACTTGGATGGTGGGGCTTGAACCTGCACTTACGGCGCAGGCACTGTTCATCTTCGGATATTTTCGGAATCTGCTTGTCATGCGTACTGTGCAAGCGCAGTACACAGCGGACAGTATCCGATGGGGGACACTATCCGACAGGACACCGGAAGTCGTATGCGCGTCAAGCCTCATATTGGCAGTAAAATGTGGACAAATTACTGCGTCACTTCCTCATCGGCGAACACGGAAGTGAGTGCGGCCTCAATTTGGAACAAATCATGTAGCCAGCAATTTTTTCATCACCAGAAAGCAAAATTGTCTCTCTATTCTCGATAGAGAAATTAAAGAGCTTAAGGATGGTCTCTTAATATACAAACATTCTATTGAATATTAGACATGTGCACACTGAAATATTTTGTTTCTGAATTTCGTTTTCGTCCGAAAAATACATTTGTTTAGTTACTCCCGAAATTAGTTTTTATTTATTTTGTTTTGTTAAAAAATGCATTCGTCTGAAAATACAAAATAATTAAGGTCGAATCTGTCATTGAAGGCTTATGGTGTCTGTCGAATGTTCTAAGAAGATTCGACGGAGCAGCTAAACTGTACGATGCCGCAATCGTACATTTCTGGTCGAATGTTCCGCCTACAAGCTATAGTAGAATTCTAATGTTGTATGACACTAGTAATAATTATATTTATTAATTATTAATACTAGTCAATCAACATTAGAATTCTTCTATAGCCTATGGGCAGAGCATTTGACCATAAATTTCCGCTCGCGCCGACTGCTTCGTCAAATCTTCATGTCGAATCTTTTGTCTATATGTCGAATAATCTTGGACTAATAGAGTTAGGTTAGGCACATTCGACCTTTTTTGCTATTGTCTCTTGAATGTCTTTTGAATATAATTCCCTTTCATCTAACCTGCAATCTCGCCTTATTAAAGAGGACAGAGACCAAAAAAATATAAAAAAACATAAGAAATACTCTAGAGCTATAGAAGATTATAAGTCTGGTACTGTGTTTGGGTGTCAGAAGTTGCTTTATTCCGATCCAGCCATGGAGGTTAGCGCCACCCCTTCTGGCCAACAAGTTGGAGGTGTGGCTGCTGAACATCTAACATATTCTGTTACTAAACCCTCTACTACTGATGGTACTAAAGAACACAGGTCTAGAGATGGATCTTCTGTTCAGAATGGGAGGTATTCTAGTCCTCAAACCTCCACCACTACACATAGAGGTAGAGGACAGAATTCAAATAGGAGGGGTGGGCGTGGCCAATCTAGGGGTAACCATTTTAACCCTAGAAATTACCATTATGAGCAGGAGACCTACTATCAGAGAGGGTCACCAGCACAGTATTATGATCACTCTGCCACTCACCCATACCCTCCTCATTATAATCACCCTCCATTGGATACACACAATAGATTTTCCCCACTTCATGATTATTATAATGACGACTTATACTAATGGAGATTTTGAACATTCTCCATACAGTTATAATCAACCTAATCCTAATTTTCTAAATAATCAGGTTTTTTACGAGGACCCCCTAGGGAGAAAAAGGGGCCCAGACCTAAGAGAGGCTACAGAGGGAGGAGGTCCCAGAGGAGGAAAAGGAAGGAGAACACCTGTCCTGGTGTGTTCAACCTTATTAATAAACAACTTACTAAAGAGGAACAATTCGATCTTGATATAGGCCTCAAGTTCACCCTTCCAAAGAAACTCAATAAATGTAATAGATTTATCGACATACATAAATATATTAGAAAAATCAACATTCAAAAGTACCTCATTTCCAATCCTTAGAGAAATGTGGCTAGAGGAGCCACATCAGGAACAGTCCATTCCGGACTGTCAAATAGGTCTCTTTTTAACCCTCCCACCCAGGTCGCTCCTGCTATTAATATGTTTCAAAATGTAGTTCTTAAGGTTCTAGCCAGTTTACCTCTTAAAAAGATTTAGGTTAACTCCTTGTCTAATTCAGGTCTTAAGTCGTTATGCGAACAGAAAGATTTGGTGATTCACCCCGCCGACAAGGGCGGGGGTATTGTGGTACTAGACAAGACCGATTATGTCATTGAAATGCACAGAATTCTGAGTGACCATGAGCCTTATAGAGAATTGCCCCATGACCCCACATTTAAATTCAACTAAGAACTTACTACCCTTGTTCAGAAGGGTTTTGATTCACAGATACTAAATAAAAAGGAACAGTCTTATCTTATTCCCCTGGCACTTCTCATTCCAGTAATGTTTTATTTACCAAAAATCCACAAAAACCCACTACACCCCCCTGGGCGTCCAATTATTAGTGGGATTGACTCTATCACTTCTAGGATTGGTAAATACATAGATTTTTTTCTTCAGCCTCTTGTTTGTAACACCCCATTCATACCTTAAAGACACGAGAGATACCATCAAATTACTAAAGTCAATAGATATAGATGCTGACTATATTGTGGCTACAGCAGATGTAGCCTCATTATATACATGTATCCCTCATCATAGAGGAATAGAGGCAGTACAGTGTTTTTTAAAGAGAGATTGTACCCTCACTGCTGTGCAGGGTGACTATGTTGTCTAACTTTTGGAGTTCGCTACTCAACATAACTATTTTTAGTTTAACAATTGCTTCTACCTGCAACAGAAGGGTGTGGCTGTAGGGGAAACATTTGTCAAAGCCTTGCCAATTTGTTTATGGCCAAATGGAAGGAGGATGTCCTCTATGCCGAGGATAGACCACAGTTAGTTCTGTGGGCTAGGTACATTGACGACATCCTTCTCCTATGGAATGGCACCCCCGAATCGTTGGATCAATTTTTTTCTTTCCTCAATATGAACGATAGAGGCATTGTCTTAACCTATGAATTTAGTTACACTAAAATTTATTTTTTGGACCTTGAAATCGAATTACGTGCACGTCAATTTCTGTCCATCTGATATTTGCCATCATAAATCTTGGTTACCCTCAGTTCTGAAAAGTCAGTTTCTGCGTCTACGCAGGAACCGTAGTGATATAGACACATTTAAAAATCAAGCCACTGTTTTAAGACAAAGGTTTTTAGATAAAGGATATGACCAGCAAGAAGTAGACCTCAAGTTTCATCATGTTTTACAACTAGAACGGGTTCTTTGTTGGTGGAGAAACCTTGACGAGAACCTGGTGAATCCTTTAAAGTGGATGTAAACCCAAATTTTTTTATTTATTTTTTTTGATGTCATAATCTTGCCACACAGATTTACTCGAGGCCTGAGCAAGCCGTTTTTGACAAAGTTTTCAAGACTTTGTCAAGATTTCTCTAACTGAACAATAAAAGAGGATTGCTCAGGCCTCGAGTAAATCTGAGTGGCAAGACTGGGCTCAAATTAAAGGAAATCGTATTCTCTACATTATGACATCAAATTTTTTTAAGTGGTCATTGCTGACATCATTCTTAGTGCAGCACAAACAGATTAAATATATTATTGATCGCCACTGGAGTGTGTTACAAAATGATCGCATATTGGGTACATATTGGGTAACCCAAAGTTATTTACAAAGGGGCTCCTTCTTTGAGGCGTAAGATAGCTCCAAACGTTATTAATCTGCCTCTTCAAGCCTCTTTTTTCCATAATCAAATCTGATATTATCCATGCAAGAAATGCATAGTATGTCAGTTTAAGTGGAAGGCATGTGACTAAACAATTCACATCCTGTCAGGACAATTTACAAGTGAGCGCTGCGCGTCGATTGCCTGTGTGCATGCGCGGCGGAACGGCACTCCGGCGCATGCGCACTCGCGGCTCAGCGCTCCGACGTACGCACATGCGCACTGGCGCACGCCTGAGCGTCCCTGGGCGTCAGAGCATCACGTGACCACTCACACCGCCCTTTTAAGGAAGTGCCTGTGATCAGTCCAGCGCTGGCTTGTCTTCAGCTTCCTGCCAAAGCTCTGTTCCTGCTTCCTGTATCCTGTTTGCCTGATTACCTGTTTTTGACCCGGATTTGCCTTTTGACCTCGCTGCCTTCTCTTGCCCTTGACCTTTGGACTGTATACTGGACTTACCGCTTGCTTGCCTCTGGCCCCTTGAACCTCTGCTTGTGACCCGGATTTGCCTACTGTCTCCTGCCCTGAATATCTGCCTGTGACCCGGACCTGCCCGTCTTCAGTCCTGTACCTGCACCTGTGTTCTGGAACCTCCCAGTGCCTTCCTGACCCCAGCACCTGGCTCCCTCTTCAGTCCTGATCCTATGGCCCTCTGGTTGGGTAGCCTGTGCCTCTTTGTGCCATTCACCCCCTGTCTCACCTCCAGGGGGCGGACTGCGCTCAGTTGCAAGGGTGAACCACTCTCGGCATTTCGGCCTCGGTAAGTACGCACCTGACAGTACAAGCCAGCCATGTCTGAGGCCGACAGAGTGCGTTCACCCCTTGAGGCTTTGTGCCAACAAGTCTCAGCATTAACTGAAGCTGTGCAAAAACTACAAGAGGGGTACACCCAAGTGGACAGTCGCCTGCAGCAGCTTTCGGGGTTAACTGCACCCACCTTAGCGGGCCCTACCGCCACCAGTGGATTATCCGCTCCCCCTGGATCAGCAAACCCCACTGTGATCATGGCATCTCCTGAGCCCAGAGTTCCTACCCCTGAACGGTTCACGGGTGACCGCAAAAAGTTCCGGGCCTTCAAGAATGCCTGCTCGCTCTACCTTGCGCTTCAACCCAGGACTTTCGCCTCTGAAGTAGTAAAGGTGGGTTTCATTATCTCGCTCCTGGCTGAGGAGCCACAGGCATGGGCCCATAGCCTAATGGAGCAGAGAAGCCCAGCACTCAATGCAGTAGAGACTTTCTTTGAGAGTATGGCGCAATTGTATGATGACCCTCAACGTGTGGCTACAGCTGAGGCCACGCTACATAATTTACTTCAGGGACGTAGACCGGTGGAGGATTACACCGTCGAATTCCGGAAGTGGTCAGCTGATACCGGGTGGAACGAACCGGCTCTTAAATACCAGTATCGCCAGGGGTTGTCTGAGACTTTGAAAGATGAGTTGGCAAGATCCGAGACCCCTGACTCGTTGGAGGACTTGATCCAAGCTGCCACCAAGCTGGACCGCCGCATGCGTGAAAGGCGTTCTGAGCGTCTTCAGTCTCCCCGTACTTATTGGAACTCTTCTAAACCTACCTTGCCGTCACCCACCACCTCAGCTCCAGCAGTAGAATCCCAGGAGACAGAACCCATGCAGTTGGGCCTTGTTCGTGCTCCCCTCACGCCAGAAGAACGACTCCGCAGACGCCGGTCCAATCTTTGCCTGTACTGTGGGGCTTCGGGTCATTTTCTCAGCACCTGTCCCGTAAGACCGAGTAAGTCCTACCAACAATATATAATGAACTTTCAATCTTCCGGGTTCTCCCAGACTTATGTCGCCCTCTTTGTCTCCTTACAGCTACCGGAAAAGGAAACCCGACTATCAGCCATAATTGACTCCGGAGCCTGCAGCTGCTTCCTTGACGCGGCATTAGCTACCAAGATGCACTTGCCCCTCGTTCCGAAGAAACAAAATCTACAGGTACATTTGGCTGACGGCTCTCTTCCTCGTTCTGGATTCATCACCCATGAGACCCAACCCATCTGTGTCACTACCAATTCTGGTCACCAGGAATTTATCCAATTTGACATTATCCCATCTCCAATGTTCCCCATCATCTTGGGGCTTCCATGGTTACAGATCCACGAACCTCAAATTAACTGGGGTAAGAGGGAGGTCTCTTTCCCGTCGCCTCACTGTATCCAGCATTGCTTTACCCAGGCTGTGGCTACCTGCTCCACCATTTCATCATTACCAGATAATCTTCTTCATGTACCGCCAGTTTACTTGGAATTCCAAGACGTCTTTGACAAACAACAGGCAGATCGCTTACCGCCTCATCGGACGTATGATTGTCCCATCGATCTCCTTCCGGGTTCACCGATCCCTTTTGGCCGCATTTTTCCCCTGTCCGAAGTGGAACTCAAGGTCCTTAAGGCCTATATTGACGAGAACCTGGAGAAGGGGTTCATTCGCCCCTCCTCGTCACCCGCCGGAGCGGGCATCTTTTTTGTGGGAAAGAGAGACGGCTCCCTCCGACCTTGCATTGATTACCGAGAACTAAATAAAATCACCATTAAGAACCGGTATCCCCTGCCTTTGATCCCAGAGCTTTTTCAACGTTTCAGGTCTGCCAGAATCTTCTCTAAATTGGATCTTCGCGGGGCCTACAACCTCATCCGAATCAGGGCAGGAGATGAATGGAAAACAGCCTTCAGATCCAGATTCGGGCATTATGAATATTTGGTAATGCCCTTTGGTCTTTGTAACGCCCCAGCAACCTTCCAGCACCTGGTAAATGACATTTTTCGTAAACACCTTGACGACTTCCTTGTCGTTTACCTGGACGACATCCTTATCTTTTCGGACTCCCTCGAACTCCACCGGGTACATGTGAAACAAGTACTCACCATCCTCCGCAGCCACAGATTGTACCTCAAGGCAGAGAAGTGCGAATTCGAGAAATCCACGGTGCAATTCTTGGGGTTCATCATTTCTACAGGTGGGGTCTCCATGGACCCACAAAAGGTCAAGGCCGTACTGGAGTGGCCAGCCCCAGTGAACAAGAAAGGGGTACAGCGATTCATCGGGTTCGCAAACTTCTATCGAAGGTTCATTGTCGGCTTTTCCTCCATAGTGGCACCCATCACCAAGTTGACTCACCAAGGTACTCAATTCCATTGGTCCCCGGAAGCACAAGAGGCTTTTGATACTTTGAAAAAATTGTTTTCATCCGCTCCCATCCTGATGCATGCAGATCCAACCCTTCCATTTGTGCTGGAGATGGATGCATCAGAGACGGCTACTGGAGCTATATTATCCCAGAGACTGGGTCCCAAGGCCCTGTTACACCCTGTGGCTTTTGCATCTCGTAAGTTAAGTCCTCCAGAGAGGAACTACGATGTGGGAGACAGAGAGTTACTGGCCATTAAGTTTGCTCTGGAGGAATGGAGGTTTTCTCCTGGAGGGGGCTTCCCATCCTGTCATGATTTGGACAGACCACAGAAACCTGGAGTATCTAAGAACAGCCAAACGCTTAAAGCCCAGACAAGCCCGTTGGGCTCTCTTTTTTGCAAGATTTAATTTCCATATCTCTTACAGACCCGGCTCAAAGAATGGAAAGGCAGACGCTCTCTCTAGAATGTTTCACGAGACACACCAGGAATCTGAACCCAACACTATCCTTTCGCCACAGAATTTCCTGTCTCTCCTTCTGCAACCTGATCTAGTCTCCGCCATCAGGGCGGCATCAAGGCACCCCACCGACCATGGGATTCCCTCAATGGAGGAACACGATGGACTACTCTGGGTACGTGGGAAGGTCTTTGTCCCCACAGAAACAAGACCTTTAACGCTCAAGACTCTACATGATCACAAGCTTGCGGGACATTTTGGGGTTCACAAGACGTCTAACTTAATTTCTCGTTCTTTTTGGTGGCCTGGGTGGAGACAAGACTGCAGGAATTATGTCACCTCTTGTATCATTTGTCAACGCAACAAAGGAACTAGTTCTAAAGCCTGGGGCCTGCTGAAGCCTTTGTCCATCCCGAAGCGCCCATGGGCGGACATATCAATGGACTTCATTGTAGAGTTACCCGCTTCAGGGGAATACACCACCATTTTGGTCGTGGTCGACCGCTTGTCAAAGATGGCACACTTCCTCCCAATGATTGGGACTCCTTCCGCTTCTGCTACAGCTGACATATTCTTCAAAGAGATTGTTCGACTCCACGGGATACCTACGAGTGTCACTTCTGATAGAGGGTCTCAGTTCACCTCCAAGTTTTGGCAAGAATTATGCAAGACCCTCGAAATCAAGATATGCCTCTCTTCGGCCTATCACCCTCAGAGCAATGGCCAGACGGAGAGGACAAATCAATCTCTAGAGCAATACCTCCGCTGTTTCTGTTCAGATTCCCAGGATGAATGGTCCAGTCTCCTACCCTATGCGGAGTTCGCCTACAACAATGCGGTCCATACTGCCACCAACCAAACTCCCTTCTGGGCCAACTTTGGGTTCCATCCCTCCTTCCTGCCAGGATCTCTGCCTGAAACTCCTGTCCCTGCGGTCCAAGACCGAGTTAATTTTTTGCAACAGAACTTCCGGAGAATTCAAGAGACCATGCAGAAGACCCAAGAAGGGTATGAAAAACATTTCAACCGGGGGAGGAAGGAAAATCCAGACTTCAAGATAGGGGACGAGGTATGGTTATCCTCAATCAATCTCAAATTAGCTATACCCACACGGAAATTAGGACCAAAGTTTATTGGTCCTTTCAAGATCAAACGGAAGATTAATCCTGTAGCTTTTGAGCTTTCCTTACCAGATTCGTACAGGATACACCCGGTGTTCCACGCTTCCCTCCTGAAGCCTGTCACTCCTAGTCCTTTTCCAGGAAGATCTGAACCACCACCTCCTCCAGTACTGGTGGACGGCGAAACAGAATTTGTGGTGGAAAAAATTTTAAGTTGCAGGAAAAGGGGGAGGCAACTCCAATATCTGGTCAAATGGGAGGGTTACCCGTCAGAAGAAAACTCTTGGGAACCCTCAGGAAATCTGCATGCTCCACGCTTAATCCGAGCTTTCCAGACGGAACATCCTGAACTGATGGCTAGCTTGGGCGTCCGGAGGCCGCCCCTCGGGGGAGGGCACTGTCAGGACAATTTACAAGTGAGCGCTGCGCGTCGATTGCCTGTGCGCATGCGCGGCGGAACGGCACTCCGGCGCATGCGCACTCGCGGCTCAGCGCTCCGACGTACGCACATGCGCACTGGCGCACGCCTGAGCGTCCCTGGGTGTCAGAGCATCACGTGACCACTCACACCGCCCTTTTAAGGAAGTGCCTGTGATCAGTCCAGCGCTGGCTTGTCTTCAGCTTCCTGCCAAAGCTCTGTTCCTGCTTCCTGTATCCTGTTTGCCTGATTACCTGTTTTTGACCCGGATTTGCCTTTTGACCTCGCTGCCTTCTCTTGCCCTTGACCTTTGGACTGTATACTGGACTTACCGCTTGCTTGCCTCTGGCCCCTTGAACCTCTGCTTGTGACCCGGATTTGCCTACTGTCTCCTGCCCTGAATATCTGCCTGTGACCCGGACCTGCCCGTCTTCAGTCCTGTACCTGCACCTGTGTTCTGGAACCTCCCAGTGCCTTCCTGACCCCAGCACCTGGCTCCCTCTTCAGTCCTGATCCTCTGGCCCTCTGGTTGGGTAGCCTGTGCCTCTTTGTGCCATTCACCCCCTGTCTCACCTCCAGGGGGCGGACTGCGCTCAGTTGCAAGGGTGAACCACTCTCGGCATTTCGGCCTCGGTAAGTACGCACCTGACACATCCACAGTTACCAAACGTACATATCCTATCAAACATTTCTGCACGTGTGCTACTACCAACATTGTCTATCTTTTGACCTGTCCGTGTGGCAAGCAATATGTTGGTCGTACTATACGATCCTTTGCCATAAGGGTGGCTGAGCATATCAACAAAATTAAAAAAAGGTAATATCAAGCATACTGTTCCTCGGCATTATCGTCAATTCCATAATCGGGACCCAAAGGGTACTGACTTTCTTATTATTGATAGGTTCATTCTAATTTGGTGGTAGGGGGGTGCTATCACTAGGGGTTTATCTAGACTCAAAACATATTGGATATACGAATGTCAATCCCATTCCCCATTCGGGATTAACCACTTAAGCCCCGGACCATTTTGCTGGCCAAAGACTAGAGCACTTTTTGCGATTCGACAATTGCGCGGTCATGCGACGTGGCTCCCAAACAAAATTGACATCCTTTTTTTCCCACAAATAGAGCTTTCTTTTGGTGATATTTGATCAACTTTTATTTTTTGCACTATAAACAAAAATAGAGCGAAAATTTTGAAAAAAAAAAAAACACATTTTTTATTTTTTGCTATAATAAATATCCCCCAAAAATATATAAAAAAAAATGTTTTTCCTCAGTTCAGGCCAATACGTACACTTCTACATATTTTTGTTAAGGAAAAAAATCACAATAAGCGTTTATTGATTGGTTTGCGCAAAAGTTATAGCGTCTAAAAACAGGGGTTAGTTTTAAGGCATTTTATTTATTTATTTATTTTTTCTACTAGTAATGGCGGTGATCTGCAATTTTTATCGTGACTGCAACATGGCGGACACATTGGACAATTTTGACACATTTTTGGGACCATTGTAATTTTTACAGTGATCAGTGCCACATGGCAGCGCTCGTGACCACATGGCGGCAAATTCAAAGGGACGTACCTGTACGCCCATTTGCCCAGCCGTGCCATTCTGCTGACGTATATGTACATGCGGTGGTCGGCAAGTGGTTAATGTGGAGCTGGATACCAATGCTTTTATTAACAAAACATGATATTACTATTTACTAATTCAATTTTAAAGTATTTTGGGAGTTGACATTGGGGGGTCAGGTTAACATTTTGATTGTCTATTCTGATGTATTTTACCGATTTTTTATAGTTACGATTTTTTCATCTATGATTAAGGTATCTTTATTTTTTTATTTAGAATGGGGGGTGTGGCCTGGAGCGGCATGAGGTAGGACGCTAGGAAGCTGAGCTCAGCCGGCTGAACATGATTAACTTATCCTGAGCGTATACTTGCAGCCTGAGACCCGAAAAGACTGCCACAGAACCGGGCTAGTACCGGGATCATGTCCCAGCCAAAAAAATCCACAAGTACAGCCTCAAAACTCGATCAGTACCGTCGGTAGGAGGACTCCCCGGGCCAAAGATGGCAGTGCCGCAAGGGGAGAGGAAGTGTCTGTTGGCGCTGACACAGTAAAGGTACTGGAAGCTATTACCTCCTGTCAGGAAGCCATAACAGCTACCCTTACAGCCCGGATAGAGGAGGTGAAAGTCGACATCTCCTTAGTGAGGCAAGACTTTCAGAAGCTGAGGGAGAGAGTCACTGAGGCAGAGGTCAGGCTGGGCGCAGTGGAGGATTCCCTCCCCCCCCCCCCCCCTCCAACACACTGCTGAGAACAGCTACAAATGAATCAGCTTATGCAGAAGCAAGATGATTTAGAAAACAGAATCAGAAGGTGCAACCTCAGATTTATAGGTCTCCCAGAGGGGGTAGAGGGAAGGGATCCCCCTACTTTTTTGGAGACATTGCTGTGTGACACCTATGGCAAAGAAGCATTTTCCCCCACGTTTGTTGTTTTGTTGTCCCCCACCGCATGTCAGGCAAACCACCACCTGCTGGAGCACCCCCTCGCACATTTATCACAAAGTTCCTTAACTTCAGAGATAGGGATGCTATACTATGCCTCAGCAGAGAGAAAGGCAACATTCCCTTCAGTAATAAGACGGTTGCAGTTTTCCCAGACTTCTCAGTACAGATGCAAAACCTTCATGGAAGCAAAAAGGCGCCTCCACATCAAACATGTGAAATACGCCATGCTCTTCCCGGCTCGCCTACACTCGCCTACACGTGGAGGAGATTGTGCACACTTCTTTGACGACCCAGAGGCAGGCATTGCATGGCTCAAACAAAGGGAAGAACACAGATAAGTGCCCCATTATTTTATACCTCCTCCTCTCCTTTTGAAATTTCCTTTCACACACTAGATCTCATCTCATTACCAAGCGATGGGGCTGCAGTCTGCATTAAGGACATTGCTCTCTATCACTGCTGCCCCTGAACTAGTGTGTAACATGCGGAGGAGGGTGAGTAGTGTGAAAAGATTGAAGGGAACTTGCATTTCTTTCCTCTTCTCCATACTTTTGTCTCACTCGACTGCATCTGGAGGGGACTGCGGAAACCCATCAGAGTACAGACTTTTCCCCAGCGGCCACTGAAACCGCAAGCCCAACACAACAACTTCCACTAACTATGTCCACCAGTTAGTATAACATACCGGCACCTATATTTACTCCAGGGTCCGAATATGCAAACTGTCTACATGCAAGATAGTAGTTATACAGGTTTTGTATTCCTTTTTCTTTTTCTCCTACCCCATTGTTTTTTCTTCCCCCTTTTTCCTTTTTTTTATTTAATTTTTTCTCCTTTCTGGCGGAGGGAGGCACTCTGCAAGTAAGCTCACTGCAGAAAGTGTACACAGTCCTGTAATGTGTTACGTTACACAGCAAAGTTTGGCCCCACTCAATACGACCTGCAATTTGAGATGGATTGCATCAACCACTGTTGTGCTGATGGTATTCTTAGCTGCAGCTGGAGTATTATCTGCACGGCCCTAGTGGCCCTCTTTTATATTTTTTTGATCCTTACCATTTCTTTTGCAGACTGGACACTGTTTAAGCCATGTTGGCAGTTCAGGGTAAATGCCCGCACAAGTTGGGGTTGGTGCAAGGTGGGGAGGGGGGTTTCACGATTTATACTATCAAGAGACAGACGGTCTTATTTTGTGTATTTTATCTGGTACCATGCTACTACTGTTATGTTGCTGATGGCTTCTCCTTTTAGGAAACTGTATACACCCATGATAAACACTAGGGGTGATCTGAATCCTGGAGTACTATGCCCATTTCGCCCCATGGCCGCATTGAAATTCCTCACATGGAATGTCCGTGGGGTGAGGCACCCAATCAAAAGATCAGCTGTCTCCGCACTGCTTAAAAAGCAGAAAACGGACATAGTGGTCCTGGTCGAGACACATGCCGAAGGCTTGAAGAACCAAGCTTTCGGCATGTGTCTCGACCAGGACCACTATGTCCGCTTTCTGCTTTTTAAGCAGCACGAAGACAGCTGATCTTTTGATCCTATCACTCCATCCACACCACACACTCCAGAGGAGTCTCGCTACTAATCACTAAGACCATACGTTTTGAACTCCAGGGTTCAGAGATAGACCCCAACGGTAGATATGTTTTTGTAAAAGCTAAGATATATGGAGAAATTATATTGTTATTGGCTTTCTATGTACCGCCACCGTTCCAATACACTATCCTTTCAGACGGGCTCAATTATATGGCCTTACATCCTAATGTTCCAGCGGTATGGTTAGGCAACTTCAACAATGTACTAGATCCAACGGCGGATAGAATAACTGGGTCATTATCCCCTCCCATGCCACACCCAACAAGATTTGCGAGACTTCTAACCGACTTTAACCTAGTAGACACATGGAGGTCTAAGAACCCCACATCCCGAGCATACTCTTGTTTTTCCACATCTCACCACTCTATGTCCCGCATAGACCTCATACTCCTATGTAGAACACTCCTCCCTAGACTGATAGACGCGGGATTCTCCCCAAGATCCCTATCAGATCACTGCCCCTACTGGGCCAAACTCTCCCTGCCACACACCCGCCCACCGCCTACATGGTGTTTGGACCCCTTTTGGTTAACCCTGTTTCCAGAAGAAGATGACCTTACTGTGGACTGGGAGCAATATTTTGAGACCAACACAGACTCTGCATCACCACAAATAGTCTGGGAAATGTTGAAAAAGCATGCCCGCCTGACACTTACTACGCGTATTAACAAGCTAAAACAAGCATCCAAAGTAACTATAGAAAAAGCCACAGAGCACCTTCTCACTGCTGAGAGGGCATTACTGGATGACTCAACACCAGATAAGGCGGATAGCCTTAAGCTGTGCTCTAGAAGTATAGACCAATTACACTATGAAAAATCAAAGCGTAAGCTCTTCTTCCATAAACAAAGGTCGTTCGAACATGGGGAGAGGGCTGGGAAGTTGCTGGCATACATGGTACACTGCGAGGAGAGACCCCCAGTAGTGATTTCACTCATTTCACCTGGCGGTATACTTATGACAGAACCTGCTCAGGTGACGTCAATGTTTAGGGACTTCTAAGCCAACCTATATACCACCACAGCTCCAAGTGATGCCACCATGATGAAATCATTCCTAGATGACCTGCCAATCTCTAGATTAACCAGGGAACAGACAAAGGAACTGGAAGCACCACTGACAATAGATGAAATCACCAGAGCGATAGCTGAATTCCCCAGATCCAAAGCACCAGCTATATAACTCCATATTCAAAAACTCGGAACTCCCAGCTTCTATGAGGGAAGCTACCTTAGTATTGATTTCCAAACCTGGTAAGGACCGGCACCTCCCAGAGTCTTACCGCCCTATATCTCTACTCCAAGTAGACATT
Source organism: Lithobates sylvaticus (assembly GCA_028564925.1). Lineage (NCBI taxonomy): Eukaryota > Metazoa > Chordata > Amphibia > Anura > Ranidae > Lithobates > Lithobates sylvaticus. The sequence continues at coordinate 227,200,716 of CM053027.1, read as the reverse complement.
AAAGTACTCGCGACAATATTTGCCATTCGCCTCAATACTGTCATCTTGACATTAATACACAAAGACCAGGCTGGCTTTATGCCAGGCAGGAACACCTATTTTAATTTGAGGAGACTGTTTATCAATCTTCGGGCACTACATGACAATCCAGGATCCAGAGTGATCGTAGCCTTGGGCACTGCCAAGGCATTTGACTCTTTGCCTAGGTTTGGTCTAGGCCCCAAATTTATAAAATGGGTTCAGCTTCTGTACCAAAACCCAGTGGCGAGGGTATTAGCTAATGGTTGGCCTTCAGAACAATTCCCCCTCTCTAGGGGCACAAGACAAGGGTGCCCTCTATCGCCGTTGCTGTATGCACTGGCGGCAGAGCCACTCGCTATAGCTATACGCACACATCAAGGAATAGTGGGGCTGCAGAGGGGAGAGGTCACGGAAACAATCAGCACTTATGCAGACGATACCTTACTTTACCTAGACGACTCCGAAAACTTGCATTAGCATTGATAGAGCGTTTTGGAGTCTTCTCCGGTCTTCGGATTGATTGGGACAAATCCCAAATACTCCAACTCGATAGTTTCCCACCACCAAGAGATAGGGCCCTACTCCCTTTGAAGAGGGTAGATACCATCAAATACTTAGGAATTTGGACTACTCGAGACCCTGCGGACTACATCTCGCTCAATATAACACCAATCTTTGAAATGCTTAAGCAGAAGACTCAGGTAGAGGCCCGTCTTCCCCTTGGGGTTATGGGTCGCATAAATCTTGTGAAGATGGTTCTACTACCAAAAATCTTTTACCTGATCTGGCATTCGCCTGTGTACTTGGTGCTCAGGCATTTCAAAGTAATGGAAACTATCCTTAAACCGTTTATCTGGGGCAACACTAGACACCAGCTTGCATGGCATAAGTTGAAACACCTGACTGACCTTGCTGGAATGGCACTTCCCGACTTCAATGCATACTACCTTGCGCCCCAACTATCACAAATCAAACACATATTGCCAAGGTTGACAAAAACAGGTTTCTACACTGCTTATGCCCAAGATGGATACAGCTCACCCTAGACCCTCTGGTGGCAATAGCGGGAGGAGTGGAAGGCGAGGGACGACTGACCGACAACCGATCACTACTGTATCAATATAGGAAGATATGGAGTATGGCATCAGATAAATTGCACATCACACCACCGCATAGCAATACCTCTCTATGGCACAATAGAGCCCTACCAGAGTTTGGCCTCATTCAGGATAGTGGGGTGTGAAGCTCTAGGGGAATATTCTACTTTTCACACATTACTCACAATGGGAAACTGAAGTCCTTCGATAGTCTAAAAGCTGAATTCACACTACCAAACCACATGATATTCAGATACATACAATCCTGCCATGCCTTTTGTACACAGTTCCCTCTAGATGACCTCCCCTTAAATTACAATCCCTTAATGGCAGCAATAAAGTATCCAGACCCTAAAAAACTGATCTCTCAGTTCTACACCATGCTAACAGTACCACAGGCGACCACATCAGCATACGCCTTAAAGTCCAGATGGGAGGGAGAAGTGGGCACTATAGAGGATGACGAGTGGAGTGACGCTCTAGATACATGCAAATTAGTGTCCCCCAAACTATCAGACCGCCTAACTCCTCCTCCCATGCTCGTCTCCAGGATTTCTCCAGAGCCTCTCCCATCCTCTGAAACTCGCTACCTCCACCTGTCCAGCTATCCCCTACTGAAGTCCCTTTCACTGGTATTGTCTCCCAGGTGCACGAAACCTTGTTGGGGAGGGAAAATGTCTGCTTCTCCTCCCTGCATCTCTGATATCCACTTGGAGAGAGGAACCATCACCTTCTCACCTCGGGCCTCTGAAACTGCCACGGGTGTGGGGCAGAGGTTTTGGACCCTCTGTCCAGTGACCAGCGCCTCAGCTGGGGAAGTGCCTTTCAACTCCACAGATACTGCTGTTGGTGCTGGGAAGAGCACACTGAAGTTTGGCCCTGATACCAGCTCTTCTGCTGGAGGCTCATCAGGTTGTTCTTCCTCAGCAGAAAAGTCTATCAAATCCCCTGTCTCTGCAACTGGTGTGTGGGGATAAAGGTTCACCATTTCCTGTCCGTGGAACCCAGAAGATGCTATCAGTGCTGGGCAGAGGTTAGCAGAACTCTGCCCTGTTGTCAGCACTTCAGCTTTGGGGATGGCAATCTCCAGATTTCCCACTGCCGATTCTTCAACCAGGATTTCAGAGTTATCAACTGGTATTTCCTGATAGTCACAGGCAAAGGGAGCCCCACCCTGCTGCTGAGCAGAGTCAAGCAGCTATCTTTAGGCGATCTCCAGCTCCCATTCCTGAACGGCCAGAAACTCCAAATCTTCCTGTGCCCAGTGCCCTTCCGAGACATTCAGTCTTTGCTCTCTGTGCTCCATTATTTCCTCCAAACGCCACTCCTGATCACTCCCAAAGTCAGGGTCCCTGGACAGCCTCCAATACAACAATCCCAGGCCATCATAGTCAAAGCCTTCCGTGGGGCTGTCATCCGCTGACCACGGGCACTCTTGGGCTACATACCACCGGAGGGCTCTGTAGCTCTCATTCAACTGCATCTCTGCCCGGAATAAGCCTGCTTAACTCAGCTGTCCACTCCTGCTTCGGTTGTTCCTCCAATAACAACATTCGTACTTCATACTGCGACCAGTACCTTACATGGATGGAGGGGAGAACTTGTCCCTGGTGTTGCTGCTTAAGAGCTAGCGCTTTCTTCCAGAGTTTGCAGTGGATAGAATCAGACCATCCCAGCAGTACCTGCTCTGATACTGGTCATCTATGCTGTATCTGCATGTCTCGCAACCTCCTTCTGAATTCCTCTTCCATGGTGGCTAGTATTTGTACCTCTCCTTTCAGTTGGTGCTGCTGTGACTTCTGCTGAAGCACCTCTTTGCTGTAGCCAATTTGCATCCACAGCCACTATAACTAGGTCTAAGATCTCCGCTGTAGGGTTAGGACCATAATGTGCCAGTCTTATTTTAACAGCCCGATCAAAACTTGCTTCTTCGGGTGTCCTGTCTGTTATGCTGGGCCTTTTGGTTATGTTGGATATTTCGGCTCTATCCATTTCGACTAGTTCTGCGATAATGTCCCTCTTCTTAAGGTTGTTGGCCGGTCGGCCCCAGTTCTCCAGTAAGTCCTAGAGTGCTTTAGCCATTCATACTGTGCTTCCATTGTCCTGTGTCCTCTTGTAGCTGTCCTTCTTGGCTGTGGGAATGATCCTGCTGCTTGCCACCAGTTGTAACAACACCCCATGTGGGAAAGGGGTTAAAGTCGTTTAGGACATTCCATACCCAAAACACAAAGGCAGCTACCGAACACTTCCATCAGCCGAACAAGGAACCCATACGAATAATTCTCTCCCCCAAGTACGAGACAAGGCTCTGTCTTGAGGTTTAAGCAGGAATGAATCTTTATTCAAGCACATGTTATACAGATTCCCCTTCAAAACACTCCCCCCACCCTTGGAAAACAGGGCGGGTTAAACTGTCCAATGACAATGGACACACAGGTCAGGTGTGTTTAACTTCTTATCAGTAAACAGTCTTAGCACGGGGGCTGCTAGAGGAATCCCCCCCCTCCCTCCATAGAGATAAACATCCCATAATATCCAGAGCAGACAGACACAATAGAACATTGGAATACAGCCCCACCCCAAACGATCACAGCAAATAGTACTTAACATAATGAGACAGAACACATTATATATACATCTATACAGCATTGAGTCTGACTAGCACAGATCATAGTGGGGTTCTCATTCACCTTGTGCCCCTATTAGTGACTCCTGTCACAATGGCATATCCAGGGTCCCCAGAGTCTGTGTGTCTTGGGGGAAATGGACCTTAATCTAAAGTAACACCCCCTCCAGGGTCCCCAGGCTTACAGCTCACAAGGAACACCGTTCCCTCAAATGCCAGGGCACATAATCGGTCGGCAAGAGGATAGCATTCAGTCCCCTCCAAAAGCCTCTGTCCCAGTCTAGGTCAGTCACAATAATGCAAACCCTTCCTTTTGTTTTGCTGTTATTATATAAGCACAACACATTATGGAAATTGTGAATTGTTTAAAGTCTTTTCCTTTGTTACTTTTTGCAAAAACATCTAATAAAAAGATTGAAACAAAAGTAAATAAAAGAGCCAGGACAGTGTTTTAAAAAAAAGGCGTGGGGGTTCCTCCACAATCCATACAAGACCCTTTGCGTTTGGTATGAATTTTAAGGAGGACCATGCCAACAATGCAAAAAAAGTGACGTTCCCCCCAAATCAGGTCACATGGATTACTCCACCTCTTTACTTTAGCAGCGGAGACCCAGAGATATCAAGAAAGTGATGGGATCAGATGTGTGTCTCTGGGTCCCTAATGTTAAAATAATCAAAGGTGTGGGGGTCACCCAGGTGACCTCCACCTTTTTGTTTACTTTAGTGGTGTGAAATCCAAGATGACATCCAATCCCATTGCTTTTTTCTTGAGGCGAATTACATCTCCAGGTTTTCACCATTAAAGTAAATGAAGCAGTGGGGTCACCTGGGTGATGTCATTGCAAAATATGTCAGCACGAGGGAAGTGAAGGAATTGTAAGTGTCTCGGCAGGCATCATGTTTTTTTTTTTTTCAGGTTGGTATCCATCGTTCATTGTAATTAACATGGACATGCATTACTGGACTGAATGATTAGAATTAATATGTACGCCTTAATCATTCACATGTCAGGGCAGTATCTGGGGGCCCCTTTTACTGTTAAAAGCGGATTCAATATTATGATAAGCCCCCTGCTGGCAGAACCCCACAACCACTGGGCTTGTGGGGGAGAGGCCCTTGTCCTCATCAGCATGGGGCCAAGGTGCTTTGCCGTGAAAAGGTCCATGGTGCATGCTAAGGGTCTGGTATGGAATTAAGGGGGGCTTGTGCCATTTTTATTTATTTTTGGCGTTGGGTACCCCTTTAAATTCATACCAGACTCTGGGTCTGGTGCGGATTGTGGGGGAACTCCCACGCTGTTTATTTAATTTTTTTCCACACTGTCCCTGGTCCTCAGTTTCCATTTACCTGTGAGTAGGGAATTTCCAGCTGACAGCTGAGAGAGAAGGGCAGGGATGAGTTACTGGTCATTAGGACTCTCCCTGACAACCAGCATTCCTGAGATGGATCTGTCACATTTAGCAGTGGTAGGAATACCTCTGCTAAATCTTTCAACTGTTAATTAATACATTTGTTAAACAGAAAGTGGCTAGACCACAAGATAAATAAAGCCCCATACACACGGTCGGATTTTCCGATGGATTCTGTCCTATCAGACAATGTTGTCGGAAATTCCGACCGTGTGTAGGCACCATCGGACAGTTTCCATCGGATTGTCCGACGGACAAAGTCCTATCTCCTGCTGGATAGATTTTTCAACAACAAAGTCCGATCACACCAAATCCGATCGTGTGTATCGAATTCCGACGGACAAAGTGCCACGCATGCTCAGATCACATTACAAGACCAAAGCTATTGGCTACTAGCCTCTACGTAGTCCCGTCGTACGCAACAAACGTCACCACGTTCAGAATGATCGGATTTTCCTACAACTTTGTCCGACAGTGTGTATGCAACACCAGTGTGGGACTAAATCAGTCGGACAAAATCCGATGGATTTGGTGGTCGGATTTTCCGACCGTGTGTATGGGGCTTTACACATTTTTTTTTTTAGTGAATAAACCTTATTGTAATATTGCATATTTTGCAATATTTACTGCAGGTAATTACCACATTTCTGGTATTTACTGGTAGTGAACTGACACTACTAGTAGTGAGTTTACATATCACATGAGATTTTTTGTATTTCTTGTCTGCAGGATCCTTAACGGTAGTAATCTTGTTAACTACTTCCTGCCCAGCCACTGCATACAGTATATATGGCCAAGTAGGACAAGTATTTCCACAGCTGTGAAGCAAAGTGTTGCAACTGAGGCATGCGTACATCCCTGGCTGCTGCCTCTGCAGCTAAAGGGAGTAGCAGTTGAGGGGCAGTAAACCATAAGGTTTTACTGTCCCCCAAACTCACATGTGAATAAGCACTAATAGTGCAGCCAGTCACAGTTCTCCAATCACCACCACACCAGCCACAGTTTCACCAGACCAGTGTAGCTAGGATCAGTGTTCCTGACTGCCACCACACCAGACCAGTGCAGCAGACAACCGTTTTTTATGATCACCGTTACATCAGTCCCAGTGTCACTAGACCAGCAACAATGTTCCTTATCACTACCACACCAGTTGCAGTGTCACCACACCAGTGTAAGCCAGCAACAGTGCCCCTGATTGATGCTACTAATCTGTGTCACCAGACCAATGTAAGCCAGCAACAGTGTTCCTGATTGCTGTTACAAAAGTTCTACTGTCACCAAACCAGTGCGGCCAGCAACAAATGTTCCTGATCACCACCACACCAATGCAGTGTTGCCTTTGTCTGCCATCTGTACTAATCCTGGTGTATTTATTGACCACATTTCAGCTTGCTGCCTTTGCGTGTTTGCTGACCATGTCTCTGCTTATGACCCAAACTGACGCATCTGCACATACTCCTGACTACGTTCCAGCACAACACCAGTCCCAGACCCTGCAGACAACTGCATTCCTGGAACCACATGAACTTTTTTGTTATTCATTTCTTCAGCCACCTGTACTTTCTAGCCACTGAATATGACATTCCTGGTGGAAGCCACATACTGGTAACCTAGGCTTCTTTTGCTTATAGAACAGGGACTGCTATAGGTGATGCTACACTAAGATACATTCCCTGGCTACTTGAACAGAGGAGATCATTAAAGTACATTGGTTTTGACACAATTGGTTGATTTGTGTGAAACACAAGATACAAATGTCCAGTACATAATCGGTCAAGACAGTGAAAATGTCTCGCACGTGGTATCACCATACTCAGGAAGAATAGCAGAATGTGTTTTGGGTTGGGCTGTGTGTGAGAAAGGTCTATTAAATTGCCAATTTTGTGTAAAAAAAATTAGAGTTACGCTTACCGGTAACGTCTTTTCCTGTAGTCTTTCAGGACAGCCACCATGAGAGATAGTCTCCTCCTCTTCCTCTAGGAAACACTGCGCCAGCCCATAAATTCTCACTTCCCCTGCCGGACCTCAGTTTTTTTCGAGATAACCTCCGGCCAGCTGGGGAGACACAAGAACACATTAATAACATACTCAATTAACATTGTCAAGCTGCGTTCTGGTCTTACGTAAGACCCCCCCAAAAATTACTCGGGTGGGTAACCGTGGCTGTCCTGAAAGACTACAGGAAAAGACGTTACCGGTAAGCGTAACTCTAATTTTCCCTAGTCGTCATTCAGGACAGCCACCATGAGAGGATAAGCGAGCACTTACCAGTTAGGGTGGGACTACAGCTTGCAAAACCTTGCGTCCAAAGGCTTGCTCGCCTGCCGAAACCAGATCCACTCTATAATGTCTTATGAACGTGGAATAGCTGGACCATGTTGCAGCCCTGCATATCTGGTCTGGCGTAGCTCCAGCCCTTTCTGCTTGAGAAGTTGCCATAGCTCTTGTCGAGTGTGCCTTGATACCTGAAGGAATCTCTTTCCCTGATAAGGTATATGCTTGGCCAATTGTTGACCTGAGCCACCTGGCGATTGTGCGTCGGGACGCTCTGAAACCCTTTCTGGCCCCAGAAAATAAAATAAACAGTGAGTCTGACTTTCTTATTGATTTGGTCAGCTCAAGGTACTTTAGGATACTTCTCCTTACATCTAAAAAATGAAATTTCAGTTCCCCTTCACTTGTGGGGTTGGGACAGAACGAAGGTAATACTACCTCCTGGCTTCTGTGGAAACCCGAAGCCACTTTCGGCAAAAAGGCCGGATCAGTTTTGAGCACTATCCGGTCTGGCAAAATTACACAAAACGGGGGTCTAATTGATAGAGCCTCAATTTCACTGACCCTCCTGGCAGTGGTTACCGCCACCAAAAAAACAGTTTTTAACGTGAGATCCCCTAGCAAACACCCGTCTAAGGGCTCAAAAGGAGGTCCTGTCAAACTTTGCAGGACTAGGGCTAGATCCCACCCGGGGAAGGGTGGGCTCCTGACTGGTCTCTGCCTAGACAGAGCCTTAAAGAACCTGACCACCCAAGGATTGGAGGCCAGAGATTTCTCCAAATAAGCACTAAGTGCTGATACTTGACTTTTAAGAGTGGCTACGGATAACCCCTTGTCCGCCCCACACTGCAGGAATTCCAGCACAGCTATGGGACTCTGCACTGAAAAGGAACTTGCTACACACCAGTCATTGAAGCAGAGCCAGACCTTTCTATATATCCGACGCGTCTCCTTTTTCCTGCTACTGAGAAGGGTAGAGATTAACCTGTCTGAAAAACCCTTAGCTTTCAGAATGCCTTCCTCAGTAGCCAGGCTGCCAACTTCCATTGGTGAACCTGGGGACAAAGGACTGGGCCCTGCGAGAGGAGATCCTCCAGAACTGGGAGGAACATGGGGGGCTCCGCTGCCAGCTGTCTGAGAACCGAAAACCATGCCCTCTTTGGCCAGTATGGGGCTACTAGAATCAGAGTCGTGTCTTCTAGCTGAAATTTTCTCAGCACCGCTGGTAACAGTACCGGAGGAGGGAAGGCGTAACAAGTCCTGAACTGCCAACTTTGGGTCAGGGCGTCCACTCCCAGAGCTCCCTCTCCCCTGTTTAGGGAGAAAAAACAAGGGACTTTCGCGTTGTCTTTTGACGCGAAGAGATCCACCTCTGGGGGACCCCATTTCTCGGAAATCAGATTGAAGACCTCCTGGTTGAGGACCCAATCTCCTTCCCTCAGCCTCCTGCGGCTGAGAAAATCCGCTACAATATTCCTCTCTCCCCTCAGAAATACTGCTGAGAGAGAGAGAGTATTGGACTCGGCCCAGCTTAAGATGTCGATCGCTAGGGCCAGCAGGACCCCACTTCTTGTGCCGCCCTGCTTGTTTATATAGGCTACGGTTGAAGAGTTGTCCGACTGTACCTGAACATGCTGACCCTGAATGACCTTCCCGAAAAACCTGAGGGCAAGTCCGACTGCCCTCAGTTCCTTCCAGTTGGAAGATCTTCTCAGGTCTTCGCCCTTCCAAGTGCCCTGGGTGACCAGGGAACCCAGATGTGCCCCCCAGCCCTTGCCACTTGCGTCTGTCGTTATTACCTGAGAGACGGGAACAAGCCACAGACGTCCCTGTGACAGATTCCCCTCTTTCCTCCACCACCACAGGGATCTTTTTATGTGGTGAGGTACGTGTACTAGGGTGTCTAGATCCCCCTGACTGTTGTCCCATATCCTTAGCACAAAAGTCTGCAGGGGCCGAAAGTGCAGTCCTGCCCACTGCACTGCTGGGAGGGCTGAGGTTAGAAGGCCTAGTGTTGACATCAGAGACCTCTTGGAGACCTGCTGACTGCACTGCAGAGCGGCCACCGCTCTGTTCAGCTTCGTGATCTTTTCCAAAGGCAGAAAGACCCTCAACTGCGTTGAGTCCAGCAGGTATCCCAGATACACAATGCGCTGTGTAGGAATGAGGTTGGACTTGTCTAAGTTCAACAACCAGCCCAGACCTGTTAGGACCCTCTTTACTAGATCTAGGTCCCTGAGCAGCTGATCTGGGGATCCGGCAAACAGGAGTAGGTCGTCCAGATATGCTATGACCGACACCCCCTGTAACCGCAGGAAAGCCATCGCCTCCGCTAGGATCTTGGTAAAGATGCGGGGTGACGAGGATAGCCCGAAGGGCAGCGCTTGAAACTGGAGGTGCACTATTGTACCGTCTAGATCTATTGCCAATCGGAGAAATCTCTGAGAGGCTTCTGCGATGGGGACGTGTAGGTACGCGTCCCTCAGGTCCAACGAGACCATAAAGCAATCCTGCGGAAGCAGAGCCCTTACCGTGAAGATAGACTCCATGCGGAACCTCTTGTAGGTAATGGACCTGTTTAGGGGCTTTAAATTCAGGATCAACCTGAATTTTCCGGAAGGTTTCATTACCACAAATATGTGGGAATAGAATCCCTTCCCCTCTTCCCCCCTTGGTACTCTGCGCACTACTTCCTGTTGTTCTAGCTCCCTTAGAGCTTCCAACAACGCTTCGGCTTTTGTCCTGCAATTGGAAAGATGCGTGACAAGAAACCTTAGCGGAGGGGGACTTGTAAACTCCAGGTGGTACCCCCTTCTTATGACCCCGAGGATGAACTGGTTGGGGGAGATCATCTCCCACTGCGGAAGGAAAGCCCCCAGTCTTCCTCCCACCGGGCCTAGGGAGTCATTGATCTTTGCGGGCCTTTTCAGGAGGGCGAAAAATCGCCCCTCCTCGGCCCCTGCCTCCTTGGCCCCAAGCTTTCTTTTGCCCCTCTGGTTTAGGAGTAACCTTTCGTTTTTGCGGACGAAACCCCTTCTTCGTCTGCACCGGGGCCTTCCGTTTGAGAGGAAATGATTTCTTCCTATCCGCCGTTCTGTCTAAGACAGAGTCCAACCCGGGACCGAAGAGGAGGTCACCTGTCAGGGGTACCCCGCATAATTTAACCTTAGAGGCGCTATCGCCAGGCCAGGTTTTTAGCCAGAGAGCCCTTCTGGCAGAGTTTGCCAGGGCCGCTGATCTGGCTGACATGCGGACTGATTCCGCCGAGGCGTCTGCAATATATGCGATACCTCTTAGGATCGTGGGGAAAGAAGACAATATAGTTTCTTTGGCCGTACCAGCCTCAATGTGCTGCTGAATCTGGGACAGCCAATGCTCCAGGTTGCGGGCTACCACCGTAACAGCCATTTCAGGCTTTAGGTTGCCTACAGTAGACTCCCACGTCTTTTTGAGTAAGGAGTCCATACGCTTGTCCATGACATCGGACAAGGCACCCATATCCTCAAATGCCAGGTCCGTATGTCTAGACACCTGCGAGAAGGCGGCATCCAATTTGGGGATCTTATTCCAAATGGCCGTAGGGTCCTCTGAGAAGGGGAACCTTCTCTTTAGGGAGCCAGAGAAAAAGGGTCTCTTCTCAGGGTCCTGCCACTCCTTCTTAATGGTTTCTATCAGAACATCATGGACTGGGAAAACCTTTCTCTTCTGTTCCCCTAAGCCCCTGTACATTCTATCATGGAGGGATAGGGGTCTCCTCTCCTCCTGTATCCCGAGGGTTGTGTAAATGGCCCCTAGAAGGTCTTCGACTTCGTCTAGGGACAATTTATACCTAGAAGGCCTTCTGGATTCCCCATCCAGGCCCTCTCCCTCTGACTCCTCCTGAGAGTCAGAGGTGCCACTATCTGGCTGCCTAAGCTCCACCTCGGAAGGGCCTGAGATTTCCTCTGCCATAGCTGTGAGTGCAGGTCTGGCAGGTGCAGAGCCCTGAGCTTGTGGCGGGGTTGTTTCCTGTGAACCAGGGTTGGTAGGGAGCTGAAACTTTTCAAACAGGGCCTTAAATGAAGAAAAGGTAGAAGAAAGCTCCTTAACCGAGGCTGCCAAACCAGACTCCTGCTCAGATTCCCTCTTTCTGACCAGGGAGTCTACACAATCCCTGCAAATGACTCTAGTCCATGATTCCCCCAAAATTTCTCTGCAAGAGGCACACTTCCTCTTAGAGCTATGGGTACACCTTGTCTTTTCCGTAGCTTTCTGAAATACATGCAGGAAGATAGGCAGAAAACATGTTAAAACAGGGGAAAAAAAAAGTTTTTTTTTTTTTTTTTTTTTTTTTACAGGAGGAAATAGCAGGAAACAACCCTGGGAGTGCACTAGACCCGCTCTATACAACAGGGATCAGAGCCTCCCCCCCCGACCACCCAGGGGGTCTGCTCCCCCCAAGACAGGAACCATATCCTGGAGGGGCAATCCTAGATAGAGAGGACCCTTCCCCAGGGAACTCTTACCTTAGGAAGGCTGGAGGTGGTGTCACTGTGTGCTGTAGCATCTGCCTCAGACATGACTGCAGGTGGTTGCTTCCCAGGGAGTCTCACGCAGCCTGTGTGCGATCCGGACTCTCTCCAGCCTGAGCCCGGCCCTTTATCAGCTCCGTGACCCGGAACCGGAAGTCACAGGTCAAAGGCAACAGGTCCGGTTTCCGCCGGAAATGACGTCACTCGTCGACCAGGCGCGCTGGTTCCAAAAAGAAAAAATGTGCAGCCTATACTCCTGCATAGGGAAACCGGACTGCTGCCTTGCTGCGCCCCTGTGGACGCGATAAGGGGCCCCCACGACCTGATGCCGCGCTCGACAAGGAAGGGGTGGCTGTATGTAAGGTAAGCAATGATAGTTTAGCCCCCTGGCAACACTTGCTTTCCTAAGGGATTAAAAAACAAACTTGGCCACAGTCTCCCTGACCGCTCTAGCCTGGTTCCTTGCACAGTGTCTCCCCACCGGAGGAAACACTAATAACTGAGGTCCGGCAGGGGAAGTGAGAATTTATGGGCTGGCGCAGTGTTTCCTAGAGGAAGAGGAGGAGACTATCTCTCATGGTGGCTGTCCTGAATGACGACTAGGGAAAATACATTTTCTTTCCGCATTTGAGGTGTTTGGGTTGTTTACTCACCAAAATGTACTGATTTTGTGGGTGTTTTCACGGTCTTGGTGCTCCAGGGCATACAACAATGTAGTAATGAAATTAGATGCATAATTAATGCCCCTAGAATACCTAAAGGGCCTCTTTGGATTTTGGGCCCCTCTGTATGGCTAGGCTGTGAAAAAGTCTCACACATGTGGTATCCCCATACTTAGGAGGCACAGCAAAATGTGTTTTTTAAGGTATAATTGTAAGTATGCCTATGCTATGTGACAACTTTGTAAACAAAAAAAAATATTTTATTTCAAAAAGGGGTAATTTTGGAAGGTATTTGTACTGTCCGGGCATTTTCAGGACTTCAAGAAAGGATATAGGCTGTCAGTACCAGGATTGATCAGTTTGTAGACTCTAACTTTCACACAGACTAAATAGTATACACTGATTTGGGTTATTTTTCCCAAAGAAAGCTGAACATGGTACTTCTAATGGTAGCCACTGAGCAACCCGACTGGATAATCTAAGCGTTGCAGTCCTCTTAAGATCAGGAATCCTGTAACTGCACAAACAATAAAATACAAAGGGTGCAAACGCCTAGTGCATTATGGCTAGTAATGCACTTTATTGAAGAATAAATTATATAACTTATACGCACAAAACCATTGTGAAAAACAGCGTTGTATAAAACCCAGGATTCAAAAGCAAGCCTATCAGTGGAACTGTGATACGTAGGGAATGTTGCTGCACCTTACATTTAAACAGCTGCCAACACTACAATTAGACTAATTGTGAAAAAATATACATATAAAAGTGTAGCGCTCAAAATGTCTCTGTACAGTGACAGTACTACCGAATGAAGTTCGGTGTACACACGTCAGTGTTCAGAAAATTATTCTTAATGGTAAAGAGTGAAAATGAGATGACCAATCAGATCATAATCATATAAAAAGTGCATCAATGTAAAACAATGCATAAACGAAAAAAGGCTGAAATAAAACTCAGATATGTTTACAATATAAACAAGTGACAAAACAGGTGAATGTGCATTATATGTGAGTTTTATGCAGGAGTAGTCATAAGATGGCTCAAGATTATATGGGAAAAAACATATGTATGTTCTCTGGATAAAAGCAAATGTAGGTCCTTGTATGGAAAATGTAGAAAACTACATATACATATCTAAGGACGTCAAAAACGCTTTATAAGTGAACATAAAACGCTCAACCAATGTTAATAAAACGATCAGGAGGAAAACTATAATAGGTGATAGAATCAGAATGTCACTGAAGAGATGGGACTGTCCATAATATCAAAACAGTTCATATGTATCAGACAAATGCTCAGATCCCCGCGTGTATTCAAACGGTATTCAAAAGCAGTGTCCTCTCTCATTCGGACGGCATCTTGAACTTTAAAATATATGGAATAATCAGGTACGCTTACCGCATAAGGTGGACCCACTGACCGATGGTAAGGGGTCAAACGAGTATGGTAGGCCACCTAGCAGTGCCTGGAGCATGGATCAATCCAAGATGTTGAAGACTGGACCGAGCTGGAATATCGCCTTAATCGGTACTCACCAGGCTCACGGAAGCTCTAATCACAGAGTTTAATGGGCCACGTCATTCAATCATAGACTGTCGGTTATCCTCAATAAATTGGTAACATGGATCAAAGAAAAGAGAAAAAAGAAGAGGGCCTCCTCATAGTGTAAAAAAATCCCATTTGCAAAGGATTATATTTATTTCAAGGAGTAGATGCACTTCCATCAATAAATTTCATGAAAAAAGAATTTCATAAAAATAAAACGTTTAAAAATATGGGGTAAAAAAGGCAGTAAGGCAGTATAACTGGAGTAATCACCCGACGCGTTTCGTCTGCGAAGCCTTCTGCTGGGGTATGCTCCAGTATGCTGCCTCTGCGTTATATATATAGCACACATATCAAATAGTTACTTACAGCACCTGTGGTAATCCAAAGCAGCCACACTTCCGGTTTACCCAGCTAGGACTTTCATTGGTAAAATGTCTAAAGCCAAGTAGCCAATAGAGGGCAGTGGTACATATGGGGGTGGGGGTCACTATAAAGTTAGCCAATCACATCATGCAGCAATAACAAAAAACATGTGTAAAACCAATAAAAGTACTTGCTGTAGGGCCGTATGAGGACATATGGTAACAACGTCCAAGGAGTGGAATGCGTTGATGGCATTCCTGCGCTCAAACACGTGTGCTGGGCGTCCTCAGCACCCAATGAGAGCGGATCATAGTGACGCCGCACGTGTTACCGCTAGCGCGTGCTGACGTCATCACGCCGGAAGTGACGAAGAAGCGGTGACGTGAGTGCCGGAAACGGAAGTGGTTGCGTGGAACGCAAACAGTCGCCGGAGATGACCTAGGGGAAGTGACGCAAACTCAAAGGCGGAAGTAATTGTGTAAAACACAACCACCATAGAGAAGATAGAAGCGGTCACTAATAGAGTGATCAATTAACACCACAAGATGGCGTAACACTCAACGTTGGAACTCCAAAATTTAGGGTGAGCATTTGTCTGATACATATGAACTGTTTTGATATTATGGACAGTCCCATCTCTTCAGTGACATTCTGATTCTATCACCTGTTATAGTTTTCCTCCTGATCGTTTTATTAACATTGGTTGAGCGTTTTATGTTCACTTGTAAAGCGTTTTTGACGTCCTTAGATATGTATATGTAGTTTTCTACATTTTCCATACAAGGACCTACATTTGCTTTTACCCAGAGAACATACATATGTTTTTTCCCATATGATCTTGAGCCATCTTATGACTACTCCTGCATAAAACTCACATATAATGCACATTCACCTGTTTTGTCACTTGTTTATATTGTAAACATATCTGACTTTTATTTTAGCCTTTTTTCGTTTATGCATTGTTTCACATTGATGCACTTTTTATATGATGATGATCTGATTGGTCATCTCATTTTCACTCTTTACCATTAAGAATAATTTTCTGAACACTGACGTGTGTACACCGAACTTCATTCTGTAGTACTGTCACTGTACAGAGACATTTTGAGCGCTACACTTTTATATGTATATCAGTGGAACTCTTCAAGTTCAAATAGATGAAAATACCAGCTGATGTGTTTCGGGGGACCAGCCCTCTCCCTGAGAGCAGAACCGGTATGCCAGACCCTTGACCCCTGGGTTTTTTACAATGTTGTTATTCTCAATGGTTTTGTGATTAGAATTTATATATTTTATCCTTCAATAAAGTGCTGTGGATAATGCACTAGGCCAGTGATGGTGAACCTTGGCACCCCAGTTGTTTTGGAACTACATTTCCCATGATGCTCATGCACTCTGCAGTGTAGTTGTGCATCATGGGAAATGTAGTTCCAAAACATCTGGGGTGCCAAGGTTAGCCATCACTGCACTAGGCATTTGCACCCTTTGTTTTTTTTTGTTTGTACCATCAAAAGAAAGCTCTGTCTCAAAAAATAATTAAAAAAAAATTTGTGCACAGCATTGAATTGAGTAGTTGTATTTCATAGTGTACCAGAACTGAAAAAGGGATTAGGCAGGAAGATGGTGAAAGTGTCCAATCTTGAGGTTAAGGTGAAACATTGGTGGGTCTGCAAAAGGAGGACCGCTTTCTAAACAAATTACTTATAAAGGGGACGCAGATAAGAAAAATGTTCAAAAGGTAGAAAAGGGCTATTCAAAAGTATCCAATTCGTATACAATAATCAAACAATGGATAAGGAGGAGACACTGTAGCAAATCTTATACGTTTGTAAGAAGCAAGACTTTTAACCTTGCTCAAAGTAGGGACAAGACAGTCCTCCAGCCCAAGGGTGTTACACACCATTTAAATAAGGAATGATACAGTTTTATTTTGGGAAGACCCCAGAGCCAGGGATAAAAGTATTATTTTGAGAGAGCTTACAAACTTAGACTTCCACAATTGACCCTTGTCCAAACCTGATTCTACATGGTAAGCATAAGAAGGACAATTGTGTCTTCTGCAATCATACTGTAATGAAGAATTGAGTCAGTTCTGACATAAAACACTTCAGTGGAGAAAAAGGCTTCTAATGTCAGGTAACTGTTGGCCACAGACACTTGCAAAGGCTCTCTTAGGACACAGGTGCAAAAGCTGGCAGCTCAGCCTTAGGCATTCAGTTGTCATATTGTGTGCTATCCCTGTCCCAAACAAACTTTATGCTGCAGACAGTTAACCATGAATGGGAGAAGTGTGCAACAGGGTTGCCTGCATCTGCATGTGGTTCCATACTTTTTCTTGTGCAAGACAATGCCAAGAAAAATACCAAGAAAATGCCAATGCCAAGAAAAATACAGTCGGTTATCCTAAAATGGGTACCCATGCAACAGAGAACAAGCAAATAACCAGGCCCACAACTGTTAAAAGTAAAGAGACAGCCAGGCTGCAACCAAAATCACTGCAGGCATTGGTGAACACCTTCCAGAACCAATGATGTGTCCCCAGTTGGTTGATTTTCAGGGTGCCAGGAGGAGTGAGAAGGTGCTGCTACTCATGGTCTGCGCACCAAGGAAAAGGATGAAGAGACGCCTCCTCTTTGTGCAATTTGGTTGCTGTGCAGAGCCCAAAAATAATTATTTTAACCAAGAAAATTGTGTCCGAATAGCCCGCACAGTGAATCTGGTCCATGTGCACCAAAACACTACAGAGTTCCCAGAGGGATAAATTAAAGGGTGTATTTTTATTTATTTTTTTTTATTTTTTTTTTTACACAATTTGCCTCTATACACAGCCCACTTGAACCATACAGCAATTCTTTGGAGACATGGTCACCAAGTGCCAAAGCTTTGGAAATAATAGACACCTGTCGCTAAAACCTTCGACCGGATCACTGGGAAGATACTTGTAGCAGAGGACTGTTCCTACACAGCACAGCAACACTTCAAACTTATATAGTAAGGGTAGTGTTGCGCTGTACAATAATTTAGATAAATGCGATATAAAGTGCTCAGTGAATAAATTAATTATACTGACAAAACTGCATAGAAGCATAAGAATATGTGCAACCTGTGCATAGATAAAGTGCAACCTGTGCATAGATAACTAGGTGCAGAGAGGCATCAATCACTGTAAACAAAATCAAAACAGTGAACCTTCATAAATAAATTCCTTAAAAGTGACATTGTGAATAATATAAAGAATTAATAAAATTCCTTGGAGGTGATAATAAAAACATATAAGAAAACGAATGATGCTTGCTATCACATATCATCAGGGACGCATGTAAAATGCATTTTACTGTATAAAGTTCTTTCAATAAAGTATGTATATCTTAAAAGTAGCTTCAGTGTAAAAGAGGTTAAATCAACAGTATAGTGAAAAAACAATATAATGAATAAGATCGGTCCTAGGGGACGCCATCCAGGGAAATCCAGAGGCCCCACAGGAATCATTTACACACATGCTGTTACCTTACAGCAGTAAGGCAAGGGGACATCTATACTGAATCATACAGAAGAACAGAAGTCACCCACTACTTGTATGCACAGCACTTTGGAGATCGACCATTAGCAGCAACCACTAGCACTTTCTGCATTCCACCAGTTCCTTGGACTGACACTCCTGTCACAGCAGTCCACACTTTAGCCCTTACAGATATAGGGGCTACTTCACGGACTCATCACTTTATTATAATTATTTATATTATTATTTTTAAACACCGATCTTATTCATTATATTGTTTGTTCACTATACTGTTGATTTAACCTCTTTTACATTGAAGCTACTTTTAAGATATACATATTTTATTGAAAGAACTTTATACAGTAAAACGCATTTTACATGCGTCCCTGATGATATGTGAAAGCAAGCATCATTCATTTTCTTATATGTTTTTATTATCACCTCCAAGGAATTTTATTCATTCTTTATATTATTCACAATGTCACTTTTAAGGAATTTATTTATGAAGATTCACTGTTTTGACTTTGTTTACAGTGATTGATGCCTCTCTGCACCTAGTTATCTATGCACAGGTTGCACTTTATCTTTGCACAGTTTGCAAATATTCTTATGCTTCTATGCAGCTTTTGTCAGTATAATTAATTTATTCACTGAGCACTTTATATCGCATTTATCTAAATTATTGTACAGCGCAACACTACCCTTACTATATACTTTTTTTGGAGTTTGACATTCCTTTTAGTGTTTTGCTGCAGTACTAGACCACTCCACTATACATCAGGCAGGCGCAGGGGTACCTACCGTAAAACTAACACTTCAAACTTGCTTTTTGCATACTAATATTATTATTATTATTATTATTATACAGGAGGATAATACACTGACGATTGTCATACCATAATTTTACTGCTGCACTTTCAATGATAATTTCAGTATGCTGAATGCTAATCAAGTGGATTCTGTCACCTGTTATTGAGTACTGCATTTTGTCGAAAAACTGACACATGGGTTCATATGTGTGAGGCACCGTACAGTATCTCACAAAACGTGCTCTCTTTTTCTTTTTCTTTTTCTCTCTCTCTCTCTCTCTCTCTCTCTCTTCATATATATATATATATATATATATATATATATATATATATATATATATATACAGTATCTCACAAAAGTGAGTACACCTCTCACATTTTTGTAAATATTTTATTATATATTTTCAATGACAACACTAAAGAAATTACACTTTGCTACAATAAAAAGTAGTGAGTGTACAGCTTGTATAACAGTGTAAAGCCCCATACACACGGTCGGACAATCCGCAGACCAGGTCCGTCGGACCATGTCCGTCATACTTTGTCTGATGTTGGTTTTGCGTACACACGGTCGGACAAAGTTGTCGGAAAATCCGATCAGTCTGAACGTGGTGACGTTTGTTGCCTACGATGGGACTACGTAGAGGCTAGTAGCCAATAGCTTTGGTCTTGTAATGTGATCTGAGCATGCGTAGCACTTTGTCCGGTCGGACAACCGTACACACGATCGGATTTGGTGTGATCGGACCGTGTTGACGGCAAATCTTTCCAGCAGGAGATAAGACTTTGTCCGTCGGACAAACCGACGTACACTGTCCGATGGTGCATACACACGGTCTGATTTTTCAACAACATTGTCCGATCGGACAGAATCCATGAAAAAGTCCGACCGTGTGTATGGGGCTTTAATGTGTTGTCCCTTAAAAATAACTCCACAGACAGCCATTAATGTCTAAACTGCTGGCAACAAAAGTGAGTACACCCCTAAGTGAAAATGACCAAATTGGGCCCAAAGTGTCAATATTTTGTGTGGCCACCATTATTTTCCAGCACTGCCTTAACCCTTTTGGGCATGGAGTTCACCAGAGCTCCACAGGTTGCCACTGGAAACCTCTTCAACTCCTCCATGATGACATCACAGAGCTGGTGGATGTTAGAGACCTTGCGCTCCTCCACCTTCCATTTGAGGATGCCCCACAGATGCTTAATAGGATTTAGGTCTGGAAACATGCTTGGCCAGTCCATCACTTTTACCCTCAGCTTCTTTAGCAAAGCAGTGGTCTTCTTGAAGGTGTGTTTAGGGTTGTTCTCATGTTGGAATACTACCCTGTGGCCCAGTCTCCGAAGGGAGGGGATCATGCTAATGCAAATAGGTTTATCTTGATCTCATCAGACCACAGGACATGGTTCCAGTAATCCATGTCCTTAGTTTGCTTGTTTTCAGCAAACTGTTTGCAGGCTTTCTTGTTCATCATCTTTAGAAGAGTCTTCCTTCTGGGACGGCGTATGGTCTGAGCACTGACAGGCTAACCCCCCACCCCTTCAACCTCTGTAGCAATGCTGCCAGCACTCATACGTCTATTTCCCGAAGACAACCTCTGGATATGACGCTGAGCACGTGCACTCAACTTCTTTGGTCGACCATGGCGAGGCCTGTTCTAGGTGGAATCTGTCCTGGTTAACCGCTTCATGGTCTTGGCCACCATGCTGCAGCTCAGTTTCAGGGTCTTGGCAATCTTCTTATAGCCTAGACCATCTTTATGTAGAGCGACAATTCTTTTTTTAGATCCTCAGAGTTCTTTGCCATGAAGTGCAACTTCCAGTGACCAGTATGAGAGAGTGAGCGCAATAACACCAAATTTAACACACCTGCTCCCCATTCGCACCTGAAACTTTGTAACACTAACGAGTCACATGACACCGGGGAGGGAAAATGGCTAATTGGGCACAATTTGGACATTTTCACTTAGGGGTGTACTCAATTTTGTTGCCAGCGGTTTAGACATTAATGGCTGTGTGTTGAGTTATTTTGAACTTTAATGGTATCCTAGTCTTAGTTTGTAGGGTTCAATAATGAGTTGGCCCGCCCTTTGTAGCTATAAAAGCTTCAACCCTTCTTCTGGGAAGGCTGGCCACAAAGTTTAGGAATGTGACTATGGGAATGTTTGACCATTCTTCCAGAAGCGCATACGTGAGGTCAGGCACTGATGTTAGACAAGAAGGCCTGGCTCGCAGTCTACGCTATAAAGCCCCATACACACGCGCGGATTATCCGAGGACCAGGTCCGTCGGACCATGTCCGTCATACTTTGTCTGATGTTGGTTTTGCGTACACACGGTCAGACAAAGTTGTCGGAAAATCCGATCATTCTGAACGTGGTGACGTTTGTTGCCTACGACGGGACTACGTAGAGGCTAGTAGCCAATAGCTTTGGTCTTGTAATGTGATCTGAGCATGCGTAGCACTTTGTCCGGTCGGACAACCGTACACACGATCGGATTTGGTGTGATCGGACCGTGTTGTCGGCAAATCTATCCAGCAGGAGATAGGACTTTGTCCGTCGGACAATCCGACGTACACTGTCCGATGGTGCCTACACACGGTCTGATTTTTCAACAACATTGTCCGATCGGACAGAATCCATGCAAAAATCCGACCGTGTGTATGGGGCTAAATTCACCCTGCTCTAATTCTATTGGGTGGAAGTAATGGCTCTGTGCAGGCCAGTCAAGTTCATCCATCCCAAACTCGCTAATTCATGTCTTTATGGACCTTGCTTTGTGCACTGGTGTGCAGTCATGTTGGAACAGGAAGGGGGCATCCCCAAACTGTTCCCACAAAGTGGGGAGCATGAAATTGTCCAAAATGTCTTTGTATGCTGACGCCTTAAGAGTCCCCTTCACTGGAACTAAGGGGCCAAGCCCTACCCATGAAAAACAACCCCAAACATAATCCCCCTCCACCAAATGATTTGGACCAGTGCACAATGGTTCATAAAGACATGGATGAGTGAGTTTGGGATGGAGGAACTTGACTGGCCTGCACAGAGCCATGACCTTAACCCGACCTCTGACCAACAGATGGGTTTGTGTCTTTTTTTCAACTTATCTATGCAACTGTATGTAATAATTTGCTGTAAATAAAAATTAAAAAAACAACATGGCTAAACTGTAGACCTATGACTGTGATTATTATTGATAGGTCATGGGTAGTGTTTTATGTATGGCATAAACTGTATTTTATGTTATATATTTGCAGGAAATAAAAATAAAAAAGATTACGAACATAAACCACAGACTAAAACAGAGTATACAATTACAATGACGACATGCATGCAGTAAACCCTGAGCATCTTAATCTCTGTCAATTCAGGGATATTTATAAAACAACTATGAATTGGGTTAATGCAATAATACCCTTATAAACATGTATATGCTAATTGTATATTTTTAGCAAAGTTTAGAGAAATAAAAGACCACTCTGATGCATTGCTTTGCTTATTCAGCCAAGTTTTACAACTGTCTGTGAGGTTACTTAAGCATTCCAAAATCACTCTCTCCATAAATCACCAATATTCATACAATTGATTAAATTCATTTTACCTACCTCACTTGTGGTATGCTTAGTTGGTGATCCTTGGGATCCAGAGATGAGTGAGAAGGGGCTGAGGGGACTAGTGAGACTGGCAGAGCTTAAGGGACTGGCTGGACTGTTGGAACTGAAAGTTGCTGATGGCCCTGTGACTACTAAAACAAAGAGGATATTAAAAACTTGTAAGCCTACAATCATTTGACAATTTGTTCTCAAGTCATTTTTCCACATCAGATGCACATATTATGTTGGAAAATTAGAGTTTATTGTACTCACCACAACATTTATTTCTCTGAAGTGTTCATTAAGGGACACTGCATTGTTTGTGCATTCTACTGCCTGCAGAAGAATTTGACACTGGGATGTAAGACAAAAGAAAAGGGACAGCTCCATTTGTTGGTTACACTCAACAACTGCTAAAGAACTTCAGTTGTTGTAAGCAGTAATTAAAACAGAACTAAACCCATTGATTTAATGGTTTCCCAAAACAGTTACATTCAAGGCATGCCGTGAATGACAACTGCCACATTCTTTTGTGCTGTCAACAGAACTGTCAAGGCATCAGATGGTTTGTGTCCTAGATGATCACGTGCAGCACCATGGCAACTACAGATCAAAAAGAGGCTAAGATGGCAGCCTCTTTGGCTGTAAAGAATAGGAGGGTTTTAACTCCACTTTAAAGCAGAACTAAACCCTTCTATCCTTTTCAACCAAAGAAGCTGCCATCTTAGCCTCCTTTTGTTCTACAGCTGCCATGGTGCTGCACATGTGATCAGTTATGACACCAGCTTTTGATGGTTTGACAGTTTGGTTGAGAACACATGCAAATGTGACAGTTAGCATTCCTGGCATGCCTGGAATGTAACTAAAAAGAGGACTTTGCTAATGTGACTAAACGTCAAAACTAAATAATTAATACAAGCCGCAATTCCTCTGCAAGATATGTATAGTATCAAATAATATATTTAAATAGAGTCGCACTAACACAATCCTGACAATCAGTGAAACATTCATATGATAAAAATTCCATGCAATGTAAACAATTCTATATAGTAAAAAGAGTCCACATGTATGAGACAAATTGATAATTGAATGTATATCAATGACATCCACCACCAAACCTGAAAAGGAATCCTCCTGTGATATCTCCAGTCCACCATCAAGAGTCATGCAGTGTAGTGGTTAGTATAGGAATACTGTAGGTAGGATAGTTTAGTGGACAGTATAGAGGTCAGTGTAGTATAGTGGACAGTATAGTGGTCAGTGTAGTGTAGTGGACAGTATAGTATAGTGGACAGTATAGGGTAGTGGACAGTATAGTGGTCAGCGTAGTGTAGTGGACAGTATAGTGGTCAGTGTAGTGTAGTGGTCAGTATAGTGGTCAGTGTAGTGTAGTGGTCAGTATAGTGGACAGTGTAGTGGACAGTATTGTGGACAGTATAGTGGTCAGTGTAGTCTAATACCCATATTAGCTGGTGTTCTCTGATACAGCCATCTGCAGGAGTTAGTGTGTCTTCTGTGCCTCCGGCACAATATACACCTGTATCTACCCATATTAGCTGGTGTTCTCTGCTACAGCCATCTGCAGGAGTTAGTGTGTCTTCTGTGCCTCCAGCACAGCCCAGTATACACCTGTATCTACCCATATTAGCTGGTGTTCTCCGATACAGCCATCTGCAGGAGTTAGTGTGTCTTCTGTGCCTCCAGCACAGCCCAGTATACACCTGTATCTACCCATATTAGCTGGTGTTCTCCGATACAGCCATCTGCAGGAGTTAGTGTGTCTTCTGTGCCTCCAGCACAGCCCAGTATACACCTGTAACTACCCATATTAGCTGGTGTTCTCCGATACAGCCATCTGCAGGAGTTAGTGTGTCTTCTGTGCCTCCAGCACAATATACACCTGTATCTACCCATATTAACTGGTGTCCTCTGATACAGCCATCTGCAGGAGTTAGTGTGTCTTCTGTGCCTCCAGCACAGCCCAGTACACCTTTAATCTACCCATATTAGCTGGTGTTCTCTGATACAGCCATCTGCAGGAGTTAGTGGGTGTTGTGTGCCCCCAGCACAATATACACTACCCAATTGCTGGTTTTCCCATCTCCCTGCAGGCCATTACAATGTCTGGAAGGCCAACAAGGAGAGGCAGACAGTCACAAGCCAATAAAAGAGGGCAAGCAGGCTCTGTGTCTAGAGACAACAGTGCTGGTCATGGACGCGGTGCATCGTAATCAGCACGTGGGCATGGGACACGCTTGTCCTTATTTTCGGCAGCTGTACATGTTGAGCCGCATCATGCCAAAGACTTGGTAGAGTGGATGGCCAAGCCCTCTTCATCCTCCCTCACCCAGGCTCAGGGTACTGGCAAAGCAGCTGCCAATGCGTCCTCTTCCCTCAATGTCATCAGTCGCTCCTTCCCTAGACCCACCATGTCATCCTGAGGAGTCCCCCGAACTGTTTGACCACAGTGTTGGGTACATGTTCCAGGAGGATGCCCAGCGTTTTGAAGGCTCTGATGATGATACCCAGCTAGAGGAAGGCAGTAGCGTGAGCGCAGAGACAGGGGATGCTCAAGGACAGCAATCTGGCAGTCATGTTCCACCAGCTGCAGCATACTGCCAGGTTTGCTCCAGTGGTGAAGAGGGAGGGGATGATGAGGTCACTGGCTCCAGCTTAAGGGCAGCATACCGACTGAATCACACCGCAGAGCTCCGCCTGTGCAGGGCGCTGCCTCTGCGCGTTATTACAAAAGTTCTTTGGTGTGGGCCTTTTTTGAGACCAGTGCATCAGATCGCACCGCTGCTATTTGCAACATATGTCTCAAGCGTATCTCGCATGGCCAAAACATCAGCCGCTTGGGCACCAAAAGCATGACCAGACATATGTTGACCTGCCATGCAGCTCGTTGGCAAGCGTACCTTAACCGATTCCCGCCCGGCGCGTGGCGATGTACGTCGACAGAATGGCACGGACAGGCATAAGGGCGTACAGGTACGTCCCCTTTAAGATGCCGCAGTGCCATCGAGCTATAAAACTATCCCCTATTTTGTAAACGCTATAACTTCTGCGCAAACCAATCAATAGTCGCTTATTGCGATTTTTTTGAACAAAAATATGTAGAGGAATACAATATAAAAATATAGAAAAGTGCAGCGCTCAAATAGTCACACAAGTGTCCCTGATTTTCACAAACGGTCCCACAAGAAAAAGATAGCCTGTGGACAGTACTGTGAGGCAGGAATTTCTTTGGTGGGTGTCCCCATAGATGGGGGTGCCAGTAGAATTTCTCCACTGGTATGTGCAATCAAATCCCTGAAGGGTAGTGTTACAATAGTGAAAACAAAAATAGGGAAAAACAATATCAAATCATTAGCCAAATTATGAATTGAAGGACAAAATTAACCTCTAGTTGAGAGAGGCATATATTCAGTGTCCTTCTAGAGAGAAAAACGTAAGTTTCTATACAGCATGCGTTTTTTTTCAAAATTGCAGTAGAAAAGATTCAGCTCCCTAAAAATCGCACCAAGGGTTATGGTGTGATATCACATCAATCAAGATGTGAAAAAGGCAGGTAAAGGAACTGCAATAAAGAAAAGCATTCAATGACGTAAAGCATTCAATGACGTAAAAGGAAACTGCACTATTATCACTAGGGTAAGAACATTGCGTTTAGCATTTGGCATATGTCTGATTAAACATCACATCAAATATTTAAACAAAGTGAAGTATTTTCCTTATAAATATCTCAGCAATCTAAAACATAAAATGACATGGTGTATTGTGATTGTGATAATAAATGGAAAACGAGGGGTGGTCAGCAATGAAGGTTAGCATCAAGCAAAACTTTCATGCTAAAGTTAATGTGAAGCTAGAGATAAAAAATAAAACATATAGGTAGTCCGTTCTCAAGGTGTATTTTTCAACTGAAGTGATATAGCCGTGTTCACAAAGTCCTCAGAGGGGTACAGTATGTCACTGGGGGTGCTCTAGGTTTACGATCAACTTATTGGACTCTATACGTAAATGAAGCAAAGGATGGGTACCCTTACCGGAACTGTTGGACTCACAGACCTCTCGGTGGTGAGTCAATAAGGCTTAGGCCGGATACACCGGATTGGTGGTAGATATGTTGTAATCCGCCAAATCGACTGGAGTGTTACCCAAAGTAAGTATGTCCACTTACCAACATCTTGTTAGAGGGTCCCGGTAGGAAGATAGTGGACAGAGTCCTTGTAAGGGTCCTCATCCACGGTGGTTCAGGCAAGGAGAAGAAAGAAAAGGAGGCAACTCCTCATAGTGTAACTCCCAACTTTCAATTGGTGTTTATTAGTTAAAAAGTTTTAAAAACAATTTTCTTTGCGCAAAAGAAGGTAAAAATAGTGGCTTAGGTAGACATCCAACCCGACATGTTTCGCCTCCTGTAGGCTTCAACTGGGGTACATGTCTACCAGCCACTGATCAACTATATATATACATTTCATACTGTTAATCTAAGAGGCAGCACCTGGTTTAACCCACGGATCCTCACTTCCGGTGTCGTTTCGGCGTGCGTTCCAGGCGATGGGAAGCAAGGGTAATATCATCCAGGCTAATCAGAGACTAGGCCTCGATACCACGCCGCTAATCCTCCAATAGATGGCAGCTAGCGGGGATAAGCCAATCATCTCTCGAGTATTAGTGGGAGGAGTTGTGCTTCTGCGCACACAGATGTGACCGTCCGATTTGCAAGTGGTTACGATAGTGTGTTTGATTGCGCCTGCGCACCTATACAATAGGAGTTGTCATGGAGACCTATGTAAACCTGCGGGGAAAAAACGTGCCCGCGTCGTCACGTCCCATATGGTAATGACGTGTAAGGTTGCGTCCATGTCTCTTAAGCACTGATGTTTACATTTGGTGGTGGCGTGTATAGTTACGCCCGTGTAACTATGTCATAGTAGTTACCATAGAGATAGATGAAAGCTTGTAGTGGAGCGCGCTCGTCCCCTTCCATCATAGCTCAAAACTTTTTGATAACATGGTACAATGGGGGAACGATATGTACCGTATTTATGTGTTTACATAAACTTGGTGAACCTACAAGACAGAGCGTAGTGAACCTAATCTCTGTTGTACTTCTTTATTGGTTTGAAGTGAAAAAAAGGGGGGACACAAAATCCTAATTACCACCATACCCATTAATTTAGGGGTCATCTCTATTTAGAACTACGTTCATTTTAAGCCTCATAGAGAAGGGCTACAAGGGGTGTAGGGGAAACTGCCTATATCGGTACAGCTGATGCTAAACAGACAGCTGCATCTGACAAATATGTCACAGTTATTGGGCCTCATAAAGGGGGCTACACAAGTTAAAGGTAGAATCCCTATGTGGATACTAAAAAATAAAAAATGGATAAAAAAATATAGGATTATAAATGAGACTCGTGTAAAAAGAGAGGGACAGAAAGTAAGTGTCCATATAGAGACATAGTTTGTTATCATGTCAGAAAGCATCACAATTTTTCTTTCATGTACAATTCACGTCTAATTGTTGTGCTAGCTGCTACAGTGTATTTAGGTTTGGCGCAGTATTTCCCCATATATCTTTTGAACTACTATAGACACCAATACTCGCAGCCTTACCATTAGAACAAAGGAGTTTCACTACCCTTACCTCTACACCTCTGTAATATTTTTATTACATTGATACTACGTACATAATCATTTTTGGCACTGACACTTTGTTGGTTGACATACTGATATTACGTATATAACAGACTTTGGTCAAAGACTCCATTTGGGTTCCGCCCAAGATGGATGTATTTGAATACCGCTCTAGCCGGTCATTTAATGTGGAAGGCGTTTTTACCACTCTGAATACAGACACCGAAATAGGTGGTCTGTTCATGCGCCTTAAAAACCTTATGGTATCAGAATTACACCTAGAATGGGACATAGCTTTCTTAGAGCAGTACACCAAAGAAAGCATGGTACCTAGGGGGTTAAGGTGGAATATATACCCACAACAGGGTGACTCAGAACCAGAAACATGGTTTTGTTACTTCAACGAAGCAGGCATTGCTTTTTTGAGGTTCCTCACAGAAAGAAAAAAGAATAGAAGAATTACTATAGATAAGGAGATTAGAGAGATCAAAGAAAAACTCGCACCCCACAAATCTACTTCGGAATATATCACATTATCATCAAATTTAAAGAATCATTTGGAAAAGGAAGAAAGAGAACAGAAAGTAAAAAAACAAAAGAAATATGTCAGAGACGTAAATGATTATAAAAGCGGCTGTGTTTTCAGCTGGCAAAATAAGGAAATTCCTCAAATTTTACCAGAAATGGAACAAACTTCCATGGAAGTTCCAGGACAGGGTACCCAAAGAACACCTGGATCCCAACAAAACACTTCCAGAAATGTACAATATTCCGATGTTGTGCAACAATCGCATTATCCCTCCAATTCTCAAACACAAACCCCCAGGTCCAGGGGACCCTTCCCTACGGAATCCAGAAGGGAACCCACTAACAATGGAGGTAGAGGGAGGGGCAATAGAGGGAAAGGGAGGGGTAATAGAGACAACTCTTATTACCAACGACAATATCAACAGGATATATCACCCCAGAGGAGGAGATATAGCCAAAATGAGTATTATGACCATTATCCACCGAGAACACCTGCCTACACCCAGAATAGATTTTCACCACTGAAAGAGAACAGACATGGAGATAATCATTATTCCCAATACGCCCATTCAGAAAGAGACGATCATTATCATAATAGATCGCCTTTTAACTATAACTATAACCAACCAAGACCCTCACATATGGGGGATTTTCCCAGGGCACAGGAAGGACGCAAACAAAATCAAGAAACAAACGGGGCGTCAGAGGGGGGCGGCATGCCAGGAAAAAGAAAACGAGTTTGAACAACACTGGCATATTTAATCTAAGCAAAGCCTCCTTAACCCCATCAGAACAATTAGTCTTAAATAAAGGTTTGAAATATGCACCCCCCAAAAAAATTAAAGTTTTCCACTTTCATAGATGTCCAGAAGTTCATAAGAAAGATAAACATAAAAAGATATTTTGCGTCAAACCCTATTGGTGCGCAAAAATGTGCGGCCCATAGTCTTACTGTCCACACAGGCCTTTCAAACCCCTCATTGTTCAATCCCCCCGTCCCAGTTGCTCCCTCTATCAAAGTTTTCAGAGATCTAGTCCTAAATGACTTAAGCCCCATACACACGCTCGGATTATCCGAGGACCAGGTCCGTCGGATCATGTCCGTCATACTTTGTCCGATGTTGGTTTTGCGTACACACGGTCGGACAAAGTTGTCGGAAAATCCGATCATTCTGAACGTGGTGACGTTTGTTGCCTACGACGGGGCTACATAGAGGCTAGTAGCCAATAGCTTTGGTCTTGTAATGTGATCTGAGCATGCGTAGCACTTTGTCCGTCGGACAACGCTACACACGATCGGATTTGGTGTGATCGGACCATGTTGTCAAAAAATCTATCCAGCAGGAGATAGGACTTTGTCCGTCGGACAATCCGACGTACACTGTCCGATGGTGTATGCACACGGTCGGATTTTTCAACAACATTGTCCGATCGGACAGAATCCATGCGAAAATCCGACCGTGTGTATGGGGCTTTAGATAAGTTACCCCCTAAAAAAGTTTTTACTGATCCGGGTTTAAAGACGGGACTTAAACAACTCTGTGAAAGAAAGGATCTCATCATCCGCCCTGCGGATAAGGGTGGAGGAATAGTCGTCCTGGATAAGGAGGACTATAACTCGGAGATGATGAGGATCCTAAGCGACAAAGAAACGTATTCCCGCATTCCAAAGAATCCAACCAGAGATTTTAAAAGAACACTTACAGACCTGATAGATACGGGGTATAACATGGGCATACTGGACAAAAAGGAGAAACAATATCTAATTCCCACTGTACCTAGAATACCAGTGATGTACTGCCTACCCAAGGTTCACAAAAACATCACTAACCCTCCTGGCCGCCCGATTATTAGTGGGATAGATTCTATTACTGCCCGCATCGGGAAATATATAGATTACCACCTTCAACCGATGGTGAAAACAATTCCATCTTATTTAAGAGATACAAAAGACACCATTGCAAGGCTACAGCAGATACAATACAGTGAGGACCTTCTCTTGGTGACCGCTGATGTCACAGCACTCTATACCAGCATACCCCATGCGTTGGGTCTGGCAGCGGTAGACCTATTTTTATCCAGAAATAGAACCATCCCAGGAACCCAAAAAAGGTTTATTATGGACCTCTTAAGGTTCGTTACCAGACACAACTATTTCTGGTTTAATGAAGAATTCTATCTCCAGGAAAAGGGTGTGGCCATGGGGGCAAAATTTGCCCCCAGTTTGGCCAAAATTTTCATGGCCAAATGGGAGGAGGATGTCGTCTATGCCCAGGGGCTGCCTCAGATAGCTCTCTGGGCTAGATACATAGACGACATCCTCCTCCTGTGGAAAGGCGATAAGAATTCTCTGGACATGTTTATGACGTTCTTAAATGACAATAGTGTTGGCATTAAACTAACATATGAAGTCAGTAACTCTACAATACACTTTCTGGACTTAGAAATATCTGCCTTGGAGGGACAACTGATCACTAAAACATTCTTCAAGGCGACTGATCGCAACGGGTATATGCCGGTAGACAGCTGCCACCATTCGGCTTGGCTTAAATCCATACCCCGTAGCCAACTCACTAGAATCAGGAGGAATTGTACCAACTTAACAGACTTCTTTTTACAAGCCCAGACTATCAAACATAGATTTGTAGATAAGGGATATGACACTCAGGGTATAGACAGGGATATTGAGGAGGTTGCTTCACTTAATAGAGAAGAACTCATTAAAGACGGCCCCAAAAGAACACGAGAGTCCCGACATAACTGGTCACTGTTAACTACGTTCTCAGTACAGCACAAACAGATAAAAAAAAATTATCTCCAGCCACTGGAAAGTTTTAAAAAATGATAGGATCCTAGGACCTCTCTTACCTGAGAAGGCAGGGGTGATCTATAGGGGAGCCCCATCCTTGGGAGGACAGGTAGCCCCCAGTGTACCTGACCCACCCACGATCCCTTCCTTTTTTCACAATATGAAGGGTTTCTTCCCTTGCCGCAGATGTAACGTTTGCCTCCATAATGTCTATGGCAAGAAAAAAACTGAAACTTTCATATCTAGCACCACAGGGAAAGAATACAAAATGAAACACCTACTTACATGCCAAACACGGTATGTCGTATATCTCATCACATGCCCTTGCGGCAAGCAATATGTAGGCAGAACCATTGTACTTTTGCTGTGAGGTGTAATGAGCACATTGCTGGTATAAAAAAGGGCCGTATTGATCACAACGTCCCCAAACACTATCGCTTGCACCATAACAGAGACCCTAGAGGGACCAAGTTCCAGATCATTGACAAATTTGTCCCCCACTGGAGGGGGGAATCAAGCCTTAGGGGTGTATCCAAACTCGAGACCTTTTGGATATACTCACTAAAGAGTTATACGCCTTACGGCCTCAATATAGAATGGGACATTAATGCCTTTATAAATAGATCCTGAATAGAGCTTACCCCTTTCTTCTGCCAAACAAGTTACCATATATTTGTACAACAACATGACAGTCAATATATGTACATATGACGAATTGTGATTCACAACCATGGTTGACTTTTCCATCTAAAATTCTGGCATATTATTCTGCACGTCCATCCTAACGAAGTTTTTTTGCTACATTTTTAGGCCTATCTTAGCATACTATATGAAAGATGTTAAATACTGTACTGGCCTACGGATCTTCACTTTTGGTTAGTGGCGAATATGTCATGAAAGAAAAATTGTGATGCTTTCTGACATGATAACAAACTATGTCTCTATATGGACACTTACTTTCTGTCCCTCTCTTTTTACACGAGTCTCATTTATAATCCTATATTTTTTTATCCATTTTTTATTTTTTAGTATCCACATAGGGATTCTACCTTTAACTTGTGTAGCCCCCTTTATGAGGCCCAATAACTGTGACATATTTGTCAGATGCAGCTGTCTGTTTAGCATCAGCTGTACCGATATAGGCAGTTTCCCCTACACCCCTTGTAGCCCTTCTCTATGAGGCTTAAAATGAACGTAGTTCTACATAGAGATGACCCCTTAAATTAATGGGTATGGTGGTAATTAGGGTTTTGTGTCCCCCCCTTTTTTTCACTTCAAACCAATAAAGAAGTACAACAGAGATTAGGTTCACTACGCTCTGTCTTGTAGGTTCACCAAGTTTATGTAAACACATAAATACATATCGTTCCCCCATTGTACCATGTTATCAAAAAGTTTTGAGCTATGATGCAAGGGGAGGAGCGCGCTCCACTACAAGCTTTCATCTATCTCTATGGTAACTACTATGACATAGTTACACGGGCGTAACTATACACGCCACCACCAAATGTAAACATCAGTGCTTAAGAGACATGGACGCAACCTTACACGTCATTACCATATGCGACGTGACGGCGTGGGCACGTTTTTTCCCCGCAGGTTTACATAGGTCTCCATGACAACTCCTATTGTATAGGTGCGCAGGCGCAATCAAACACACTATCGTAACCACTTGCAAATCTTACGGCGATGACGGTCACATCTGTGTGCGCAGAAGCACAACTCCTCCCACTAATACTCGAGAGATGATTGGCTTATCCCCGCTAGCTGCCGTCTATTGGAGGATTAGCGGCGTGGTATCGAGGCTTGGTCTCTGATTAGCCTGGATGATATTACCCTTGCTTCCCATCGCCTGGAACGCACGCCGAAACGACACCGGAAGTGAGGATCCGTTGGTTAAACCAGGTGCTGCCTCTTAGATTAACAGTATGAAATGTATATATATAGTTGATCAGTGGCTGGTAGACATGTACCCCAGTTGAAGCCTACAGGAGGCGAAACATGTCGGGTTGGATGTCTACCTAAGCCACTATTTTTACCTTCTTTTGCGCAAAGAAAATTGTTTTTAAAACTTTTTAACTAATAAACACCAATTGAAAGTTGGGAGTTACACTATGAGGAGTTGCCTCCTTTTCTTTCTTCTCCTTGCCTGAACCACCGTGGATGAGGACCCTTACAAGGACTCTGTCCACTATCTTCCTACCGGGACCCTCTAACAAGATGTTGGTAAGTGGACATACTTACTTTGGGTAACACTCCAGTCGATTTGGCGGATTACAACATATCTACCACCAATCCGGTGTATCCGGCCTAAGCCTTATTGACTCACCACCGAGAGGTCTGTGAGTCCAACAGTTCCGGTAAGGGTACCCATCCTTTGCTTCATTTACGTATAGAGTCCAATAAGTTGATCGTAAACCTAGAGCACCCCCAGTGACATACTGTACCCCTCTGAGGACTTTGTGAACACGGCTATATCACTTCAGTTGAAAAATACACCTTGAGAACGGACTACCTATATGTTTTATTTTTTATCTCTAGCTTCACATTAACTTTAGCATGAAAAAATCTCTGGTTGGATTCTTTGGAATGCGGGAATACGTTTCTTTGTCGCTTAGGATCCTCATCATCTCCGAGTTATAGTCCTCCTTATCCAAGACGACTATTCCTCCACCCTTATCCGCAGGGCGGATGATGAGATCCTTTCTTTCACAGAGTTGTTTAAGTCCCGTCTTTAAACCCGGATCAGTAAAAACTTTTTTAGGGGGTAACTTATCTAAAGCCCCATACACACGGTCGGATTTTCGCATGGATTCTGTCCGATCGGACAATGTTGTTGAAAAATCCGACCGTGTGCATACACCATCGGACAGTGTACGTCGGATTGTCCGACGGACAAAGTCCTATCTCCTGCTGGATAGATTTTTTGACAACATGGTCCGATCACACCAAATCCGATCGTGTGTAGCGTTGTCCGACGGACAAAGTGCTACGCATGCTCAGATCACATTACAAGACCAAAGCTATTGGCTACTAGCCTCTATGTAGCCCCGTCGTAGGCAACAAACGTCACGACGTTCAGAATGATCGGATTTTCCGACAACTTTGTCCGACCGTGTGTACGCAAAACCAACATCGGACAAAGTATGACGGACATGATCCGACGGACCTGGTCCTCGGATAATCCGAGCGTGTGTATGGGGCTTAAGTCATTTAGGACTAGATCTCTGAAAACTTTGATAGAGGGAGCAACTGGGACGGGGGGATTGAACAATGAGGGGTTTGAAAGGCCTGTGTGGACAGTAAGACTATGGGCCGCACATTTTTGCGCACCAATAGGGTTTGACGCAAAATATCTTTTTATGTTTATCTTTCTTATGAACTTCTGGACATCTATGAAAGTGGAAAACTTTAAGTTTTTTTGGGGGTGCATATTTCAAACCTTTATTTAAGACTAATTGTTCTGATGGGGTTAAGGAGGCTTTGCTTAGATTAAATATGCCAGTGTTGTTCAAACTCATTTTCTTTTTCCTGGCATGCCGCCCCCCTCTGACGCCCCGTTTGTTTCTTGATTTTGTTTGCGTCCTTCCTGTGCCCTGGGAAAATCCCCCATATGTGAGGGTCTTGGTTGGTTATAGTTATAGTTAAAAGGCGATCTATTATGATAATGATCGTCTCTTTCTGAATGGGCGTATTGGGAATAATGATTATCTCCATGTCTGTTCTCTTTCAGTGGTGAAAATCTATTCTGGGTGTAGGCAGGTGTTCTCGGTGGATAATGGTCATAATACTCATTTTGGCTATATCTCCTCCTCTGGGGTGATATATCCTGTTGATATTGTCGTTGGTAATAAGAGTTGTCTCTATTACCCCTCCCTTTCCCTCTATTGCCCCTCCCTCTACCTCCATTGTTAGTGGGTTCCCTTCTGGATTCCGTAGGGAAGGGTCCCCTGGACCTGGGGGTTTGTGTTTGAGAATTGGAGGGATAATGCGATTGTTGCACAACATCGGAATATTGTACATTTCTGGAAGTGTTTTGTTGGGATCCAGGTGTTCTTTGGGTACCCTGTCCTGGAACTTCCATGGAAGTTTGTTCCATTTCTGGTAAAATTTGAGGAATTTCCTTATTTTGCCAGATGAAAACACAGCCGCTTTTATAATCATTTACGTCTCTGACATATTTCTTTTGTTTTTTTACTTTCTGTTCTCTTTCTTCCTTTTCCAAATGATTCTTTAAATTTGATGATAATGTGATATATTCCGAAGTAGATTTGTGGGGTGCGAGTTTTTCTTTGATCTCTCTAATCTCCTTATCTATAGTAATTCTTCTATTCTTTTTTCTTTCTGTGAGGAACCTCAAAAAAGCAATGCCTGCTTCGTTGAAGTAACGAAACCATGTTTCTGGTTCTGAGTCACCCTGTTGTGGGTATATATTCCACCTTAACCCCCTAGGTACCATGCTTTCTTTGGTGTACTGCTCTAAGAAAGCTATGTCCCATTCTAGGTGTAATTCTGATACCATAAGGTTTTTAAGGCGCATGAACAGACCACCTATTTCGGTGTCTGTATTCAGAGTGGTAAAAACGCCTTCCACATTAAATGACCGGCTAGAGCGGTATTCAAATACATCCATCTTGGGCGGAACCCAAATGGAGTCTTTGACCAAAGTCTGTTATATACGTAATATCAGTATGTCAACCAACAAAGTGTCAGTGCCAAAAATGATTATGTACGTAGTATCAATGTAATAAAAATATTACAGAGGTGTAGAGGTAAGGGTAGTGAAACTCCTTTGTTCTAATGGTAAGGCTGCGAGTATTGGTGTCTATAGTAGTTCAAAAGATATATGGGGAAATACTGCGCCAAACCTAAATACACTGTAGCAGCTAGCACAACAATTAGACGTGAATTGTACATGAAAGAAAAATTGTGATGCTTTCTGACATGATAACAAACTATGTCTCTATATGGACACTTACTTTCTGTCCCTCTCTTTTTACACGAGTCTCATTTATAATCCTATATTTTTTTATCCATTTTTTATTTTTTAGTATCCACATAGGGATTCTACCTTTAACTTGTGTAGCCCCCTTTATGAGGCCCAATAACTGTGACATATTTGTCAGATGCAGCTGTCTGTTTAGCATCAGCTGTACCGATATAGGCAGTTTCCCCTACACCCCTTGTAGCCCTTCTCTATGAGGCTTAAAATGAACGTAGTTCTACATAGAGATGACCCCTAAATTAATGGGTATGGTGGTAATTAGGATTTTGTGTCCCCCCCTTTTTTTCACTTCAAACCAATAAAGAAGTACAACAGAGATTAGGTTCACTACGCTCTGTCTTGTAGGTTCACCAAGTTTATGTAAACACATAAATACGGTACATATCGTTCCCCCATTGTACCATGTTATCAAAAAGTTTTGAGCTATGATGGAAGGGGACGAGCGCGCTCCACTACAAGCTTTCATCTATCTCTATGGTAACTACTATGACATAGTTACACGGGCGTAACTATACACGCCACCACCAAATGTAAACATCAGTGCTTAAGAGACATGGACGCAACCTTACACGTCATTACCATATGCGACGTGACGACGCGGGCACGTTTTTTCCCCGCAGGTTTACATAGGTCTCCATGACAACTCCTATTGTATAGGTGCGCAGGCGCAATCAAACACACTATCGTAACCACTTGCAAATCGGACGGTCACATCTGTGTGCGCAGAAGCACAACTCCTCCCACTAATACTCGAGAGATGATTGGCTTATCCCCGCTAGCTGCCGTCTATTGGAGGATTAGCGGCGTGGTATCGAGGCCTAGTCTCTGATTAGCCTGGATGATATTACCCTTGCTTCCCATCGCCTGGAACGCACGCCGAAACGACACCGGAAGTGAGGATCCGTGGGTTAAACCAGGTGCTGCCTCTTAGATTAACAGTATGAAATGTATATATATAGTTGATCAGTGGCTGGTAGACATGTACCCCAGTTGAAGCCTACAGGAGGCGAAACATGTCGGGTTGGATGTCTACCTAAGCCACTATTTTTACCTTCTTTTGCGCAAAGAAAATTGTTTTTAAAACTTTTTAACTAATAAACACCAATTGAAAGTTGGGAGTTACACTATGAGGAGTTGCCTCCTTTTCTTTCTTCTCCTTGCCTGAACCACCGTGGATGAGGACCCTTACAAGGACTCTGTCCACTATCTTCCTACCGGGACCCTCTAACAAGATGTTGGTAAGTGGACATACTTACTTTGGGTAACACTCCAGTCGATTTGGCGGATTACAACATATCTACCACCAATCCGGTGTATCCGGCCTAAGCCTTATTGACTCACCACCGAGAGGTCTGTGAGTCCAACAGTTCCGGTAAGGGTACCCGTCCTTTGCTTCATTTACGTATAGAGTCCAATAAGTTGATCGTAAACCTAGAGCACCCCCAGTGACATACTGTACCCCTCTGAGGACTTTGTGAACACGGCTATATCACTTCAGTTGAAAAATACACCTTGAGAACGGACTACCTATATGTTTTATTTTTTATCTCTAGCTTCACATTAACTTTAGCATGAGAGTTTTGCTTGATGCTAACCTTCATTGCTGACCACCCCTCGTTTTCCATTTATTATCACAATCACGATACACCATGTCATTTTATGTTTTAGATTGCTGAGATATTTATAAGGAAAATACTTCACTTTGTTTAACTATTTGATGTGATGTTTAATCAGACATATGCCAAATGCTAAACGCAATGTTCTTACCCTAGTGATAATACTGCAGTTTCCTTTTACGTCATTGAATGCTTTACGTCATTGAATGCTTTTCTTTATTGCAGTTCCTTTACCTGCCTTTTTCACATCTTGATTGATGTGATATCACACCATAACCCTTGGTGCGATTTTTAGGGAGCTGAATCTTTTCTACTGCAATTTTGAAAAAAAAACGCATGCTGTATAGAAACTTACGTTTTTCTCTCTAGAAGGACACTGAATATATGACTCTCTCAACTAGAGGTTAATTTTGTCCTTCAATTCATAATTTGGCTAATGATTTGATATTGTTTTTCCCTATTTTTGTTTTCACTATTGTAACACTACCCTTCAGGGATTTGATTGCACATACCAGTGGAGAAATTCTACTGGCACCCCCATCTATGGGGACACCCACCAAAGAAATTCCTGCCTCACAGTACTGTCCACAGGCTATCTTTTTCTTGTGGGACCGTTTGTGAAAATCAGGGACACTTGTGTGACTATTTGAGCGCTGCACTTTTCTATATTTTTTTCTGTACAATTCACGTCTAATTGTTGTGCTAGCTGCTACAGTGTATTTAGGTTTGGCGCAGTATTTCCCCATATATGTAGAGGAATACGTATCGGGCCTAAACTGAGGGAAAAATTTTTTTTCATATATTTTTGGGGGATATTTATTATAGCAAAAAGTAAAAAATAATGTGTTTTTTTCAAAATTGTCGCTCTATTTTTGTTTATAGTGCAAAAAATAAAAACCGCAGGGGCGATCAAATACCACCAAAAGAAAGCTCTATTTGTGGGAAAAAAAGGACGTCAATTTTGTTTGGGAGCCACATCGCATGACCGCGCAATTTTCAATTAAAGCGACACAGTGCCGAATCACAAAAAGGGGCCTGGTCCTTTGGCTGCAAATTGGTCCGGTCTGAAAGTGGTTAAAGACCCACACCAAAGAACAAAGCGGACCTCTCCTTGCTCCTCATCAGCTGGGATCTCCAACCCCACTATACCTTCAGTCCTCTCTGAAAGCTGCACTGAGAGGAATGAAGGTGTAGTATTAGGTGTGTCGCAGCCAAGTACACCGTGACATATTTGTCAGATGCAGCTGTACACCGACGTCCGATTGTACCAGGCAAATTTCCCTGCCCCAGCTGCTGGACCATCAAAAGAAGTTCACTCCCAGCCATCCACATGCCCAGCGGTTGAATGCTAGCTTGGCTAAATTGCTAGCAATTCAACTGCTGCCTTTTCAGTTGGTAGACTCTGCCCCCTTTCGTGAGTTTGTGCAATGTGCAGTTCCTCAGTGGCAGGTTCCCAAATGCCACTTTTTCTCATGGAA
The DNA here is from genome assembly GCA_028564925.1 of Lithobates sylvaticus. Classification (NCBI taxonomy): domain Eukaryota; kingdom Metazoa; phylum Chordata; class Amphibia; order Anura; family Ranidae; genus Lithobates; species Lithobates sylvaticus. Next base: position 227,161,220 of record CM053027.1, on the reverse strand, counting down.
GGCGATTCCGGCTCTCTACCGGCATGTGGAAGGCAATGCCCATGCCTCGCTGGACAGGGTGGTCAGCGGTAAGGTAGGTGCATATTACTGCTGACTCATGGTCCAGCAGGCATGGACAGGGATGTTTCCTATCTTTCACGGCCCATTGGGTCACTCTTTTGGCAGCTGGGAAGGATTCAGGACAAGGTGCAGTAGTGTTGGAGGTTGTTCCGCCACCACGCCTCCAAAATGCTACTACTGGTTGTGACACACACCTCTCTCCTCCACCTCCTCCTCTTCTTCTTCCTCCATGGCCTCTTCCTGTCCTTTGTCCTCGGAACCAGCGGTGCTCCATAGGTGTTCAAGGGGCTACGCAAGTACGCAGGCAAAAAGATGCCATGCCGTGCTTGCGCTGGTGTGTTTGGGGGACAGGAGCCACACTGGGGCAAAGGTTCTGTCAGCTCTGCAGGGGCAGGCCGAGAGGTGGTTGACGCCATGCCAGCTTAAGCCAGGAATGGTGGTTTGTGACAATGGCACCAACCTCCTCTCCGCCCTGCAACAGGGACAACTGACCCATGTGCCCTGTATGGCTCACGTCCTTAACCTGGTGGTGCAGTGGTTCTTGGGCAGGTACCCAGGCTTACAGGATGTCCTGAGGCAGGCCAGGAAAGTCTGTGTGCATTTCCGCCGATCATATAATGCCAGTGCTCGGCTGGCTGAGCTGCAAAAGGAGTTGAACCTGCCCAAGAACCGCCTTATATGTGACATGCCCACCAGGTGGAACTCAACGTTGGCCATGCTGCAGTGACTGCACACACAGCAGAGGACCATCAATGAGTACCTGTGCGACTACGGCACCAGGACAGGGTCAGGGGAGCTCAGATTTTTTTCACCACGCCAGTGGAGCATGATCAGGGATGCATGCACTGTCCTGTCACCATTTGAGGAGGCCACGAGGATGGTGAGCAGTGACAGTGCATGCATCAGTGACACTGTACCTCTTGTCTACCTGTTGGAGCATACGCTGCATGGAATAATGGACAGGGCACTTGTGGCAGAACAGAGGAGGGAAGAGGAGGACTTCCTTGCCTCTCAAGGACCCCTTTATCCAGACAGTGTTCCTTCTTTCCCACCCATCACACAGGAAGAGGATGAGGAGGGGGATTGTGTCAGCATGGAGGTGGAGCCTGGCACCCAGCATCAGCAGCAGCAGTCTTTTAGGGATGGTTTACAGTCCCAAGAAACCGGTGGACTTGTATGTGGCTGGGAGGAGGTTGCTGCGGATCATGTCGTCCTTAGTGACCCTGAGGACTCCGGACCGAATGCCTCAGCTAACCTATGCTGCATGTTCTCCCTGATCCTGCAAAGCCTGCGGAAGGATCCTTGTATTCTTCGGATCAAGGACAGGGGCAATTACCGGCTGGCCACTCTCCTTGATCCACGGTACAAGGATAAGGTTGCGGACCTTATCTTGCCGTCGCAGAGGGAGCAGAGGATGAGACATCTCCGGGAGGCCTTGCAGAAAGGTCTGTGCAATGCGTTCCCAGAGACTGGGAGGTTACAAACTCCTGGTCCTGGACAACGAGTTGCTGAGGCTTCCGTCAGTAGCAGAAGGAGCAGTGGAGAAGGTGGCCGTCTGACCGATGCGCTCAGACAATTTTTTAGTCCGCAGCCCCAAGGTATGATCGGTTCCAGCAACCATCGCCAGCGTCTGATATACATGGTGCAGGAATACCTAGGGGCAAGGTCAGACTTGGACACCTTTCCCCCCGAAAATCCTCTGGCTTACTGGGTCTTGAGGATGGATCACTGACCAGAGCTTGCACAGTATACAATTGAGCTACTGGCCTGTCCTGCATCCTGCGTTCTTTCGGAACGCACATTCAGTGCTGCTGGAGGCTTTGTCACCAATCACAGGGTGCGCCTGTCCACCGACTCGGTTGATCGACTGAAATTCATAAAGATGAATCAGTCTTGGATCACCACCAGCTACCAGGCACCTGAAGCTGATGTAACAGAATAATTTATTTTGAAATGTCACATCCCTTCAAGACTGCCTATGCTGATGCTGAGTGACTGTCCTGTTATGTTGACTGACTATCCTCTTCCTCCTCAATGATCCTGATGATAGCTTGGAAGAACATTTTTGTTTCTGGGTGCCACCACCAGTGGCTAAGGCACAATTTTTCAGCCCCTGTTTAACAGAGGCGTGTAATTAAATTTTTTTATGCAATGCTTTGCAGCAGGGCTCATTCCTGCACTCCAACTAGAGTATCTGTGAGGGGTTGCAGTGTTGTGGCACCAGCACCAGTGCCTAAGGCCCAATTTTTCAGCCCCTGTTTAACAGGGGCATTTAATTACAATTTTTGATGCAATACTTTGCAACAGGTCTCATGTCTGTGCTCCAAGTACAGTATCTGTGAGGAGTTGCAGTGTTGTGGCACCAGCACCAGTGCCTAAGGCCCAATTTTTCAGCCACTATTTAACAGGGGCATGTAATTACAAATCTTGATCTAATAATTCACAGCAGGGCCCATTCCTGCGCCCACCAAGAGTAACTGTGAGGGCTTACAGTGTTGTAGCACCAGCAACACCACCAAAGGCCCAATTTTTCCTACCACTGTTCAACAATGGCATGTAATTACAATTCCTGATATAATAGTTCACAGAAGGGCATTCCAGCGCCCAAGAGTAACTGTGAGGGCTTACAGTGTTGTGGCAACACCAACATCTAAGGGGGAAATTTCTGCAGAGTATATACGGCAGGCCCCTACTTTCAAACATACAACTTACAAACAACTCCTACTTGCAAACGGAAGGAAACAACAGGAAGTGAGAGGAAATCTACCCCTAGGAAGGGGCATTCTATCCCGTAAGAGTTAATATGGGAAAAAAAGGTGTCTCCTCTCTACTGATGCTTTATCACCAATCCTTGTTTTAATAAAAACCCCACTTTTCCAAAAAAAAATTGTCATTGGGACGGAAAGTGAGGTAAAATGTTCTGAACAGGTGCACAGACAGCAAAACAAACGTTACAGGGGTGATAACCCTTCCCTATGTTCTCCAAAAAGCTTAAAAATTTATTTTTTGGCTGCAGCTACACTTAAAAATGTACCTGTTACAAATTACAAACAGATTTTACTTAAGAACAAACCTACAGTCCCTGTCTTGTTTGCACAACCTGTATACTGCTGTTCAGAGTATATAGGGTTTTAGGTATAGGGTTTTATTTTGGGTGCAGGGTTCCCCTTAATATCCATACAAGACCCAAAGGGGCTGGTAATGGGCTGGGGTAGAGGGGGTGATGGGGTAGCCATGCCTTTTCTCTCAAAGATTTTCATCCATATTGCCAGGACAAGACATTACATTAAAGCCGCAAGCTGATTTAAATGGCTTTTTTTCCTTTACAAATGTCATTTTGTGCAGGGACAGTTCTACACACGGGAAACACATGCCACTTCACAGGCATACTTTAGACACCCCCCAGGTACATTTTTTAAAGGAATATTTCACTTATTTTTTTCACTTTATGCATCATTAAAATGACTGCTCCAAAAAAACGGCCGTTTTTTAAACTTCTTTTTGCATTAATACATATCCCCTGAGGCAGAACCCGGGTCCCCAAACACTTTTTAGGACAATAACATGCATATTAGCCGTTATAATTAGCACTTTAGATTTCGAACATTCATGTCCATTGTAATTAATAGGGTTCTAACGTTCGTGCAAACTTTCGGTCCGTTCGCAGGTTCTGGTGCGAACCGAACCGGGGGATGTTCGGCTCATCCCTAGTGGTCAGTATAGTGGACATTATAATGTAGTGGTAAGTTTAGTGGACGGTATAGTGGTCAGTATAGTGGACAGTATAGTGTAGTGGTCATTGTAGTGTAGTGGACAATATAGTGGACAGTATAGTGTAGTGGTCAGTATAGTGTAGTGGCCAGTATAGTGGTCAGTGTAATGTAGTGGACTGTATAGTGGTCAGTGTTGTGTAGTGGACAGTGTAGTGGGCAGTATAGTGGTCAGTATAGTGGTCCGTGTAGTGTAGTGGTCAGTATAGGAATCAAGTTGGTTAGTACTATTGTATTATTATTATTATTATTACAGGATTTATATAGCGCCAACAGTTTACGCAGCACTTTACAATATAAAAGGGAGACAATACAGGTATAATACAATAAAATACAAGAGGATTAAGAGGGCCCTGCTCAGAAGAGCTTACAATCTAATAGGGTGGGGGAGGTGGTACAAAAGGTTGTAACTGTGGGGAATGAGCTGATGGATGTGGTAAAAGATTAGTTGGAGACGTGATAGGCTTTCCTGAAGAAATTCATTTTTCAGGGATTGCCTGAAGGTAGCTAGAGTAGAGGATAGCCAGACAGGTTGAGGTAGCGAGTTCCAGAGGATGGGAGAGGCTCTGGAGAAATCCTGGAGACGAGCATGGGAGGAGGAAACAAAAAAGCTTGACAGTAGGAGGTCTTGAGAAGAGCGGAGAGGACGGTTTGGGATATGTTTGGAGACAAGATTGGTGATGTAGCTCGGGGCAGAGTTGTGGATAACTTTGTAAGTTGTGGTTAGTATTTTGAATTTAATTTGCTGGGTGATCGGAAGCCAGTGTAGGGATTGGAGGAGAGGGTTGGCAGACACTGAACGGTTGGTAAGGTGGATAAGTCTGGCAGCAGCATTCATGATAGACTGAAGAGGGGATAGCCTATAGAGAGGCAGGCCAATGAGAAGGGAGTTGCAATAGTCAAGGCGAGAGATAACGAGGGAGTGAATGAGGAGCTTGGTGGTTTCATTTTTTAAAAAGGGGCAAATTTTAGAGATGTTAAGGAGGTGAAGTCTACAAACTTTTGACAACAAATGGACTTGAGGCTGAAATGACAAGTCCGAGTCTAGGATTACACCAAGTACCCTGGCGTGAGGGGGGGGACTGATGGTTGCATCTTTGATTTTGATGGAAAAGTCATGGAGGGGGGCACGGGCGGGGGGGAATATTAATAGCTCAGTTTTAGAGAAATTTAATTTAAGGAAGTGGTGCGACATCCATGCTGAGATGTCAGTTAGTAAGTTAGTAATGCGAGAGGAGACTGAAGGAGTGAGGTGAGGAGTAAACAGATAGATTTGGGTGTCAACGGCGTATAAGTGGTATTGGAAGCCGTGGGCAGTTATCAAGTGACCAAGGGAGGAGGTGTAGATAGAGAAGAGAAGGGGTCCAAGAACATAGCGTTGGGGGACCCCCACAGAAAGGGGCAATGGAGAGGAGGAGACAGAGTTGTAGGTAACACTGAAGGAACGATGTGATAGATAGGCAGAGAACCAGGATAGAGCAGAATCTTGGAGGCCAAGGGAATGTAGTTTATTGAGAAGGAGTGGGTGGTCAACAGTATCAAAGGCTGCAGAGAGGTCAAGTAGTAGGAGTATGGAGTACTGGCTGTTGGTTTTGGCAGTTAGTGAATCATTAGTGAGTTTTAGTAAGGCAGTTTCCGTGGAGTGCTGTGAGCGAAAGCCAGACTGTAAGGGGTCAAGAAGGTTATTTTCACTGAGGTAGGAGCTAAGACGGTTGTAGACTAAGCGCTCTAGAAGTTTAGAGGATAATGGGAGCAATGAGATGGACCTCAAGTTATTCAGGTTGGTGGGGTCCAGGGAGGGCTTTTTAAGTATGGGAGTGATCTACCGCATGTTTTAAAGGGGAGGGGAATGTGCCACTAGAGAGGGAGAGATTGAAGATGTGAGTGAGGGAGCATAGGATAGAAGAAGAGGGTGACCGTAGTAGTTTTGAGGGAACAGGATCCAAGGCACAATTGGTTAGGTGGGCATCTGAGAAAAGTTTTGTAACCTCTTCAATAGTAGCCAATTCAAAAGAGGAGAGTGTTGAAAGTGCTGTTAGGCAAGGTATGTTGGGTGGGGAAGATGTACGCACAGTGGAGGTATCCTCACGAATTGCATCAATCTTGCCTTTGAAGTGATTGGCAATCTCTTAGGCAGTGAGTGAGTTAGTGGGTAGAGGTGGTGGGGGACGAAGCAGAGAGTTAAAGGTTGAGAAGAGCCGACGGGGACTGAATGACAATGTATTAATAAGAGAGACAAAGTAGGTTTGTTTGGCATGGAGGCAGGAATTGTATTTTAGAAGGGCAGATTTATATAGGGTGAAGTCTTGCAGGCATTTGGTTTCACGCCACAGTTTTTCAAGAGCACGGCAATGTCTCTTGAGATTTCTAGTGTTGTCAGTTTGCCATGGTTGTAATGGTCGGGGCCTGATTCTGCGTGTGGTTAGAGGAGCAAGTGCATCTAGTGATGATGAGAGTGAACTGTTGTAGACAGAGGTGGCCAGGTCAGGACAGGGGAGAGATTATGTCATATAGATGGTCAGTAGCAGAATAGAGAAGAGATGGGTTAAAGTGGTGAAGGTTCCTACAAATAAGTGTTTGCTGCTTGGAGTGATAGTTGGTTGGAGGCAAGGATACAGTGAAACTGATGAGGTTGTGATCAGAGAGAGGAAATGGGGTGTTGGTGAGGTTGCAGGGATTGCAGAGATGGGAGAATAAAAGGTCAAGTGTATTACCATTTGTATCCATTGAGTTAGGTCAAAAGAAGAGGTTAAGTTGAGAAGTTTAGCTGTAGTTGGGCTGTTAACATTGACAGGAATGTTGAAGTCGCCAAGAATTATAGTGGGTATTTCAGAGGATAGAAAGTAGGGTAGCCAGGCAGCAAAGTCATCAAGAAAGCGCGATACAGGTCCGGGAGGCCGATAAATTGCTGCAATCCTCAGAGAAATAGGAGAAAACAGACGGATACAGTGCATCTCGAAAGAAGGGAGGGATAGAGAGGGAGGGACAGGAAGGACTTGGAAGGTGCTTTGTGGGGATAGAAGGAATCCAACTCCACCTCTTTTTTGTCCATTAGGTCTGGGGGAGTGAGTCCAATGGAGGCCACCATGGTATAGGGCAGCAGGAGAAGCCGAGTCCAAATTTTGAAAGCAGGTTTCAGTTATGGCGAGTATGTTAAAGCCATGAGAGATAAAGAGGTCATGCACCGATGTAAGCTTGTTATAGATGGAACGGGCATTCCAGAGGGCGCATGAGATTGGTGGGCTGCTTTGAGGAAGCAGGGGTATAGAAATTAAACTGAGTGGATTGTGGTGGTTGCCAGAGGGGGAGGGGTATAGGGTATGTGACAGGACTCGGGGAGTGCCAAAGTCCGCAAGTTAGGGGGCGCAAATTACTTGCCTAGCCCCGGGCGCTGACAACCCACGCTACGCCACTGCAGATCGCCGCCATTACTAGTAAAAAAAAAAATATTAATAAAAATACCATAAAAAAAAAAAATATTTTGTAGATGCTATAACTTTTGCGCAAACCAATCAATAAACGCTTATTGCTGTTTTTTTTTTTTTACCAAAAAATATGTAGAAGAATACGCATTGGCCTAAACTGAGGAAAAAATATGTTTTTTTATATATTTTTGTGGGATATTTATTATAGCAAAAAGTTAAAAATAATGTGTTTTTTTCTAAATTGTCGCTATTTTGTTTATAGCGCAAAAAATAAAAAACACAGAGGCCACCAAAAGAAAGCTCTATTTGTGTGAAAAAAAGGAAGTCAATTTTGTTTGGAAGCCGCATCGTATGACCGCGCAATTGTCAGTTAAAGCGACGCAGTGCCGAATCGCAAAAAGTGCTCTGGTCTTTTGCCAGCGAAATGGTTCGGTCTGAAAGTGGTTAAATTCACTTGATGTAAGTGTAATCTAAAGTAGCTTCTAATAAATTACATTATGGTTTTACGCTATGTGGAGCTTTTTTTGTTTTTGAATGCTTACCGACATCACTAACTGGAGGATCGATGCAGGCATCCAGGAGGACCCATAGGCGTTACAGGCCCAGGCTTGGTATTAAGCCAAAGCGTGTTTGACCTCCTGTAATACGGGGTAAACAACAGCTGGTAAGCAAGCATTTTGGCTCTTAGTGGTGGTGATATCACAGGAGGATCCCCTCTAGTTTGGTGGTGGATGTCAATATTCAATCAATTATCAATTTGTCTCTACACATGTGGGCTCTTTTTACTATATAGAATGTGCATGGATTTTTTATCATTGTTTCATTGATTATCAGGATTGTGTTAGTGCCATTGGCAGGATGTGCAGGCTGTTCACTGCACATGGGCTCCGAGAGGGGGGGGGGGGGAATGTGATCCACCCTGCACACATGGATGATTGTCTCTTGGTTCACAGCCGGGGATGATCGATGCGGCGGGAGGGACAGCTGTAAGCACCAATTTCCCTGCATGACAGACGCTTCTCCTCCTCTCCCTCCCGTGGCTATCAGTGCTTACAGCTTTTGCTCCTGCCGCACCAATCCTCCCGGGCTGTTCTACATGTCCTTCTCCTCCTCCTCCTGTTCTCCTCCTCCGCCCTGCGTGTTCGCTCCCAGCCTGCTGTGCCCTCCTTCTCCGCTCCCCCGTTCTCCTCCTTCTCTGCTCCCCTGTTCTCCTCAGCCCGCTGTGTCCTCCTCCTACGCCCCACTCGTCCCCCCCCCCGTAGCATGCTTCCTCCTCTCCCGCTGGCTGCTGGGGGGATGTGTCAGGATGGGAGCGGAGGAAGGGGCCCGGTAACTATGTAATTTACCAGCCCCTTCCTTGTCTTAATTGGACATTGAGAGTGAACGCTCTCTATGTCCTGTAATAACTGTTTATGAATGTTTCGGTTTATGAATGGATGGGAGCCGCTGTCTCCTGTCCATTCATCTTCAATGCTGGGGCTGCAGAGAAAGGGAGAAAGGGAGTGGGAAATCTGTGTCCTCAGTCCTTTTCTCTGTCTCAAAGGGGAGATGTCAGGAGTCTGTTTAAGACCCCTGATATCTCACCAAAGATCACGACAAGGCTGATTAAAAAAAGAATATTGCAAAAAGTATTAAAAAATAAAATTGTAAGTCAAATATAAAAAATGTAATTGTAAAAAAATAAAAAAAAATAACTACTGACCCCCCACCTACACTGTCCACTGCGACAAACCCACCACCATACACTACTCTCCCTGCACATACTACCCACTGCTGTACACTCCGCACTCCTCACCTGCACATACTACCCACCTCCATACACTCTGCACATACTACCCACCTCCATACACGCCGCACTCCTCTGCTGCACATACTACCCACCACCAAACACACCCCACTCCTCTCCTGCACATAATACCCACCACCAAACACACCTCACTCCACTCCTGCACAAACTACCCATCTCTATACACTCCATACCCCTCTCCCTGCACATACTACACACCTCCATACCCCCTGCACTCCTCTCCTGCACATAACACCCACCACCATACATTCCACACTCCTCTCCTGTACATACTACTCACCACCAAACACAACCCACTCCTCTCCTGTACATACTACTCACCACCAAACACACCCCACTCCTCTCCTGCACATATTACCCACGCCATACACTCCACATGGTACATTCCCTATTTAACATTACTGCATGTAAGTAATTTCAGACTCTATTAAACCACATCCCATTTAGCCACGCTCAACATTTTAGCACAATTTAAGCCACGCCCATTTTAATGCGCCACAATTTTTTTTTCTGTGCAGGGGGCCCACATTTTAGCTTGCACACGGGCCCACTCATTTAATGATACACCCCTGGTTAGCGCAACTCTATTTTAAATATATAATGCCTACAATGTAACTGTTCTTTGGAACTGGTAAATCAATTGGTTTACTTCTGCTTTAATACCCAAGAAAGATGTAAGCTGTGCGCCTCAATGAACATGGAATATACACAAAATTATTTTCTCCATCATTGATTGCGGAACACAGCACTGTAAATAGACCACTGGGATGTCCAAACGCAGTACCTAATGAGTACACCATAACACAACAAAATGAATAGGTGAAAACATCTGTCCTCATAAGAAAGATTGATTCACACATCCTCCTGCTAAACTTTACAGCTGAAACTGGCATCCGCTGGTGCAGCCACATCCACTTTGCAAATGTATTCAGCTGGTTTGCAGAAAATTTGCTCTCCTGCAGGCTCTGTGCATTAATACCATTTCACACTTCTACAGGCCACTGTGGTTCTTTCTCCACCTATGTCTCTTATCTTTGGCCTGCTGGACTCCCTGGATTTTACCATGTGCATGACCAAACTCACTAGTACACCTCCTGTCCCAACGTCGGCTTTGCTAATGACTATGTCCCTGCTCAAATATTTTGCTTAGATGCTCAGCTCTAACCTTAACCACCCACCTTGATTACTCCAGTCCTTAACTCACCTTCACTAAACACTGCCTCTTAAATAGGTCTGATAATCCTGTGCTTCCAATTCTGGCGGTTAAGTCCTCTGGGTGAGTACCAGCGATGCAGATAAAGCATCCTTAAATGGTGACTGCTAAAGGTAAAGGGTACCTCAGAACTCATCAGACACCTCAAAGTATATGTTTCAAAACGGCACCAAACCAAAAGGTTAGAGTCCAAAATTATTTTAATTGTTCTTAATACAATCACATAAAAACATATTATATATTTTTAGATTTTATATACAGTGGTGCTCATAAGTTTACATACCCTGGCAGAATTTATGATTTTCAGAGAATCTGAATGATAACACAAAAACTTTTCTTTTACTCATGATTAGTGTTTGGCTAAAGCCATTTATTATCAACTGTGTTTACTCTTTTTTAAATCATAATGGCAACAGAAACTACCCAAATGACCCTGATCAAAAGTTTCCATACCCCAGTTTTTAATATTGCCATGTACGAATTAATTAGACTCACGTGGAACGGCATGTAACTGCCATCATCCCATAACATACATATTGATTGAATACCTCAAACATTGGGATTTAAAAGGCAATTTGTAACCAAAAAAAAAGATCATATATATAGAAAAAAGGAAATTATTTATTATTACAAAAAAACTAAACATGATGGTTGTGCAAATATACAAACAATCATGAGATAAAATACAAAGATTTTTACAGATATATGACAATTGGAGAGTGTCAGTTTCAAACTACAGTTCAATAAAGAGACATATAGTGTATCATGGCTCTAAATGGTATGTAGTTAAAAAAACTGACGCGTTTCGAATAGTACATATAAATTCTTCCTCAGGGAAGCCACTCTCTGAAAACACAAAATCTGAAATCAATACAGAGAAACATACAATAATGTTTGTTTCTACATATGTATATATCAATAGGCGTATACCTAGCGCCCCTAAAGATCTACTTACAAATCAACCTATTGATCCAGGACAAAGATACTCCCCCACCTTGGGCAAAACAACTCGAAACGGTCATAGTCTTAAGTAGCGACGCCGTCACCATAGAAACGACGCCTCCACTCTCCTGCCGTCACCATTTTTTTTTAAAGTAGAATTTTATTTATTTTCATACACAACAAACAATACAGAAAACAAACTGTATATGGAGCGAACATCGCTCAAACCATTACATAATCTGGTAAACTGGTATACATTTAGTGGATATGTGACAACCTAAAAGGTCAAATGTCTATTCTGCTTAATTAGAACCAATCAATGATCAAGGGGCTTCATTTAGTCTTTCAAGGAGTCGGTGGTATGGTACTTTCGGAGCTGACCCAAGAGCCCCAAATCTTAAGGAATTTTTTTGGGCATCCTCTGGCCTCATACGTCAACTTATATAATGGTATTGCCTGATTAATGGAAGTGATCCAAACTCCTGCCGTCACCATGGCGATGGTTTGGCCAATAAACCCCGCCGGGTAGGACCCCTCAGTGTATGGGGCCTGTCTGTCATCAATGAGACAAGCGGCATCGCCACCAAGAAGACAACTTACCATACCATACCATCGCCATGGTGACAGCAGGAGAGTGACAGCGCCGCTGTCTCTCCTTCCCGGCGATATGGCTTCACTGGCTGTGAGGTCATTTCCAGTTCCGGATGGCAGCGTCACTGCCGTGACCACATGGGGCAGGCGGTGGTGCTGTCGCCGCCTCCACAATGACATGGGGGGGTGCAACAATCTATGTGGATCCTCCGGTTTCCCACGGACGAGCCAATCATGCTGGTCCTCCCCACTGGTCCCTCCCACTGCTGTTTGAGTGACGCAGAGGCGGCATTTCCACATTTGCGTCACGTTTTGGCGCAGTTTTTGCTCATTTGGGGGCTATTTAAGGCAAACGCCAGGGGCCCAGGGGATGTCTGCTCCATTTATGTTGTTTGGGTCTAAGGGAATAGTTGTTTTCACTCAATGGCGGATTGTATTTGTGCTGGGCCGGTGGTGGTGTGGAGAATCCAGCTCATAACACCTCTTTTGAAGTTTTTTGTAAGTTCCCTTTTTTTCATTGTTTTACCCTTTTGTATATATGTATTTGTGTACATGTATATGTACAGGGCTCACATTTTCAAGTCTTGAGCTACTAGGCAGGCCTTAAGGGTTACTAGCCACCAGTTGCCCCACCCAACCCCTACCATTCCCCGCCCCTAATCCCACCCCAATGCATGCCCTCATAAATTCTCATGAAATGACACTTAATTGTTTTTTGCAGTATTAAGTTACACAAATAAATATTAACAACAACGTTATCACCCGTGCCCATCAATGCAGCCTCACCCGTGCCCATCAACGCAGCGTGACCAGTGCCCACTAACACAGCCTCACCTGTGTCCATCATTGCAGCCTCACCCACGCAGCCTCACCTGTGTCCGTCATTACAGCCTCACCAGTGCAGTCTCACCTGTGCAGCCTCACCTGTGCACATCATTGCAGCCTCACCTGTGCACATCATTGCAGCCTCACCTGTGCACATCATTGCAGCCTCACCCATGCAGCCTCACCTGTGCACTTCATTGCAGATTCACCAGTGCAGCCTCACCTTTGTGCATCATTGCAGCCTCACCTTTGTTCATAATTGCAGAATCACCTTTGTCAATCATTGCAGCTTCACCTGTTTAGATCATTGCAGCCTCACCCATGCAGCCTCCCCTGTGTCCATCATTACAGCCTCACCTGTGATGCCTCAACTGTGTCCATCATGCAGCCTCACCAGTGTCCATCATTGCAGCCTCACCAGTGCAGCCTCACCCATGCAGCCTCACCGGTGTCCATCATTGCAGCCTCACCTGTGTCCACCATTGTAGCCTCACCTGTGTCCACCATTGCAGCCTCACCTGTGTCCACCATTGCAGCCTCACCTGTGAAGCCTCACCTGTGTCCATCATTGCAGCCTCACCAGTGCAGCCCCATCTGTGCAGCCTCACTTGTGTCCATCATGCAGCCTTCCCTGTGTCCATAATGCAGCCTCTCTTGTGTCCATTATTGCAGGGTTACCAGTGCAGCTTTACCTGTGCAGAGGGGGCGGCCGGTTTATTATAGCAGAAGAGAGCGTGTAGGAAGAGGAGATCTGACTTCATCAAGGAGCAGGGTTTACCCGCTGTAACAGCTTTACATTACAATTGGCGTCCACGTGCCGTCACACACAGCCCCGCCCTACTGAACCCGCACCTGTGACAGACAGAACCAGGGCGCATTCTGTCACAGGTGCGGGGTCAGGAGGGCGGGGCGATGTGTGACACGCGTGGGCGCCTATTGTAACGTAAAGCTGTTACAGCTGATAAACCCCGCTCTGTGATGAAGTCAGATCTCCTCTTCCTAGACGCTGTCTTCCGCTATAATAAACCGGCCACCCCCTCTGTTCCTTCACACTTTTTCTCGCATTCATCCCCCACTGATGGCGGTGCTCGCCCCCCCTGCTCCCAGCTCCTCGCCAGACCTAATTTTCCACTCGCAAAATGCGAGTAGGCAAGTGGAAAATTTGAGGGCTGTATGTATATATATATATATATATATATATATATATATATATATATATATATATATATATATATATATATATATATATATATATATATAATTAATTCAATTATTATTATTATTTTTTTTTGTTATATATTTACATAATGTTTATTAAAAAAAATCCCATTTTTTTTCTTAGGTCCCTTATTCCCTTCTCCCCGCCCAGATGCTTTTCTGGGGGGTTTGAGACATGTTTGATGGAGCGTTTTAAATGTCCTCATAGAGTTCTTTACTCTTAGGCCCCATATTGCGGTGAAAGACTATCACTATTTCGAGTTGTTTTGCCAAAGGTGGGGGAGTATCTCTGTCCTGGATCAACAGGTTGATATGTAAGTAGATCTTTAGGGGTGCCTTTAGTATAAGCCTATTGATATATACATATGTATAAAAAAAAAAACATTATTGTATGTTTCTCTGTATTGATTTCATATTTTGTGTTTTCAGTGAGTGGCTTCCCTGAGGAAGAATTTATATGTACTATTCGAAATGCGTCAGTTTTTTGAACTACATACCATTTAGAGCCATGATACACTATATGTCTCTTTATTGAACTGTAGTTTGAAACTGACACTCTCCAATTGTCATATATCTGTAAAAACCTTTGTATTTTATCTCATGATTGTTTGTATATTTGCACAACCATCATTTTTATTTTTTTGTAATAATAAATGATTTCCTTTTATAAATATATATATATGTATGATCTTTTTATCTGGTTACACATTGCCTTTAAAATCCCAATGTTTGAGGTATTCAATCAATAAATATTGCCATGTATTGCCCCTTTAACATCAATGACAGCTTGAAGTATTTTGTGGTATTCGTGGATGAGACTCTTTATCTTCTTAGATGGTAAAGCTGCCCATTCCTCTTGGCAAAAAGCCTCTAGTTCCTGTAAATTCTTGAGCTGTCTTGCATGAACTGCACATTTGAGATCTCCCCAGAGTGGCTCAGTGATATTGAGGTCAGGAGACTGAGATGGCCACTCCAGAACCTTCACTTTATTCTGCTGTAGCCAATGACAGGTCGACTTGGCCTTGTGTTTTGGATCATTGTCATGTTGGAATGTCCAAGTAGGTCCCATGCACAGTACGTCCCATGCAAATGTTCCTCCAGTATTTTTTGATAACATACTGCATTCATCTTGCCATCAATTTTGACCACATTTCCTGTGCCCAAAACATCAGCGATCCACCTCTGTGTTTCACAGTAGGAATGGTGTACCTTTCATCATCGGGCTTGTTGACTCCTCTCCAAATGTAGTGTTTATAGTTGTGGCCCAAAGGCTCAATTTTGGTCTCATCACTCCAAATGACTTTGTGCCAGAAGGATTGAGGCTTGTCTCTGTGATGTTTGACGTATTTTAAGCGGGATACTTTGTGGCATTTGCGTAGTAATGGCTTTCTTCTGGTGACTCAACCATGCAGCCCATCTTTCTTCAATTGCCTCTGTCAGGGTCCTGGCCGCCCTGTGCGGCCCAGATTGCCTCCACACAGATCAACGGCCATTCCTGTTTCCCCCAGGCATCAGCGTGCGCGCTCCCGTGCGCTAATAGCGGGGGCGCGTGCCCGTGCGCGTGCACATGCGCGGCTAGCGCTGTTTGGCGCCAGTGTCCCTATTTAAGGATCAGAGCTGCGGCCCAGCAGTGCTGTTCGTCTGCAGCTCTGACCTGAGTTTCCCAGTTAACCTGCCTGTATCTGCCTGTGATCCCTTGGAACCCGACCCGGCCTGTCTGACCCTGCTGACCTCTCTGCTCCTTGACCCCGGCTTGCCTGACTCTGTTTATGGACTTACTACCTGTTGCCGAACCTCTGCCTGCCATTGACCATCCTTCTGCCTGCCGTTTATGACTATCTGCCTTCTCTGTGACCCGGCCTGTCTGACTACCTCTGCCGTCCGAGTGTGCCTCTCTCCCGCACAGGATCTGCTACTGCTGCTGCTGCTCCAGGGTCTGCCTCTCTCTCTGGTCATCCGATCCCAGCCTGCTGTACCATCTCCTGCAGTTCCTGCTACCTGAGGACCAGCACCAGCATCCATCCTGCACCAGCTGACCCACCGGACGGACACTCCTACTCCGCTGTGCTCACGGGTCCACTGTCCCCATTCCAGTGGGCCCTGAACCAGAGCCATAAGAGAGGTCTCCTTCCGTCAAGCCAGGCTCGCCACCAGGTACCTAACAGTACGAACAGCCCAGATGACCGAGCCTGCGGAAGGAACCTCTCCCATGCAGGAGATCTGCACCCACCTTGCAGCTATCACCCAAGCAGTAAAGTCTCTGCAGGAAGGCTATACCAAGTTGGAAGGACAGGTACAGCATCTTTCCAGTCCTATGGCCGCTGCACCTCCTGCGCCACCGGTGCAACCCACCTCTCAGCCTGCAGTGGTGATGCTTCCTCCAGAGCCAAGAGTGCCAGTTCCGGAGAGATTCTCAGGAGATCGGTCCAAGTTCCCTGCCTTCCGAGATGCCTGCCAGCTTTATTTTGCTCTCCAGCCCAGGACTTTTTCTTTGGAAGCCACCAAGGTGGGATTCGTGGTGTCTCTACTGCAAGGAGAGCCTCAGTCTTGGGCTCACCGTCTTCTGAGAGCCAATAGCCCACAGATCCAGGACCTTGCTACCTTCTTCCAGGCAATGGCGCAGCTCTATGATGATCCCCAAAGAACTGCTACAGCCGAGACTGCCTTGTCCACGCTCCAACAAGGCCGTAGAATGGCCGAGGACTACATCTCTGATTTTAGGCATTGGAGCGCGGACACTCGGTGGAACGATGCAGCCCTCAGGCATCAGTTCCGCACAGGCCTGTCTGAGAGCCTGAAAGATGAACTGGCTCGAGTGGGGATCCCCGAGTCTCTGGAAGACCTGATTACCCTTACTATCCAGCTGGACCGCCAACTCCGGGAACGCCGAGCCGAACGTTCCTCCCAACCGAACCGCCCGGCCTGGATGGTGGCAAGGGTTCCAACCCCTGCTTCCCGCTATCTACCTACACCTGCTACAGTTCCAGCCAGCCCTGCCTTTGACAGACCCGAACCGATGCAGATCGGACTTATGTGCTCCACCTTGTCTCCTGAAGAGCGTGCCAGGCGCCGGCAGTTGAATCTATGCCTCTATTGTGGTGGTTCTGGACATTATGTAAACAACTGTCCAGTCAAGACATGTAAGTGCCTTTCTTCTGTCTCTTCTAATCCCGCACCTTGCCGAAGCAACACCACTCACCTGGCTCTTCCCCTCTCGTTGCAGCTCCAAGGAAGGACAATCCGCACCAATGCTATCCTTGATTCCGGAGCATGCAGTTGTTTTATGGACGCCACCTTTGCCAGCTTACAAGCTCTACCCCTCCGGGAGAAGACCCGTGGACTTTCTGTCTTTTTGGCCGATGGATCTCGCATCAAATCAGGTCAAGTGACCCAAGAGACCTTGCCTCTGCCTGCCACCATCTTGTCCCAGCACCAAGAACTGTTGATACTGGATGTGATCTCTTCTCCTCTTTTCCCAGTGATATTGGGCATACCATGGCTCCAGACCCATAACCCCTGTATTAACTGGTCCACGGGACAAGTAAAGTTCCAGTCCCCCTATTGCCTTGAACACTGCCTACCTAAGCCCGCTGGGGCACCCACTACTCTGTTTTGCCTAAACTCTGATCAGGACCTATGCCGGGCCGTACCCAAGACTTACCATGAGTTTCTTGACGTGTTTAGTAAACGAGGGGCAGACTCCCTGCCGCCCCATCGTCCGTATGACTGCCCCTTCCCTTTATCCGAAAAAGAGCAGGAGGCCCTGAAGATGTATATCGCGGAAAACCTCGAAAAAGGGTTTATCCGTCACTCCACCTCCCCAGCAGGCGCGGGGATATTCTTTGTTACTAAGAAGGATCAAACACTCAGGCCTTGTGTGGACTACCGCGAGCTGAATAAGGTTACAGTCAAAAACCGATACCCCTTGCCGTTGATACCGGAACTCTTCCAGAAGTTACAAACTGCAACTATCTTCACCAAGTTGGACCTAAGGGGGGCCTACAACCTGGTCCGTATCAGGTCCGGGGAAGAGTGGAAAACTGCCTTCCGGACCCGCTTTGGCCATTATGAGTATTTAGTCATGCCGTTCGGCCTCTGCAATGCTCCTGCCACCTTTCAGCATCTGATTAATGATGTCTTTAGGGACTTTTTGGACATTTTTGTGATCGTATACCTCGATGACATTCAAATTTTTTCCAACTCCCTTGAACAGCACCAGGGGCACGTGGGCAGAGTGCTACTTCGCCTCCGGCAGCATGGCCTATATGCAAAAGCGGAGAAATGCATGTTTGAGCAGCAGGAGATTCAGTTTCTAGGACTCGAGATTTCCCCAGCAGGGATCAGGATGGACCCTCAGAAGGTAACCGCTGTATTAGACTGGCCGGCACCATCAGACAAGAAGGGCATCCAGCGCTTTATAGGGTTCGCAAATTTCTATAGGAAATTCATTAAGGGATTTTCTGCTATCGTCAACCACATTATCCAACTGACGAAGCAGGGTACACGCTTTCAGTGGGGCCCCGAGGCCCAGGAAGCTTTTGAGAGACTTAAAAAACTATTCACCTCTGCCCCCATCCTCAGTCACCCCGATCATGCTCTCCCTTACATTCTGGAGGTCGACGCTTCCGAAGTGGCGCTGGGAGCAGTGGTATCTCAACGGCAAGGCAGCAAGGACTTGATGCACCCGGTGGGGTTTTTCTCTCGGAAACTTTCCCCCGCAGAGAGGAATTACGATGTCGGGGACCGGGAACTCCTGGCCATCAAGGCAGCCCTGGAGGAATGGAGGTACCTGTTGGAGGGCGCAAGTCACCCGGTATTGGTGTATACCGACCATAAAAACCTCGAGTACCTGCGGACAGCTAAGCGACTGAAGCCTCGGCAGGCCCGTTGGGCCTTGTTTTTTTTCTAGATTTTGTTTTCACATTACCTATCGCCCAGGATGCAAAAACGTGAAACCAGACGCGCTCTCGCGCATGTTTGATAATCCAAAAGATACAGCAGTCCCGGACACCATCCTGTCATCTGGCAACTTCCTACTTGTGCAACCGGATTTGCTCTCACAGATCAGGGAAGCATCTGCAAATGGCCCAGCAACCCCAGGGGCCCCCCTGATACCCAGAGACGTTCTCTTTTGGAAAGGAAGCCAAGTCTTTGTCCCAGAATCTGTCCGAATCAAGGTCCTGAATCTCTGTCATGACCACCCTCTGGCGGGACATTTTGGAGTCCGCAAGACCATTGACCTGGTGCAACGCACCTTCTGGTGGCCGGGTCTAAGGGAATACTGCAAGGGATACGTCAACGCCTGCCCTGTCTGTACCCGGAGCAAGACCTCAAGAATCCGAGCTTGGGGCCTCCTGAAGCCCCTTCCCGCACCCGACCGGCCATGGAGGATGATCACCATGGACTTTATAGTTGAACTTCCATGCTCAGAAGGATGCACAGCAATTTTTGTGGTCGTAGACCGGCTGTCTAAAATGGCCCACTTCCTGCCCCTAAAGGGAACCCCGTCCGCTTCTGAAACAGCACGCATCTTTATCAGGGAGATAATTAGGTTACATGGGGTCCCTGCCAGCATAGTCTCCGATAGGGGGGTCCAATTTACCCGTTTCTGGAGGGCTTTGTGTAAATCCCTAAAGATTGAGTTGGCTCTGTCCTCGGCCTATCACCCCCAAACGAATGGACAGACAGAACGCACAAATCAGACTTTGGAACAGTACATTAGGTGCTTCACGTCCTTTGTGCAGGACGATTGAGTGTCCCTATTGCCCTTAGCCGAGTTTTCATACAATAACGCCAGCCACTCAGCCACAGGCCAGTCCCCTTTTTTCTCCAACTATGGCTTCCACTTATCCTTTCTCCCTGACTTTCTTCCAGAGTCTCCGGTTCTAGCGGTGCAGGATACAGTGACCTTCCTCAGCCACAACAACCAGATCCTTCAAGAGGCGATAACCAAGGCCCAGACAGACTGCAAAAGGATCTTTGACCGGAAAAGAAGGGGAGAACTGGACCTCCAGATTGGAGATCAGGTATGGCTATCTACTATTAATTTGAAGTTACCTTGCCCTTCCAAAAAACTCGCTCCCAAGTTTCTGGGGCCCTTCCCTGTGAAGAGGAGGATCAACCAGGTGTCCTATGAACTGTCGTTGCCCGACTCAATGAGGATACACCCGGTGTTTCATGTGGCCCCGTTAAAGCCCGCTGTACCTGACCCCTTTCCTGATAGGGGAACTGGGCCCCCTGGACCTGTTCTTGTCGAAGGCGGTGAGGAATACGAGGTGGAGGCCATTATCGATTGTAGGAGGCGGCAAGGACAGACACAGTTCCTAGTTAAGTGGAAGGGGTATGGGGCTGAGGACAATTCCTGGGAACCTGATAGCAATCTTCATGCTAGAAGACTGATCCGTGCCTTCTTTGCCTCCCACCCAGAGAAGAGAAGCCTATTGGGCACCCGGAGGTCGCCCCTTGTGGGGGGGCAATGTCAGGGTCCTGGCCGCCCTGTGCGGCCCAGATTGCCTCCACGCAGATCAACGGCCATTCCTGTTTCCCCCAGGCATCAGTGCGGGCGTTGGCGCGTGCCGCGGGCGCGTGCACGACCGGCCCGCGGGCGCGCTCCCGTGCGCTAATAGCGGGGGCGCACGCCCGTGCACGTGCGCGGCTAGCGCTGTTTGGCGCCAGTGTCCCTATTTAAGGATCAGAGCTGCGGCCCAGCAGTGCTGTTCGTCTGCAGCTCTGACCTGAGTTTCCCAGTTAACCTGCCTGTATCTGCCTGTGATCCCTTGGAACCCGACCCGGCCTGTCTGACCCTGCTGACCTCTCTGCTCCTTGACCCCGGCTTGCCTGACTCTGTTTATGGACTTACTACCTGTTGCCGAACCTCTGCCTGCCATTGACCATCCTTCTGCCTGCCGTTTATGCCTATCTGCCTTCTCTGTGACCCGGCCTGTCTGACTACCTCTGCCGTCCGAGTGTGCCTCTCTCCCACACAGGATCTGCTACTGCTGCTGCTGCTCCAGGGTCTGCCTCTCTCTCTGGTCATCCGATCCCAGCCTGCTGTACCATCTCCTGCAGTTCCTGCTACCTGAGGACCAGCACCAGCATCCATCCTGCACCAGCTGACCCACCGGACGGACACTCCTACTCCGCTGTGCTCACGGGTCCACTGTCCCCATTCCAGTGGGCCCTGAACCAGAGCCGTAAGAGAGGTCTCCTTCCGTCAAGCCAGGCTCGCCACCAGGTACCTAACAGCCTCCTTATTGTGCATCTTGAAACAGCCACACCACATGTTTTCAGAGAGTCCTGTAATTCACCTGAAGTTATTTGTGGGTTTTTCTTTGTATCCCAAACAATTTTCCTGGCAGTTGTGGCTGAAATTTTAGTTATTCTACCTGATCGTGGTTTGGTTTCAACAGAACCCCTCATTTTCCACTTCTTGATTAGAGTTTGAACACTGCTGATTGGCATTATCAATTCCTTGGATATCTTTTTATATCTCTTTCCTGTTTTATACAGTTCAACTACCTTTTCCTGCAGATCCTTTGACAATTATTTTGCTTTCCCCATGACTCAGAATCCAGAAATGTCAGTGCAGCACTGGATGAAAGATGCAAGGGTCTGCCAGGAGTCCAGAAACCATTGACCTTTTATACACACACACTAATTAAAAGCAAACAGATCGCGGGTGATTTGGGTAGTTTCTGTTGTCATTATGATTTAAAAAAAGTAAACACAGTTGATTGAAAATAAATGGTTTTCAGCCAAACACTAACCATGAGTGAAAGAAATGTTTTTGTGTCATCATTCATATTCTCTGAAAAATGGCCAAAAAATCATAAATTCTGCCAGGGTATGTAAACTTAAGCGCACAACTGTATATATATATATATATATATATATATATATATATATATATATATATATATATATATATATATATATATTGTGGAGATGCGCCCCATCTCACAGGTGCAGATAAGCAGTATGTGCCTGATTTTAGCAGAAATACTAATTGCACACCTGTGGGCTGGGTTCATAAACATCCCAGGAAATGCAGTCAGTGCTCAGACTTGGAGATGGCTCCGCCCAGCAGACAGGAAGTCTGGCCAGGAGGTTGGGAGAGTTCCAGGAGAAAGAGACAGGAGCCTAAGACTGTAGGTGGCAGTCTGAAGCAGGCAGGTGTAGCCTGCGACTAAAGCAGCACGAAGCTGACAATGAGTAAGTCAGGAGGCTATCGTTTGGTTATGCAGTGATGGTGGAACCCCCTGCAAGGGAAGATTTCTGTTGATTTGAACTTTTTCCATTTCCTTTAAATAAAAGTGGGCTGCCATGCCCTAAAACACAAGTCTGGAGTGGCACGTTTCTGAAAAATCGCATGCACCACTTGATCTAATCACCCCGGATCGTCACAATATATATATATATATATATATATATATATATATATATATATATATATATATATGTGTGTGTGCATCTCATAAAATTATTCAGGAATTCAATTTAAAAAGTGAAACACATATATTTTATATAGATGCACAGAGTGATATATTTCAAGCATTTATTTCTTTTAATTTTGATGATTATGGCTTACAGCTAGTGAAAACCCAAAATTCAGTATCTCAGAAATTAAGAATATTACAGGAACCCCCAAAAAAAGGGATTTTTAATTACAGAAATGTTGGCTAGTACATGGACATACTCTTCAGTAGAAAAGCATGTCCATGTACAGTATAGTATGCACTCAATACTTGGTCGGACTCCCTTTTCATGAGTTACTGCATCAATGCGGTGTGGCATGGAGGCGATCAGCCTATGGCAATGCTGAGGTGTTATGGAAGCCCAGGTTGCTTTGATAACAGCCTTCAGCTTGTCTGCATTGTTGGGTCTGGTGTCTCTCATCTTCCTCTTGACAATACCCACAGATTCTCTATGGTGTTTAGGTCAGGCAATTTTGCTGGCCAATCAAGCACAGTGTTATCATGATCAATAAACCAGGTATTGGTACTTTTGGCAGTGTGGGCAGGTGCCAAGTCCTGCTAGAAAATAAAAACAGCATCTCCATAAAGCTGGTCAGCAGAGGGAAACATGAAGTGCTCTAGAATTTCTTGGTAGAGACGTTGGAGTGGATAAAACACAGTGGACCAATACCAGCAGATGGCGGATGACGTGGCTCCACAAATCAGACTGTGAAAAACATTTTTCACCAGGTTCAACAATGCAGACGAGCTGAAGGCCGCCATCAAAGCAACCTGGGCTTCCATAATACCAGGCTGATCGTCTCCATGCCGTGCCACATTTCCATGCAAAAGGCACCCGGACCAAGTATTGAATGCATACTATACTGTACATGAACATACTTTTCATTAAGCCAACATTTCAGTTTTAAAAATCCTTTTTTTTTTTTATTGGTCTTATGTAATATTCTAATTTTCTGAGATACTGAATTTGGGGTTTTCACTAGCAGTAAGCCATAATCACCAAAATTAAAAGAAAGAAATATATCAGTGTGTGTAACCCATCTTTATAAAATATATGCGTTTCGCTTTTTGAATTGAGTGACGGAAATAAATTACCTTTTTGATGATATTCTAATTTTATGAGATGCACGTGTGTGTGTATATATATATATATATATATATATATATATATATATATACATACACACACACAGACAGTATCTCACAGAGGGGAGTACACATTTCATATTTTTGAAAATATTTTTATATAATTTCATGTGACAACACTAAAGAAATTACACTTTGCTACAATGTTAAGTAGTAAGTGCACAGCTTGTATAACAGTGTAAATTTGCTGTCCCCTCAAAATAACTCAACACACAGACATTAATGTCGAAACCACTGGCAACAAAAGTGAGTAAACCCCCAACGAAAATATCCAAATTGGGCCCAATTAGCCATTTCCCCTCCCCAGTGCCATGTGACTAGTTAGTTTTACAAGGTCTCAGGTGTAAATGGGGAGCAGGTGTGTTAAATTTGGTGTTATCACTCTCACTCTTTCATACTGGTCACTGGAAGTTCAACATGGCACCTCATGGCAAAGAACTCTTTGAGGATCTGAAAAAATAGATTATTGTTCTACATAAAGATGGCCTAGGCTATAAGGAGGTTGCCAAGACCCTGAAACTAAGCTGCAACACATACAGCAGTTTTTATAGGACAGGTTCCACTCAGAACAGGCCTCGCCATGGTCAACCAAAGAAGTTGATTGCACGTGCTTAGCGTGATATCCAGAGGTTGTCTTTGGGAAATAGACGTATGATCGCTGCAAGCATTGCTGCAGAGGTTGAAGGGGTAGGGGGTCAGCCTGTCAGTGCTCAGGCCATACGCCAAACACTGCATCAAATTGGTCTGGATGGCTGTCATCCCAGAAGGGAGGCCTCTTAAAAAGATGATGCACAAGAAAGCCCACAAACAGTTTGCTGAAGACAAGAAGACTAAGGATTAATGGAACATTGATTACTGGAACCATGTCCTGTGGTCTGATGAGACCAAGATAAACGTATTTGGTTCAGATGGTGTCAAGCATGTGTGGCGGCAACCAGGTGCCTTGAAATAAAGTGTACAATACTGTAGACAATTAGTGCGCTTAATCAACCTTAAAATAAATAAATGAGTAGATCTTCTTGTGAGTTCCTGTGTTTAAATAAATATAATGTGCAATTGTGTTTCCTGGAACATCTTGTTCCTATAGGATAAATAATTTGCTTAAACTGTGAGAACTTTTAAGTGAATATAAATATATAAATAATTCCAAGTCTGTGTTTAAAAACCTCTAGAATATAAATGCGTGATTGAGCAGAAAATACGTTAAAACATGTGAAATAAATATACTGAGATTAGGTTGCTTAGTCCACATACACCAGCCAATCTTCCCAAACGATTGGTCAGGTGTTTAAAATTAAGGACAAAGGCAAACCACACTATCCTCCTGATATAATCCACTAGCAAATATATATGCAACAAACAGAGGGTTTTCTGCATGTAATATATCTGATCACATTCAGCTGTTTAAATCCTTATAGCAAATATCTAGAAATGAAACAATGAAACACTTCTCTTTTCCTTATGTGTGGGGATTCATGTGCTGCAATCCTTCAATTAGGGATATTTCCTTTGCCTCCTGTCAGATTTACGATCCACATAGAAAAAAAACAAAAGTCAGACATACCATTGCGCAGCGCTGTGTAAGAGGTGTGGGGTGAGTGTGGGCTTCTAACTACTCACATGCACCCAGCGCTTTCTATTGCGGTAGCTGTTAACACAGTCAGACTTTGTGGGCTGCGTGCCCTGCTTCTCCTTAATGTGCTGTCACTAGGCTCCTTTCTCCCCGCGCGTATCGTCACGGTCACGTGACTTTTTCAAGGGATGTCAGCCCTGTGACAGACCTGGAAGCTTTATAGCAACTGATTTAGATTTTGCGTTTAGCCCCTCCACCCAGCCCAGCCCAGCCCACCCAAGTGTAGTATCGATCGATAACTGTCACTTACAAAACACTAAACATACATAACTGCAGCGTTCGCAGAGTCAGGCCTGATCCCTAACAGTTTTTTTGGTAGCGTTTTGATACAGTCGCTAACAGCCTAGGAGCTTTTTTACCTGTGAGTCTCACTACTGTACCACTAAATTTAGAGCCCAAAATGGCAAATCGAACGTACAGTAGTGAAGAGGCCTACACGTTTCTGAGTATGACAGATAGTGAAGAGGAAGTCACTCATCTGTCAGATTCAGACTCAGAATACGATCCTGTAGACGACAGCGGCTTCATGACAGATAGCTCTGACGACATAGTTGTGGTCCGGCGTACCAGACCCCGAACTTCTTCTGTTATTGAGGTGCAAGAACCGCAGGACTCTCATATGGAGCAGAGAAGTACTAGTGCCGCTATTTCTTCTGGTGAATTGGCAAGCACCAGCGACCTAGTACACCCTGGTCGTACATCCAGCACTGCAGTGACACTTGGTGACGTTGCGAGTCCCATAAGTGCAGTTCAAGCTGGCGAGGTGGCAAGCATGAGTAGTGTCCCGCTGCCACCAAGAAGACAAAGATAGGCCCGTCGTGCCCATAGTGCCCTTCCTGCTGCATTTGCCAATCCTAATTGGAAACCCACCACTTCTGCAGCACCCATACTTCCCCCATTCACTGGGCTACCCAGCATTCAAGTGGAAACAGTTGATTTTACGTCACTTGATTTTTATTCGCTGTTTTTCACTGAAGATCTCTATAGATCTATTGTGGACCAAAAATTTGTATGCTGGTCAATTCATCGCCGCTAATCCCCAGTCATCCCTTGCCAGAGATTGGGGACCAATTACGGTCTCTGAATTTAAGCTCTTTCTGGGCCTTTCCCTTGACATGGGCATAGTTAAAATGGGTACGTTGCGTTCAAATTGGTCCACTGAGCCAATGTACCATATGTACCAACGTTTTGCAGACTAGTTTACGCCCCATCAAGTTGTCTGCGTTGATGAGTCCCTGATTAAGTTTTCTGGTCGCTTGTCATTCAAACAGTACCTTCCCAGCAAGCATGCCAGATACGGGGTCAAGATGTATAAGCTCTGTGACAGGGCCACAGGCTATACATGTAGTTTTATGGTTTACGAGGGAAAAGATAGTCACGTAGAGCCGACAAACTGCCCTGATTACATAGGAAGTGCTGGCAAGATTGTGTGGGCCTTGGTGTCATCCTTATTCGGAAAGGGGTACCACTTGTACATGGACAATTATTACACAAGCATGCCACTTTTTAGTCACTTGTTTGATCATCAGATTGGAGCATGTGGCACTGTGCGATCTAATCGCCGGGGCTTTCCCCAGGGGCTTGTAGATTCCCGCCTTAGGCTGGGGGAGAGAGCCTTCTTGCAGTGTAATAACTTGCTCGCTATGAAGTGGAGGGATAATAAGAATGTTTTCGTTCTTACCTCCCTTCATGCAGACACAACGGTCCAAATTACTACGGCGACTGGGAGGGGTGGACCTCAATGACCAGTTATTGGCGCCGTACCTAATTGCCCGTATGGCCAGACGCTGGTACAAAAAAGTGTCTGTTTATTTATTTCAATTGGCTTTGCTGAAAGCTCATGTGCTATACAGAGCTTCAGGATGGACTGGATCTTTCCTTACAATTCCAGGAAGATATCGCCAGAGCCCTTCTGTTTCCAGACGGTGCTCCACCTCACCTTCCCCAACCAAATGCAGTAAGCCGGCTGCATGAGAGGCATTTTCCTCATGTCCTCCCGAGTACCCCTACCCAACGATCCCCCCAAAGAAAATGTTGTGTCTGCAGAAAGCGTGGATATAGGTGTGACACCCGTTATTATTGTCCCCGCTGTCTTGACAATCCTGGTCTTTGCATTGGTGAATGTTTTGAACGCTACCATACACTAGTTGACTAGGCACACGTTCACAGGGACTCCCAAGATGCCATCGCATTTTGAGAGACCCAAACCGCTGGAACCATTACAACAGTTACATTAGAACTTTAGAAAATGTAGAACTTTACATTTTAGGCACAGGTTGCGTTAAAAAATGTTTTATTTTTTACTATGTTTTTTTTTGTATTTGCTTTGCAGGTATTGTTATTGTTGACCATCATTTACTTAGCAGGTACACAATTCAGCTGCAGCGCACATTTATTTATCTTGACAGCAACAGCGTTTGCTCCCACGATACATAAAGCCGTGACTCCAGTGTTGTCGGAGGTGATTTCACCACCACAGTTAAAAACAAAATGGTGCATGTATGCCCATCATTAGAAGTGGGTGGATGAAGGGAGGTATTCTAATGGTGGGCATACGCACCGATCAATCTCTTTTTTTCGTTCAGCCCACAGGCTGTATGAAAAAAAAGATTACAATATATGCCAAACAAGGACCAGCAACGTACTGGTATGTTGCTGGACTTTGAGTGGTTATACCAGAATGATGCCGGTGAGTTTAGGTATCATCATGGTATCATTCTTTTCAGCCAGCGGTCGGATTTCATGTAAAAGCAATCCTAGTGGCTAATTAGCCTCTAGACTGCTTTTACAAGCAGTGGGAGGGAATGCCCCCCTCCCCACCGTCTTCCATGGTCTTCTCTGGCTCTCCTGTCCCAACAGAGAACCTGAGAATGCAGCCGGTGGTTCCGCCAGCTGACCATAAAGCTGATCAGAGACCATAATGGCTCCAATCATCTCTATGGCCTAAGAAACCGGAAGCTATGAGCATTTCATGACTTGATTTCGCCGGATATAAACAGCGCCATTGGGAAATTGGGAAAGCATTTTATCACACCGATCTTGGTGTGGTCACATGCTTTGAGGGCAGAGGAGAGATCTAGGGTCTAATAGACCCCAATTTTTTCAAAAAAGAGTACCTGTCACTACCTATTGCTATCATAGGGAATATTTACATTCCCTGAGATAACAATAAAAATGATAAAAAAAATATATAAATGAAAGGAACAGTTTAAAAATAAAATTAAAAAGCAAAATAAATAATAAAAGAAGAAAAAAGGCTCTTGCGCAAAGACGAACGCAAGCGTCGGTCTGGCGTCATATGTAAACAGCTATTGCACCATGCATGTAAGGTATCACCGCGTAGGTCAGATCGAGGGCAGTAATTTTAGCAGTAGACCTCCTCCTTAAATCTAAAGTGGTAAAAATACT
The DNA here is from genome assembly GCA_028564925.1 of Lithobates sylvaticus. NCBI lineage: Eukaryota > Metazoa > Chordata > Amphibia > Anura > Ranidae > Lithobates > Lithobates sylvaticus. The sequence goes on along the minus strand of CM053027.1, from coordinate 227,132,708 downwards.
CACCATACCTCTCAGCAAATAGCTTGGGGTGTCTACTTTCCAAAATTGGGTCATTTGGGGGGGTTTTGTGCCATCTTGGCATTTTATGGCCTTCAAAACTGTGATAGGTGGTGAGGAGTGAAATCAAAAATCTACGCCCTTAGAAATCCTGAAGGCGGTGATTGGTTTTCAGGGGCCCAGACGTGGCTAGGCTCCCAAAAAGTCCCACACATGTGGTATCCCCGTACTTAGGAGAAGCAGCAGAATTTATTTTGAGTTGTAATTCCACATATGCCCATGGCATGTGTGAGCAATATATCATTTAGTGACAACTTTGTGCAAAAAAAAAGGTTGTCATTTTCCAGCAACTTTCCAGCAGTCCAATATTCCATGGACTCAACATGCCTCTCAGCAAATAGCTTGGGGTGTCTACTTTCCAAAATGGGGTAATTTGGCTGGGCTTTGTGCCATATTGGCATTTTATGGCCTTCAAAACTGTGATAGATATTGAGGAGTGAAATCAAAAATTTACACCCTTAGAAATCCTGAAGGCGGTGCTTGGTTTTCGGGGCCCTGTACACGGCTAGGCTCCCAAAAAGTCCCCGTACTCAGGAGAAGAAGCAAAATGTATTTTGGGGTGCAATTTCACATATAACCATGGCATGTGTGAGCAATATATCATTTAGTGACAACTTTTTTTTTGTCCTTATTCAATCACTTGGGACAAAAACATTAAATATTAAATGGGCTCAACATGCCTCTTAGCAATTTTCTTAGGGTGTCTACTTTACAAAATGGGGTCATTTGGGGGGGGGGGGATTTGTACTGCCCTGCCATTTTAGCAGCTCACTAAAACTAAAAGCTGCATAAATTCCATAAAATGTACCCTAGTTTGTAGGCGCTATAACTTTTGCGCAAACCAATAAATATACGCTTATTGACATTTTTTTTTACCAAAGACATGTGGCTGAATACATTTTGGCTTACTGTATGACTAAAATTGAGTTTATTGAATTTTTTTTATAACAAAAAGTAAAAAATCTATTTTTTTTCTAAATTCCAGCTCCCCAACGCACCAATATAGCATTCATTAACTTTTTTTGCAAAAATATCAAAGATTTCCTTTAAATCTACAGTCACTTACTTTTCTTGTCCTAATCCACATTTCCAGACGACCAGCTGACCTCATTAGCACACACCCTGCATCATCCACCCAGCCATTCCCAGGTGCACATTTTTTTAAATGAAATGCAATCAATCAGCGGTCCTTCTCACTAAATATACAATCAGATCTCACAGTGTAAAAAGTGTACAAAGGTGAACTTACCCTTTAACCACTTGCTTACTGGGCACTTAAACACCCTTCCTGCCCAGACCAATTTTCAGCTTTCGGTGCTCTCACACTTTGAATGACAATTACTCTGTCATGCAACACTGTACCCAAATATATTTTTTGTCCTTTTTTTTACCACAAATAGAGCTTTCTTTTGGTGGTATTTGATCACCTCTGGCTTTTTTATTTTTTGCGCTATAAATGAAAAAAGACCGAAAATTTTGAAAAAAAAAACGCATTTTTCTTTGTTTTTTGTGATAAAATTTAGCAAATTATTAATTTATCTTCATAAATTTTGGCCACAATTTATACTGCTACATATCTTTGGTAAAAATAACCCAAATTAGTGGATATTATTTGGTCATTGGTCACAAAATTGTCATTGTAATAGGTTATTTCTCTCACATAGCATGTGTATACCACACATTACACCCCAAACTAAATTATGCTACTCCTCCTGAGTATTACCATACCACATGTGTGGGGCTTTTCCACAGCCTGGCCACTTAGAGAGGCCCAACATGCAGGGAGCGCCATCACGTGTTCTAGGAGCATACATTACACATCTAACTTGTTGACTACCTATTGACTACACTTTTGAAGGCCCTAGAGCACCAGGACAATGACAAGTGACACTGACGTGGCACTGATGACAGATGGCACTGATATGTGGCACTGATGACACGTGACCCTGATGTGGCACTGATGACAGATGCCACTAATATGGGGCACTGATGACACGTGGCACTGAGGACAGATGGCACTAATATGTGGCACTGATGACAGATGGCACTTATACGTGGCACTGATATCATGTGGCACTAATACGTGGCACCGATGAGAGATGGCACTAATACGTGGCACTGATGACAGATGGCACTAATATGTGGCACTGATGACACATGACACTGATGACAGATGGCACTGATACATGGCATTGATGACACGTAAAAATGATAACAGATGGCACGTGACACTGACAGGTGGCACTGATGACAGATGGCACTAATATGTGGCACTGATGACAGATGGCACTAATATGTGGTACTGATGACACGTGACACTGATATGGCACTGATGACAGATGGCACCATGTGGCACTGATGACAGATGGCACTTATACATGGCACTGGGGACAAATGGCACTGACAAATGGCACTGGGGACAGGTGGCAGTGGGGACAGGTGGCAGCGGGGACAGATGGCACTTTTTTTTTTCGTTTTTTTTTTTGTACTCATGGCGCCGCTGCAGCCGTTCATCTCTCCCTCCTCACACGCTGTCTCTGTGTGAGGAGGGAGAGCGGCGCTGAGAGATGATCTCATATGTTTACATATGAGATCATCTCTCATTGGATACACCGATCGCGCTGTAAACGGCCGCTGTGATTGGCCGTTTACAGTGATCTGTGACTGGCTGTTTTTCCAAGCACACGGCCAGCACAGAACTTCTGTGCTCCTGAGAGCGCGCATTGCTGAAGTAAACAGGAGGACGTCCAGGAACGTCCTCCCGGCAGGGAGCGCCCGCGCTGTAGCCGTCTTTCGGCTATAGCCCGGGCGCGAAGAGGTTAAGCAAGCCTAAAAAAAGGAAATCAATACAGCCATCATATCTAAGAACTGGTAAGCGGCAATATAATAAATGTTTGCTTTTGGGATTAATACTGCTTTAATGTCAACCATACAAAAAGCTATATTTTTAAAAAAGCTGCATGTGAATAACAGAATTCAAGCTATTGTGTATTAAAGCCTTGCAAATAAGCAGCTCATTACTCAAAGAACAGAACTTCCTATAAGTGGGTAACAAGTAAAATAAAAGGCAGTGCTACATCCCATGAGAAACCACAGTGACTAAATGCCACCACTAACAAATATAGAATATATAGAATATAGAAAGGAACATAAATCTACAATTCCGCAAATACTAATAGTGTAGCCAAAAATCAATAAATGATACAAATGAAGAAAGTCCAAATAAGGTACTTAGAGATTAAAGAGGAAGTAAACTCTGATGGGTTTTACTTCCTCTTTATTTCCCTGCAAAGGTAAAGCATAATGGGCTACTATGCATCGCATAGTAGCCCATTATGTGTCACTTACCTGAAACCGAAGCCTGCAATGCCACTGCTGTCCCTACTAGCAGCCAGCGTCCATCTTCACCCATCTTCCTTCCTGGGCTGAAAACTCTGTTTCTGTGACTGTCCGGAGCCGCCAGTCACGACATGACCCCTTTAGAAACGTCACGATCTGCCCTTTCTAAAGTGACATTGGCGCATGTACCATAGACATCGGTGCACGGCTTTATTGTAAATATCTCCTAAACCGTAATATAGGCTTACCTGTAGGTAAAAGTGGTGGTACAGGGTGTGCAACCACTTTAAAGAGGAAGTAAACTCTAAGTTTTTTTTTTCCTCTTTTTTTCTTCCGTGAAAAAGTAAAGGCATAATGTACTAGTATGCATCGCATACTAGCACATTATGTAACACTTACCTGCAAACGAAGCCCGCATTGTCCCCGCTGCATGCCACATCCATCTTTGCCCGTCTTACCTTCCAGCTGTGTGACTGTCTGGAGCCGCATGATGTCACCCCCCCCCCCCCTCGTGGTCACGGCACATGCTCTGACATCATCGGCACAGTATACAGTAAGAAGCTATTTACAGTAACTATAGGTAAGCCTTATTTTAGGCTTTCCTACAGGTACAAATCATAAAGAAGGGTATACAACCTCTTTAAATAGTCCACAAATATAGTGCATCCAATTATATTAGAAAGAAAGTTCTACAAGTGAAATGTATAGTGCTTCAACACATAGTGTGTTGCACTAATAAGGTTGAAAATGTGTTTCCCAGAAAGGAAAGCCACTGCACAAGTCCACCACGTGCATAAAAAGAGCTCCAGAGCAGCTTTTCAGAAAACCATGACTCTCTAGATACAAGCAGTCACGATAAGCATGTGTAAAAATCATAGGGCTCCACTATGTAGCCCTCCCCCAGACTCTATATAACACAACTCCAGATTGCCTCAAAGGTTCTCCAAATGGAAATTATGGTATTGCATATAAAAAAAAAAAAACAGCAAACCTGCAAATAGTGTAAAATCCACAGGACACTTAATAAGTAATTGCACTTACATATTAAAAAGGTACAAACGCATTTCAAATAGTGTCGGCTGGCATCAAAGATGGAAATCACAATTGTATGTGCTGACGTCACCGCGTAGGCTGCGCTCCAATGTGTTTCATCGTAAGCTTACATCATCTGGGTCCCCTGATGACATTAGATTATGACAAAATCTGCAGGGTCGTGGAGTTGATATTTGGCTACACTATTAGTATTTGTTACATTGTAGATTTTCATTTGCTTATATACAACATTTGTTAATAGTTGAACTTAGTTACTGTGATTTATACTGAGATGTAGTGCTGCCTTTTATTTTACATTATTGAGATGTTTGATATACTCAGACATTAGGCTAGCTGCTATTTAACACCTTGTTTTTCTTTGTTTTTGTGGTGAGCGCGTTTTTTTTTTTCTTTTTTGTTAAGTGGGTAAAAAGTATTTGTAGTAGCTATTATGAATAACAGAAATAAAATAAATCATGGCAGGCATGGTTACACAAATGTCAGAGTATTTTAAAACAATTGTATGAGCTGTATTTTATCAAATATTGATTTTGGTAAAAAAAAAAAAAAAAAAAGTTTTATTGAGTTTCTGTTCGGTTCTTACTGTGTTTTATTGTTAACCGGTATTTGCTTTGCAGGAATGCCATTCAACTGCAGCACTGATCTGTTTATTCTGACAGAAGCAGAATGTGCTTTAAGAATACATACATCAGTGATTGCAGCGCTGTATGAGGAGATTATTGCAGTAAAAAAAAAAAGCATGGGGCCTGGAGTGGTCAGTGGGTGGATCGCCCCTATGCTTCGGCTTTTTATTCTTAATTTTTTCACTATTTCTGGCAGGGATTTCTTCATCCACATTGATCAATGTGAATGGAGGAATCTGTTAGGTTCTCTTTTTTCGTTCAGCCCACAGGCTGCTTGAAAAAAAAAAAAAATAGAACATTACATACAGCGGGTAAAATAAGTATTGAACACATCACCATTTTTCTAGGTAAATATATTTCTAAAGGTGCTTTTGACATGAAATGTTCAGCACATGTCGGTAACAACCCATGCAATCCATACATACAAAGAAACCAAAACAAATAAGTTCAGAAATTAAGTCATGTGTAATAAAATGGAATGACGCAGGGAAAAAGTATTGAACACGCTAACTATTTATTACTTCGTACAAAATCCTTTGTTGGTAATGACAGCTTCAAGACACCTCCTGTATGGAGAAACTAGTCGCATCCATTACCTCTTGCCTACTGGCCACTTTTACCCCCTTCCCGCCAAGGCAAATTTTCAGTGTTCCGCACTGTCACGCTTTGAATGACAATTGTGCAGTCATGCAACACTGTACCCAAACAAACTTTTTATCATTTTTTTTAACACAAATAGAACTTTCTTTTGGTGGTATTTTTTCATACTCTGGGTTGACTATTGTACCCAATTTGTGTATACTTACATTTGTATGTATTCTAGAGATTCCTCTGATATGCTAACAACTGCCATCCCTCTGAGGAAGACTTGATTAGTTGAAATGTTTGTATCACAAAGTCCCCCCCTTTTCACCATTTTCTCCCTTGTGGATTTTTTCACTGCAGTTTTTTTTTAATTTGCTAAATAAATGAAGACCGAAAATGTTGAAAAACAGGTCATTTTTCTTTTTCACTAATGTGCGCTGATGAAGCTGCACTGATGGGCACTGATAGGCTGCACTGATGGGCACTGATGAGGCGGCACTAATAGGCAGCACTGGTGGGCAATGATGAGGCTGCACTGATAGGCAGCACTGTTGGGCACTGGCAGGCGGCACTGATAGGTGACGCTGATGAGGAAGCATTGATGGGCACTGATTGGCAGCACTGGTGGGCATAGATTGGCAGCACTGGTGCAAAGTGATGCTAGTACAAATGCATCTGGAAAACCTGTAAATTGTGTTTTTAAAGTGATGAGAGAGGTTTTGAGACGGTATTTGTTAATGCTATTAAGATTAGTTCAGCGGGTATTTCTATTTGATACCCAAAGAATGGTTATGCTATTCAGCAAAAATTACCAGAATTGTATTCAACAGAAAATGCTGAACTGGAAGCCATTAAGATGGCACTGATTGTGGATGAGGAGATGCATAAGGTTCCACTAATAATTTATAATAACGGATCAAATGTAATTTAGTCACCTACAGAATTACCACTTGTAAGATTAGCTACTTAAGGACCAAGCCTATTTTTGACACTTCTTTTTTTTAAATATACATTTTTTATAAATTGTCCAAAAACCACAGACAAAAAAACAAAAACAAACATTTTTACAATTACAGAAATAATAAACATTTAAAACCAGGGACAAAAAAAATAAAAAAACCCACACACATACACATACATTGGCCTTACATGGTATTTGTACCAGCTTGATTTAAACATAATACAATCCTATGGTACATATGTCGACTTAGAATATTCGAATAATCATAGACATTTGCCCAGTAACTAACAAGAAGTGGGCCAAGAGTCATATATCTCTAAGAGGCTTCTGAGGCTGTGGAGGGATCCATCATCCATTTAGACCAAAGCTTTTCATATTTAAGAAGACAACCTCTATTAATTATATTATATAATGGTAGGCTTCTGTTAAAAGTTGTTTCCACATAGCCAGTGATGGGAGGATGGTCTTTTTCCAGCTAAGAGCTATAGCTTTTCGAGCATAGAACAAAAGCAGCCCCACCAAAGTACGCCCTGCTGCCGTTGGAATATATTGCTCTATCAAACCCAGAATACATATTGCCATTGATAGTTGTAGTGGAATAAAAGTAATTTGGAATATAAAGATTAATATCTCTTTCCAATACCCCACTATAGCTGGACAAGTCCAAAATATATGAGTAAAGTCTCCAGGGATCTCCCCACATCGCCAACAACTAGGGGCAAGTTCTGAATTAATTTTATGTAATATATGAGGAGTGTAGTATGCCCTGTGAACTATCTTAAATTGTATCAGTCGGGCTCTTAAGGAAACAAGAGAATTAAGAGGAGAGCCCCATATATCATTCCAGTCATCACTGTCAAGTTTGGGGATAACCTTAGACCATTTAAGTCTTAATTTCTCTAAATTTAAAAGAGATACAGTTGTTAAATGAAGATATAATTTGGAAACAGCATTCCTTGTACAGTCAGATCTAAGAAGCTTCTCTAAGGCAGATTGAACTAGTTGTGGAGGGGAGTCGGAGAATTGGCAGCTGAAGGCATGGGAGAGTTGACAAAAACGAAAGGAATATAGCTGGGGGACATTAAAGTCAGAGATCAGTTTGGAAAATGGAATCAAGGATTCGTCCAATATAATCTGAGTCACCGTTTTTACATTAAATTTAGTCCAGGCATAAGGGTTGGGCATTGTATAAAAATGCTCCAAAGTAGGATTTAACCCAGTGGTCATCAACCCTGTCCTCAGGGCCCACTAACAGGCCAGGTTTTATGTATTACCTTGGGGAGATGCAGACTAGAATACTGCAATCACTGAGCAGCAAATGAGATCACCTGTGATGTATTTCAGTTATCTTGCAAACCTGGCCTGTTAGTGGGCCCTGAGGACAGGGTTGATGACCACTGATTTAACCAAAGAGGAGCATTAGGCGAAATTGCCTGTAGAGGATATCGTTCAATTTTAAGACTCTCTTCCCATGCGCGTAGCGTAGTACACATTAACAATGTCATTGAGTATGGATCACGAAGGCCAGGAAAAAGTTTCAACGTCTCCAAGGATCCCAACACTGCTGCTTCTACCTGAATGTCAGAATTAGAGATATCTGAATTAAGCCACCAGGCCGCTGTTACTAGCTGAGAGGCCAGATAATATTTATAAAAGTCTGGACATGCTAAGCCACCCTGGGAAGCCGGGCATAAAAATGTTGCCCAGGTATATCTAGGGTGCTTTGATCTCCATATAAATGCTGAAAAAATATGATGCAGCCTTATATGTCAATTTAGGTGCCCTCCATGTGTCTCCTTTCCGTGGTCTGGCTTTCCTCTAAGCTTTGCACAGTCAGCTTGCATGGCGCTTCTCCTGGTCTCCTGGATATTTGTATCCTGGAGATGGGAGTTGGAGGAGAGTTGACTTTGTGTGACGTCCAATCGGCGATTTTACCGCTGGACGTGCGGCGTCACTCAGACCACATGATGAATCCCCTGTTGTGCTTGGCATGCTGCTGCGGGCCACGTCATCATGATCACGTGATGGGCAGCGCGCTGTAGCGGCCGGGTCACCATGACTACATGGCGTGCCTGGATACAGCTTGTGTCCAGTGCGCGGCATGTTACTGATGACATTGTATAAATAGGAAGCCAAGGACGGCGTATTGGTGCCATTCCCCTCCTCGGCTAGACAGCTGAAGGAGGCTAACCACTAGCGGGGTGTTTTGTGACAGTACATTCCAGCTTTCTAAGGACCTTATGCAGACAGCTCTTGCAAAGTAAGTGCTATATATGATAACTTTGTGTTGTTGTTTGGGACAACCTTTGCTTGATCCTTACTTTCTGGTCCTAATTGTCTGCATATGTTTTCAGCATTTGCAGTGTTCTTCAAGCACCAATACAATTTTGGATATTGTTACATCTGGTCGTCCTGTAGAGAATTTGGGGTTCCATACTGTGACAGGGTTTTTGAGAGGGACACAGGCTTTTTGAGAGGACTGAATGCGAGCCTCTTGCCGACTGATTATAGGCCCTGGATTTTAAGGGGCACAGGGTGAATGAGAACCCCACTATAATCTGTGCTAGTCAGATTCAATGCTGTATATATGTATATATAATGTGTGTTGTCTCATGCTGTTGGGACACACACTGTCAGATGCTAATTTCATGAACTCCAGCCACCTGTCTGTCGTCTTGTATAATGTAAATGAGTCTAGTCTGGCTTGTAAGAGTATTTCACACATTGTTGTTTGTGCTACTTAACCCTGTGTTGATGTTTATGGTAATGTGTATTGAATAGTTAGTGAGCTAGGAGCCATAAAGTCTTAAGCCCCATACACACGGTAGGATTTTCGCATGGATTCTGTCCGATCGGACAATGTTGTTGAAAAATCCGACCGTGTGTATGCACCATCGGACAGTGTACGTCGGATTGTCCTATCTCCTGCTGAATAGATTTTTTGACAACACGGTCCGATCACACCAAATCCGATTGTGTGTAGCGTTGTCCGACGGACAAAGTGCTACGCATGCTCAGATCACATTACAAGACCAAAGCTATTGGCTACTAGCCTCTACGTAGTCCTGTCGTAGGCAACAAACGTCACCACGTTCAGAATGATCGGATTTTCCGACAACTTTGTCCGACCGTGTGTACGCAAAACCAACATCGGGCAAAGTACGACGGACATGATCCGACGGACCTGGTCCTCGGATAATCCGAGCGTGTGTATGGGGCTTAACCCTGAAAAGTCTTATCTCTCAGTCAACTAGTCTGAGTGTTGATTTAGATAATTATCTCAGGTTAATTCTGTTTCTGGCTACAGTTGTATTGTTAGAATAAATGAGCAGGAAGGGGGGACCTCCTCTTCTACTGTATTATAAATACTTGTCATTTTGGTTCTAATAAATCAGTCCACGTTAGCACTTAAGCCCCATACACACGGTCAGATTTTCCGATGGATTCTGTCCTATCGGACAATGTTGTCGGAAATTCCGACCGTGTGTAGGCACCATCGGACAGTTTCCATCGGATTGTCCGACGGACAAAGTTCTATCTCCTGCTGGATAGATTTTTCGACAACAAAGTCCAATCACACCAATTCCGATCGTGTGTAGCGAATTCCGACGGACAAAGTGCTACGCATGCTCAGATCACATTACAAGACCAAAGCTATTGGCTACTAGCCTCTACGTAGTCCCGTCGTAGGCAACAAACGTCACCACGTTCAGAATGATCGGATTTTCCGACAACTTTGTCCGACCGCGTGTACGCAAAACCAACATCGGACAAAGTACGACGGACATGATCCGACGGACCTGGTCCTCGGATAATCCGAGCGTGTGTATGGGGCTTAAGTGTTGTCTTGTTTTATGCTTGGGAGCGGTTGGAATATCTGATATCTATATTCAGACTGGGAGGAAGTGGTATATGACGAAAGCACTCAATCGGAGTGTAGGGACATTTCGTAACATTGTTGGCAAGCAGTGGGATGCTTCCTGCAGTCTGGGACATCCAAACCTCCACCTGGATCCAAGGTCCGGATAGCAGGAGAAGAGGAGAGGTACAGATACCAGCCGCCATGGAAGACAAATTCAGAAGGAGGTTGCGAGAGATGCAGCTACAGCACAGAGGACCAGTATCAGAGCAGGTCCTGCTGGGATGGTTTGATTCTATCCGCTGCAAACTCTGGAAGGAAGCGCTAGCCTGTGAGCGGCGTCACCAGGGAAAAGTTCTCCCCTCCAACCAGGAAAGGTACTGGTCGCAGTATGGATTATGGGTGCTGTTTTTGGGAGAAAAACCGTACAAGGAGCAGACAGCTGAATTAAGCAGGCTGGTCTGGGCAGAGATGAAGCTGGATGAGAGTTACAGAGCCCTCCGGTGGCATGTATCCCAAGCATGCCCTTGGATAGCGGATGACAGCCCAACGGAAAGCGTAAGCTACGGCGGCCTGGGACTGTTGTATGTGAAGCTGACAGGGGACTCTAACTTTGGGAGTGATTTGAAGTGGCGGTTGGACGAAATCATGGATTTCAGAAAAGGGCTACTGAACGTCTCAGAAGTGCACTGAGCACTGGAAGATATGGAGTTTCTGGCTGTTCAGGAATGGGAGCTGGAGATCGCCTACAAACGGCTGCTAGACTCTGCTCAGTGCCAGGGCTGGGCTCCCTTTGCCTGGGACTATAAGGAAATACCAGTGGACAACTCTGAAATCCTGGCTGAAGAGTCGGCAATGTGGCAGAGTAACAGTGTGCTTTGCCAACCTGCCCCTGCAGCTATGGACGTGGAGGTCTTATGGCGGATGCAGCAAGTGCTGACTGGCCTTGATGATCCTGTTTCTGCATGGGATAATCTTGGATGAAGGAATGTGCCTGTCCAGCAGCATGCCAGAGAATCAGCAGTGGGAAATCTGGAGATTGCCATCCCCAAAGCTGAAGTGCTGACAACAGGGCAGAGCTCTGCTAACCTCTGCTCAGCACTGATAGCATCTTCTGGGTTCCATGGACAGGAGATGGTGAATATATATCCCCAGACACCAGTTGCAGAGACTGGGGATTTGATAGACTTTTCTGCTGAGGAAAAACAACCTGATGAGCCTCCAGCAGAAGAGCTGGTATTAGGGCCAAACTTCACTGTGCTCTGCCCAGCACCAACAGCAGTATCCGTGGAGTTACAAGGAACATCCCCAGCTGAAGCGCTGGTCACCGGACAGAGGGTCCAAGACCTCTGCCCCACACCTGTGGCAGTTCCGGAGGCTCAGGGTGAGAAGGTGGCAATCACTTTCCAGCAGCAGGTACAGGGGGAGAAGGGAAAGGAGGTGTTTGTTGTCCCTCCTCAACAGTCGGCCAGGGTGGAGAAAGTGGTCTTTCCTCCCCAGCAAAGATCAGTGCACCTGGGAGACAGTATCACAGACATGGTAAGGTTTATATCTCTGCGCTTGCCTAGTGAGTAGAAAGGGCTAGTGTGATACTGCGGCAAACACTGATAGGAAATATCTGGTCCCAAAAGGTAAATGTAGTAGAGTAGTAGTGCTGCGCTGTATAGTAAACTACAGAGACTAGGTTAAAGTAATATATAGATAGATATTGCACAAAGATGGATTAATGATGATCCCAATAAGAAAGTGCTAGTTTGTGCATAAATATAGGAAGATAGTATAGATTTCGTGTACAAAGTCTCATAAGGAATCGCATAAAATCGCATAAGATTGAAATATCTTAAAAATGCATAGAAATCACATAAATTGCATAACGAATCACATTAAAATTCAGTGGGTACGTGAACAGGTGATAAATCTCATATGGAATCGCATAAAAACGCATAAGATAGAAATATCTAAAAATGCATAAAAATCGCATAAAATCGCAGAAAGAATCACAATAAAATTCAGTGGGTTCGTGAACTGGTGGTAAACGTGCATAAAAGGTGCTGTATTCTAAATGAAGTTATTCAAATAAAACGCATAAAAATTGTCTAAATTCAAATAAAACGCATAAAAATTGTCAAGTGGAATTGCACAGGCAAATTAATTCAGTGAATGTAAGTGTGGGGTTTTACATATAAAGCCGCAAGGAGTTCTTCATTATATTTCAGTGTCTGAGTGACAAAATATTGTGAAATGGGTAATAAACAATAAAGTGCAGGAAAAGTCCGTGGGGGTGAGCCCTTCTTCTATTAGGGCAAAGTGCAATTTTCTATGACACTGATGGTGAATCCAGGTTAGGGTATAACGATATTGGTGCTGGTGGATATTATAGCCAATAGCTGCGGGTGATTTCCAATCCTCCGTGACATATGATATGGGTGTCCCCTTACCTTACCGCTGTAAGGTAACAGCGTGTGTACATATATGTTGGATCTCAGGGGGGGGGGCCTCCGTATCCTTTGGCGGGCGACTCCCTTTAATCCCAGGTGTTGAGCGTCTCCTTATTGGGGTATCCCTTCTAATGCTGGTATATGTGCCTCACGGATGGGTAAAGAAAAAAGGGGGTCTCGATAGTGTAGTGTGTTTTAAATAAGCAGATTTATTCCAAATAGTAGCAAAATACAATAAACTCACATTTATCTAGACAGATGTTTGCATAGAAAAACAAGCATCGAGCTCGTACCTCACTTCCGGTATCAAGTGTGCGTCCCGACGCGCGTTCGTCACGGTCATGTGACTTCATCAGGGGTCATCAGGTAGACCCCTGATGAAGTCACGTGACATCAGTGTCATAGAAAATTGCACTTTGCCCTAATAGAAGAAGGGCTCACCCCCACGGACTTTTCCTGCACTTTATTGTTTATTACCCATTTCACAATATTTTGTCACTCAGACACTGAAATATAATGAAGAACAATTTTTATGCGTTTTATTTGAATTTAGACAATTTTTATGCGTTTTATTTGAATAACTTCATTTAGAATACAGCACCTTTTATGCACGTTTACCACCTGTTCACGAACCCACTGAATTTTATTGTGATTCTTTCTGCGATTTTATGCAATTTTTATGCATTTTTAGATATTTCTATCTTATGCGTTTTTATGCGATTCCATATGAGATTTATCACCTGTTCACGTACCCACTGAATTTTAATGTGATTCGTTATGCAATTTATGCGATTTCTATGCATTTTTAAAATATTTCAATCTTATGCGATTTTATGCGATTCCTTATGAGACTTTGTACACAAAATCTATACTATCTTCCTATATTTATGCACAAACTAGCAGTACCACAGACATGTCGTCCCAGCAGCCAGATGAGGGAATGGAAAAGGAAGCAGCCGGCTCCCCTTCCCAACGGCAGTTACACAATTTGGGAGTGGAGGAAGCCAGCCTCCTGCCCCAACGGTTAACCGGAGCGGAGGTTGTGGAGCCCCCAGCAGAAGTGCTGGCAACAGGGCAGAGTGCTACCCACCTCTGCCCAGCACCAGCAACAACTGTGGAGTTCCAGGGAGCTGGGGTAGTCGGCCCCTCTCTCCAGCGTCAAGCTGAGGTAGTAAAGCTGCTACTCCCAGCCGAATCACTGGCAACAGGGCAGAGTGCCGCTGGCCTCTGCCTAGCACCTACAATGTCTCTACAGCTTCAGGAAGCTGGGGCAATCGGTCACACTGTCCAGCAGCAGGCGGCGCCCCAGAATGATGACACCAACCCAGCTAAAGTGCTGGCAACTGGACAGAGGGTCCAAGACCTCTGCCCCACACCTGTGGCAGTTCTGGAGGCCCAGGGTGAGGAGGTGGTGGTCACTCCTGAGCAGCAGATCAGGACCCAAGGAGAGAATGCAATCTGCACTTCACAACTGCAGCTTGAGCCGATATTGGTGGATGAGACTTCAGTCCCCACTTGTATACCCCAGGGATGCTGGGCGGTCGGCCCAGATCCCCAACAGCATGATGTAGTGAGCCCTGTCACCCTGTCTTCTCTCCAGCGGCTGAAAAGACTCCAGGGAAAAGGGCCATGTCACTTACCTGGGGTTGGAGCCCAGAATGCAGGGAGCGGCCTCTCATATGCCTCTGGCTCGTGAACCCCCGAAAGTGGAGACAGGGGCTCGCAAGTGCAGGGGAGCACAAGTGCCTGGCAGGTGGCAGATGTGGGCCTTGACAGGAACAATGCATGTATCTGGAACACAGGAACTGCAGGCAGCACGGAAAGTTCAGAGACTTAGCAGGAACTTCTGGAACAGCTGGCAGCAGGGAGGTGTTCTGTAGTTCTGCAGGAACGCTGGTCAGTAGGCTAGGAGATGGCGTGCAATAGAACACAAGAACGCTGGGCGGAGTCAGGCAGGCCGGGTCAACACTGGCGGACAGAGCAGGTACAGGTGGAGGCAGGCAGATAGTCAGGGTACAGGCAGAGTTGGCAGCAGGCGGGCAACAATCAGGACCAGAGGAGCAGACAGAGAATGGTCAGACAAGCCGGGGTCGGAGGCAGGCAGCAGGCAGGAGAAGTCAGGAACAAGCCGGGTAACAGGAATCAGGCAGGTAGTCAGCAGATTTGCAGGGGTCTCAGGGAACGCTGTAGACCGGACAGCAAGAGGCCCCAGTGACAGGCTTCCTTTTAAAGGCCTCTGGGCGCCAAGTGTGGACTCACGGCGCGTCAGCACGCGCGCGCCCGCCGGTGCCAATGCGCGCCAACAAGCGCCAGTTGGGTCTTCTGGAAAGAGTTCTGCGGGCAGGTCCTCCTGGATCACTGGGACGTCTTCCTTGACAGGCCAGTCCAGGCCTCTCCCCAGCCGCGGATGTGTTCTCTGAGAGAGGCAGAGGTTGGCTGGGTGAGGAATACTCTGTTTGGAACAATTGGGGTACTGTGTGGATACCAGCATTAGAGGACTGGAACCCCTGGCTAACTTCGGAGTCAACCCGTCTGGGGTCTCCTCCTGTGTTAGTGTAGGGGAGATGTGTGACAGACCTAGCCGGGACACAGGCTTTTTGAGAGGACTGAATGCGAGCCTCTTGCCGACTGATTATGGGCCCTGGATTTCAAGGGGCACAAAGTGAATGAGTACCCCACTATAATCTGTGCTAGTCAGATTCAATGCTGTATATATGTTGTAACATGGGGGTGTTTAACTCAAGTGAAAAGATGCATTTTTTTAATGCAGTGAGTCCTCATCAGACAGGCGTATAGAGTTAAGGGCCTGGTAGCCCACGTTTATTGAAGAAAGGAAAAACACAAAAGTCCATCCAGAAGTCCCACGCAGGGGTTTAACTTCATTAAGCATTCATCAATGAAAAACATACCAAGCCACCTGGCTCTCTCTTGTCAGCAGTTCCTCTGCTTACTCTCAACAGAGTTGATTCCTTCCAGTCCCCTGGACTCACTGGCTTCCTTAGTCTTCCCGACTCTCAAGGCTGTCCCTCCTTTCCCAGTCTCTGGGCAAAGAATACCCCTTACACAGGGATGACCCCTCCACAGGTCTGTCTTCATACAGCAGCAGCAAGCTGCTCACACTCCACCATCCTCCACTCATTAGCCCCTCATTATATGGTCTGTGTGCAGCTGGGCACACACCTTGTTTGCCATCCTCAAGACCCGGACACAGTTGGAGATCCCATCCAGGACTAGCAAAACCTGGAGAAAACTGACAGAGCAGTTTTCTCCATTTAAATTCTATAGTCTGTAGATATGCAAACTCTGTATCTCCTTTATCTCTAATTTCAAAGGGACAGAGCTTCGCTCTGCCACATATCCCCCCCCTTTGTTTCGATCCGGAGGGAGGAACACCAGCACCCGTCATGGTTGGGACACCTCTGTGCTGGCTGTCAGCCACGTAGGCCCAACCTTTTTTCCGGGTGCGCTTCCAGGCACGTCCCACCCTGGATCTTAACAGGGTCCTATATTTTCCCATCCTCAGCCTTCTTCTTGGGTCCCTGGGCTTAATCATTTTTTTGGGGGAAACTCTGCTTTCCCTGATCCTACCTTTAAACTCACTGACATCAGCTTTAACCTTCAATATACACCAGTACAACCTCCTCACTTTGGCATGACCATGCAAGCTGCCACCCACATGGGCCAAATCTTGTCCCATCAGGTGAATTTCTCCACGTCCCCTTGCTGCATCTACTTGGGCTTTACAAAGACACTCCCATGCTTTTTTACGAGTGCCCTTCCAAAAGCGAAGTTTTCCCACTTCTCTTGGGCCTACACTAGTCCTTTTACCAATCTTGGTACCTTTTTGCACATGAGGTTGATTTCTGAATTTTACGGATCCAGTACCATTAAGGTTATAAAGTGCTCCCTCAATTTCCACTAGACCACCCCTTTGCTCTTTACTTAATTTAGAAGGAACCACATTTTTAAACCCTGGTTTAATGATAAGTGGGGGCTCTTTTATTAGGGTGACACTGGTCCCTCTCTGTACTCCAAGTACGGGCACCCTCTTACTGTCCAAACTTAGCGTCACTTGTTTCCTCATGTACACTGCATGCTTATTTTTGTCAGTTTCATCACCAACATCCTCATATGACTGCAGCCTCATCCTAGTCTCCCTCTGAAGGACATACTGACTATCTTGCGACTTTAAACTTTTAAAGTCATGCGACACCTTGCTGAGCTTTGGGCCATTTTCCTGCAACCATTGTTTATCACGATCCTTCTCAGACCTTAGAAATTTCTCAGACCTCAGGAAACCTTCCCCAGAAATACCCTCCTGAACCTGTAGGGGGCCTAATTCTGCTGTATCTTTTACTTCTCCTGTGTCAATCATACCATTCCCTATCTCATTACAATTTTCAGGGTTTGCTACAACCAGATCAACTTGACCAAGATCTTCAGGTCTACCATTATTTTTGTTGTCACCCATGGTAACCAAACCCTTACAAATTGACAATGAGCTGCATGTTTCATCACGGTCAGAAATATCAATGCATTTGTCATATTTCATTTCACTCATGTTCGGCAGGGCAGTGTCTGAAGAGGAACTGCATCCAGCGGAGTGGTTGTCCACGGCAGCTTCACTATCCACCAACTCCACTGGCCTGAGATCCTCTGCCAACAACTGTCCTGACTCCTGACCATCTTCCCATAAAGCATTTGGACCTGTGACTACAATCACTTCATTTATTGCTGTGCCATCTGGCACTTCCACCAACACATTTGGCACGGCATTATCCATTATCACATCATTGGGCCCTTTGTGGATCACAGACATGACCTCTTCTGTGCGTTCGCCCTTACTTGGCGTTTCCATCTCATGAGCACCATCATCTGCAGTAGCAAGTGCATCCTTGCATACAAGTTGCTCTGCAGGTCCTTCATCTGGCACTGCAGAAGTCATGTCTGCTTCACTTTTACCAACAGAGGCCTTTTCCAACAAAGCCAACAGGCTTTTTGTCCACCTGTCCCAGTCTGTTATCTCTGTGCTCCCAGAGGTAACACGCAGTACCGCTCCTACTGCACAAGGAGACTCAGAGGGACAGAGTGGTTCAGCAACAGACACATTGCACATATCACTTTGGTTCAAATAAGATTTTGGCACTACATTTTTAACCATAGCAGACAGCAATACCACACCTTCACCACCTTGCTCTGGTGGCGCTTCATAAAACGCATTAGAGCTTTGATACCGGTCGTTGCTAGACTGCATTAACCCATTTCCACCATGAGTGTTTTCAAACATTTCAGTTTTAACATTTAACATCCTGTCATCACTATGTTCAGGTACCCTCTTATCCCTCAGAGCAGCACCAAAGTTGTCCCAGGCAACCTCCGGCTCCAAAACGCAGAGCTCCCTGGGGGTTTCTAGGGACCCCTCTATGGCCTTCTTCTTCACAGTTGCTAGGGGAGATAGCACATCTTTAACCGCATTCACAGCAAGGTTATCTCTAGTGAGCTGCACTAGCCCATTAGCAACTGGACCATTCACTTTAGCCAACACAATATTAGCAGTTTTACCCATCATATTGTCACATTCAAGTTTACCACTTGCCTCCCCACTGGACAGGGCACTGCAGCGAGGCAAGTCCTTTTCCAAACCGACAGTGGATCTCCCATTTGGGGCCACTCCAGTGTGCACAGTCACATATTCAGTCTCTTCTATTCATTTACCAGCACCAGTCTTTTTCAACATCAACCCAGCGGTTCCAGCCATTATTTCATTAAAGACAGTCTTACCCACCGCAGTAGTAGGGGTCACCATCTTCATTTGAGTACGTTGTCTCACAAACCAGTCCTCTGCTGCACTTTTACTGGCCCACTCTCCCTGGTGGCCACCGGATGAAATTACAGCAGGCATCTCCAACTGTTTAGCACCCCCTGCCGACACAACAGGAAAATCCTCATTGCCAGGGGTGACTGCAAACATATTTGCACAGGAATCTGGGCCTGGAGATAACGACCTTTGCTCCTGGTAATTTTGAAATGCATACGCATCTTTAGGTGGATGCTTAACTACATATGCCCTGTAGCTCCTCCTTTCCTTTGGCAATCTTTCTCCCGTTGCCATGGGAAACCGCACTCTCCCAGCAGAGCTTTGCTGATTCTCCCAAACTCTTTGATGCATTGTGGCTTTCAACTTGCCACTACTCTCTGCAGGCAATACTTTTCTCATATGGTCTGCAGACTTGACATCACCACCGTTGCTATGGGCAACCACATACCTCTCCAACTTCCAGTCAGGCTTTCGGTCCATGATGCGATGGAACTCTCCTCTAAAAAGGATTTCCTCTTTAAACTTGCGGTAGTCATCCTGGTCCCCGTCCATCAAATGGTAAACCGACCGGAACTCTATCCGTAATAAGGTTTGCAACAGTTTTGGCCACCAGTCCCTAGGCCATTTTCTCTTTACAGCAACTTTTTCAAATCTTACAAGGAAGTCCCCAACCTCCTCTGTAGGCAGCATGGGTTGCATATAGTCAGAGGCCAAGATCTGAGCCCCTTGCACTGCGCCACACTCTTTGCGATTCTGCTTGAACCATTCATTCACTGTCTCACACATCACTGGCCCCTTTTGACTGGCCCTCCAAGGTGGAGACATCTTCTCAGGCCACGCTGAGCTCACTTCACCTTTAACTTGATTTAACATGAACTTCTTGTGTTTTGACTGCCTCATCCTTGCAGTCACATGCACAGCAGCCCGTTACACAGTTCACAGCATAGAAAAAAAAAAAAAAAAATTCTCACAAGTGCACTACCTGCACACAATGCAACACAGTCAATTGAACTCCTGCGCAATGCAGTTTGCCTGGCTGCCACACACAGCTAGCAGCAGTTCCTGAAATGACTCACCACTGGCGCAGAGACCGGATTTCACCGTCTGTATGCCCGCATTCGAACACCACTTGTAACATGGGGGTGTTTAACTCAAGTGAAAAGATGCATTTTTTTAATGCAGTGAGTCCTCATCAGACAGGCGTATAGAGTTAAGGGCCTGGTAGCCCACGTTTATTGAAGAAAGGAAAAACACAAAAGTCCATCCAGAAGTCCCACGCAGGGGTTTAACTTCATTAAGCATTCATCAATGAAAAACATACCAAGCCACCTGGCTCTCTCTTGTCAGCAGTTCCTCTGCTTACTCTCAACAGAGTTGATTCCTTCCAGTCCCCTGGACTCACTGGCTTCCTTAGTCTTCCCGACTCTCAAGGCTGTCCCTCCTTTCCCAGTCTCTGGGCAAAGAATACCCCTTACACAGGGATGACCCCTCCACAGGTCTGTCTTCATACAGCAGCAGCAAGCTGCTCACACTCCACCATCCTCCACTCATTAGCCCCTCATTATATGGTCTGTGTGCAGCTGGGCACACACCTTGTTTGCCATCCTCAAGACCCGGACACAGTTGGAGATCCCATCCAGGACTAGCAAAACCTGGAGAAAACTGACAGAGCAGTTTTCTCCATTTAAATTCTATAGTCTGTAGATATGCAAACTCTGTATCTCCTTTACCTCTAATTTCAAAGGGACAGAGCTTCGCTCTGCCACAATGTATATATAATGTGTGTTGTCTCATGCTGTTGGGACACACACGGTCAGATGCTAATGTCATGAACTCCAGCCACCTGTCTGTTGTCTTGTATAATGTAAACAAGTCTAGTCTGGCTTGTAAGAGTATTCCACACATTGTTGTTTGTGCTACTTAATCCTGTGTTGATGTTTATGGTAATGTATATTGAATAGTTAGTGAGCTAGGAGCCGTAACGTCTTACCCTGAAAAGTCTTATCTCTCAGTCAACTAGTCTGGGTGTTGATTTAGATAATTAGCTCAGGTTAATTCTGTTTCTGACTACAGTTGTATTGTTAGAATAAATGAGCAGGAGGGGGAGCTCCTTTTCTACTGTATTATAAATACTTGTCATTTTGGTTCTAATAAATCAGTCCACATTAGCACTAAGCAAGTGTCGTCTTGTTTTATGCTTGGGAGCGGTTGGAATATCTAATATCTATATTGAGACTGGGAGGAAGTGGTATATGACGAAAGCACTCAATTGGAGTGTAGGGACGTTTCGTCACACATACCATGCGTGGTTTGTTGGGTCCTTCTAAGGCTGACACCGTAGGGAATGCAATTACCACGTGCTTAATTATGTTTATGAAAGTAAGTGATTACTCTTGTTTCTCTTATCTGTTGTCCTAAAAATACCACTGTGTAGATATATGGCACAGTTGGAAGGAACATATAATCTGCTTTGTCTCTTACTCTTTTTAGGTATTGAGCATCGAGAGGTGGAGCAGGCAGAGCAGATGACCATACTGGATGGGAGGAGACAGACCAGAAGAGAGCCCGAGGAAAGGTGGCTGAATTGGAGTGGACATTCATCTGAGCATTTCCTTATGACCAAGAAGAAAAGAGACTTTTCATCTGGGACTTTCTTTACAAACTGCCAAAAGACATTGTTAACCCTGCTCAAAAGTAATGTTGCAGCCTTCCAGGGACAAACTAATCGTCTGACCGCCCACAAGATGGGGGTCGAAAGGGAATTTGTTCCTCCCATTTATACAGGGGGTTTATTTTGCCCTTTCCTAGACAAAAGGCTTTAAGAAGTTTCCTATATTATCCTATAAAGTCAAGAGGTGGTATGTGTTGCTATGGGCATTTGTATAGCGACTTTATTGCAATACAGAGACCCTCCCCCCTCCATTGATATGTAAATAAACCAGATAGCCAGGTTTTGAAGATGAGCTAAGGAAGTTGTTTTTTTGCAGGAAGTGGGTGGGAGGGGCATGGAGAGGGTTTGAGAGAGACATGTGTTTTGGGACAGAGGGACAGTTGTGTTTTGGAGGACAAAGAGAAAACACATGGCTTCCAGGAGCTGGATAACGTTGGAGACGCATTTGTGAGTTGGACTTTGAACAAGGAACTATGAAGGACATCTTAACCCCTTAGTTGAGTAACTGTTTAGTTTACTTAATGTGTACATATTATAGATGCTTATATGTGTAGATATATATATATATATTAAAGATAGAATGTGTGTTGTATTGTTCATCCTACAGTTTGTATGTGCAGATTTTTTCCTTGTTTAGTAAAGCATTGATACACTTCAGAAGTCTAAGCTTCCTTGGTTTTACCACAAGAACTTGTTAGATAAACGCAAGCATAACAGTGTGGCACTTTGTCCGTCGGAATTCGCTACACACGATCGGAAAAAGTCCGATAGAACTTTGTTGTCGGGAAATTTGAGAGCAGGATCTCAAACTTTTTCCGTCGGAAGTTCCGACGGAAAAAGTCCGATGGAGCCCACACACGGTCGGAATTTCCGACAACATGGTCCGATAGGACATTTTCCGTCGGAAAATCTGACCGTGTGTACGGGGCATTACTCATATGAAATTAAATTATAAGACCTTTCCCTTTATAGATGCCACACTATTAGCGTGGAATAATCTACACACCATGGTGCCTCAGGATACTAAGGATAAATGCACAGACTTTCGATTTACAGGTTTACAAACACATTATACCTAATTTAAATATTCACCCATGGATGAGAGAAGGGATACAGACCTATAGAGAGTTAATATCCAAAAATCCTAGATCCACTTCATTCTCTTATATCCAACTCACTTATTTTCACAAAAATAATCCGAACATACACTGTAGTGTCCACAGGGAAACTTGGTCACACTTGAAGTCTGACCGAGATGGTACAAAGGGACTGTCGTGGTTTTACAACAAGCTACAATATAGTGGAGAATTCCAAAAATCTTCGAACATGCAAAATTGGGAAAGAGAGTTGGGAACCCTCTACACACAGAAAGAATGGCAAACAGCCATTCAATCCCACTTTTGTCACTCTTAAGCCCCATACACACGATTAGACTTTTTGACAACAAACATGCAAATTAGCTGTTTTGGACCAACATCCGACCGTGTGTACGCTCCATCGGACCAACTTTTTCAGTTTTCATCTGACTTTTGTTGGCAGTGCAAACGGACCAACTTTCTGCCAACAAAAGTCTGATGGAGCAAAGTCCTATCGTGTGTACACAAAACCATAGGACTTTTCTACAAAGTACAAACAAGCATGTTTAGAACCAATGCAAAAGATCAGACAACAATACAGAAGTTGACCAAAGGTGGCGGTAAGGAGCAGAAAAACCACGTGATTTGGTGAAAGTTGGCTGAAAAAGTCCTGCTGTGTGTATGCAATACAGGTTCAGGGCCGACGCCCTTTGTACAAAAATCCACGATAAAGTTTGTACAAAGTCCTATCGTGTGTATGAGGCTTTACTGCGTAAATCACTGGGAATTGATGTTGAAAATACTGTACAGGACTTATTTAACTCCAGTAAGGCTGGCGCGGGTTTACCCAGACTCCTCTCCAAATTGTTGGAGGGTGTGTGGAGGACGAGGCGGCATCCTACACATACTATGGAATTGCAAGGCAGTGAAACGTTTTTGGAAAGAAGTTTTTTCCCTAATCAATAAAGTCACTGGAATCATTATCCCACCCATGCCACAGTTGGCATTCTTAACATAGGGATACACTTAGTCCCGACCAAATATAGACCCCTAGTTACACACATTCTTGCAGCAAAACTAACTATAACTTCTAACTGGGAGTCTATAGAAGCCCCTATTCTGTCTGAAGTTATTTATAGAGTCAAAACACAATATATGTATGAAAAATTCTTTGCCACAAGGAGTCAAACTATGTCTAGACATAATTCCTGCTGGGAGACATGGGTAGCATCCTATCCTATTGATTCATGATAGGTTTGTTCACTTGCATCTATATGTAGTACATGTAACTTGTAAATGTTACTTATGTTAATGATATTATATTTTTCTTTATCTTCTTTCTGTTTTGTGGGAGTTATGCCTTTAATCTATAACTGGTCAAAAGGGGAACAATAAGAACAAAAAATGTAAAATATTGTGTATAATAGTCATATGGTAACATGAATGGTATTATTATATGAGGGGGCAGTTCTGTGGTCCGTGGCACAGTTAGATCCCAATGGGGTACCGGGAGCACGGTATCGACACCTTTTACCTAGGAATGTTCTAAGGTATACGAGGTAATTTTACTTACAGAATCCTTTGTCCCTCATACTTACTTGACATTGATGGTGCAATGCATATTTTTCAATATTATGTAACTCTCAATTTTACTGCCTTAATGTTGTATTGTTAAATATCTAATACAAACTAATTGAAAAGACAATTTATTGAAGAAAAATAATATATTTCCTAATTTTCCAAAGCATCGTGGGGAAAAAAATGCAGCTTCAAAAAATTCACTATGCCTCTTACTAAATACCTCAGACTGTCTTCTTTCCAAAAAGGGGTAATTTGGGGGGTAGTTTTACTGTCCTGACATTTTAGGGCCTCCAGAAATGAGATAGGCCATCAGTGCATTAGGATTGATACATTTTCAATAATGCGTAGCATAGCTTGTAGACTCTATAACTTTCACACAAACCAATGATCATACACTTATCAGGATTTTTTTTTTTACCAAAGACATGTAGCAGAATACATTTGGCCTAAATTTTCGACAAAATTTGTTTTAGTTTTTTTGGTTTCCTTTAAAACAAAGTAGAAAAAAATAGTTTTTTTTCAAAATATTCGCTCTTTTTTCGCTTTTATCACAAAAAATGGCAAATTAAATGGTGAATAAATACCACCAAACGAAAGTTCTATTTGTGTGAACAAAATTATAAAAATCTAATTTGGGTACAGTTTAGCATGACTGAGTAATTGTCATTCAAAGTGTGAGAGCACTGAAAGCTGAAAATTTGGTCTGGGAAAGTGTAAGTGTAAGTGCCCAGTATTGATGTGGTTAGAATAGCGCAGTGCCGAGCAGCAAAAAAACGGCCTGGTCATGAAGGGGGTAAGACCTTCCAGAGCTAAAAGTGGTTAAGAACTTTCTGATAAACATTTATTATTTAATACAGATCCATTTGGTTTTAGTCTTCTTTAGAGACCATTTAAAGTGGTGGGACACCCTGAAAAAAAAAACTTTAAAAAATGTTAATAACAATTTAAAATGAAAAAAAAAAAAAAATTTTTTTTTTTATATACCAGAAATGGCTGTTGCTAGGCAGATCGTCCTAATCTGCCTCTTCCAGCGCCGCGGTGATCTTCTCTCCTTCCGTCTTCTAGTGAATGGGGCGCGGTGTGTTATCGGAACTGTGTCCCACAACACATCGCGTTCCCCATTCACAAATTAGACTCACGCATGCGCAGTAGGCTGCGCGCCGACTCGCGCATGCGCAGTAGGCCGCGCGCCGACTCGCGCATGCGCAGTAGGCCGCGCGCCGACTCGCGCATGCGCAGTAGGAAACGGGAAGCCGTTTCCCTTACTGAGGATGGCGGCGCTGGATCCAGATCGCTGAGGGACATCTCGGCCTCCACGACCGACATCGCGGGCGCCCTGGGAGGGTAAGTGTACTTATTAAAAGTCAGCAGCGACTTTTTTTTTTAGCTGCTGACTTTTAAAAAAAATATTTTTTAAGGTGAAACACCGCTTTAAGTCCGTATTCTATTATTCCAAAGTATGGTTATATACTTTATTTGAATCACTGTTTTAAAATCAGACTCTCTGCTTAAACTGTTACTAAATCCAGGACCCTGCATTCACTATATTGGATCTCTCACAGTACACAGAACATGGAAATACAATTATTTTATTTTAGTAAATATAAACTGCTAAATACCTTTTCTCATCAGCAAAAAAAAAACACGCTCTAGCAATACACATCAAACTGAGCATGTGCAGAGTGCCTCCAAAGCTCCGTAGTATCAGGAGATGGATTTGGGACAGTAAACAAAGGGGAGGACCAGACAGGATGGGATCAAACAGCCTTTTTACACAATGCAGAGGATTAATCCCTTAGGTTCCACAACGAGCATGCTTTACTGCATATACAGACTGATTTTTGCTGCTGTACTTTATGTTTGATTTTAAAAAGTAACATACAAATTTAAATCTGCTAAACTGACCGATGCCACCCGAAATTCGGCCCGTGTATACTAGGCTTAATGCTGCATTTAGTAAGTGCATCAGATTGTAATTTTACACACTTTCTTATTCTTTGTAAAAAAAAAAGGCAATATCTTCTGCTCAGCTAGCCTAAAAACAGAACTCAAGAACAAAAAAAAAATGTGCGTCTCTAATACTACTTATAATCTAACATTTGTACAATATTCCAACCATAATACATAAAAGCTAATACATCGTTTTGTTGTCAAGGAAACTACAGGAATACTAGATCCTGCACCAGCTGGTCTGTCAATTGGATGTAACAACAGTCTGGACCTGAAGCTCTATAACAGTTGTGGGGTATACTAAACAGGTGAAGCAGCCCCCTTTCTTTTGCTTTACAAACCAGTGTCCGTTCCTCCTATAGGTACAATATCCCTAGCAATCTATCAATCTACAATGCTGTGTTCCTCAAGGAATGAAAGAAAAAATTGAGTTTTCCAACTTGCTTACCTCTGTGTTTGGCTGTGTCTGTACCCCTAGAGGGGTTATTCTTTCTAAGTCCTTCCATTACATCTTGAATTCTCCAGATTTCTCTCTGAATGTGTCTGTTCATCAGCTCATTCTAAGGAACAAAGGTTACAAAACAGTTGGTACTAATTTAGTGATTAGGCCTGCCGCTGCTGTACATGACATAGGTTAAAACATGGAAAAAAGGTATGAGTACCACAGCGCTGACAGCCTGAATAAATACAATAAACTGTAGTGCATACAAAATTAAGTGCAAAATTGATCCAAAAATGCAAAAAGTATACCAAGCATGTAGCCAGTGAAAACTTAAAAAACATACGCAAATAAGCATAAACTTCTAGTTGGAAGGTTCCTTTCACAGGTGCTGCTGTGCTGGAAATAGTGCAAATTAACATTAAGCATGTGACCAGTGAAAGTCCAAAAAAGAAGTGCACATAAACATATAGCAATTCTCAGTTGATAAGTTCCTTTCCCAAGTTCCTTTCAAAAGTGCTGCTGTGCCATACAGAGGTGGCTGTGGCTGTGGACGGGGGTAGATACAGAAGTGGCTGTGGACAGGGGGGGGTAAAGAGGTGGCTGTGGACGTGGGGTGGATACAGTAGTGGCTGTGGACAGGGGGGGTACAGAGGTGGCTGTGGACGGGGGGGGGACCAGAGGTGGTTGTGGACAAGGGGGGGGGGGGACAGAGGTGGCTGTGGACAGGGGGGAATACAGAAGTGGCTGTGGACAAGGGTTGGGGGGTAAAGAGGTGGCTGTGGACGGGGGGGGGGTACAGAGGTGGGTGTGTACAGGGTGGTACAGAGGTGGCTGTGGATGGGGGGGATACAGAGGTGGCTGTGGATGGGGGGGGGGGGGGTACAGAGGTAGCTGTGGACAGGGGGGAGGGGTACAGAGGTGGCTGTGGACAGATGGGGTACAGGGGTGGCTGTGGACAGGGGGGGTACAGAGGTGGCTGTGGATGGGGGGAGGGTACAGAGGTGGCTGTGGACGGGGGGGGGGGGGGGGGTACAGAGGTGACAAGAAAATGCTTGCCCAGCGTTTAATAATGTCATCTGCAAAAGTGTCTCTGTTTTATAATAAAATTGCAGCTATATACAGTAAACCCCCGCTATATTGCGGTTCAGTTATTGCGGTCCCGGTATATCGCGGTATTTTAATTAGGACCTGTTATACTGATATTGTGGTAATATTTCGCCATTTTCGCAGTTATGTACTCTATTTTTTACTGTACTGTACAGTATACTGTACTGTTAAGACAATATTTTTGTGTTTTAAAAATCCTCTTGATCTCTCTCTCTATCTTTAATGTGTTTCTATTGCATAAAAGTGTGTTTAAAGACCTTTAAATGCTATTAAAAAATTAACAAAACATGCCTAGGGTGTATTTAAATAGGGTCTTTCTATTTCGCGGTTTTTCACTTTTCGCGGGTGGGTCCGGAACATAACCCCAGCGATGGAGGGGGGTTTACTGTACCTCATTAAGAATGACATCAGTGGGGAAGGGAGGAGGAGAGAGGCTGGATATATACAGTTCCTCTCACTTGGTCATTGGTACCAACGTGTACCATGACTGCTGGGTCTTACCCCAGCCCCTTCCAATAATCTGTCCACCCGATCCATGATGTGCTGAACCCGAGCAGACAATGTCTGTCATGTCTGGTAACAATGTTACCAGACATGACATTTACACGTGTCATTTTGCACGATTTTTAAGGAATAACTTGGTTTTGTAATATGGAAAAGAATTTAAGAATTGGTGAAAAGGGGAGAAGATTAACCCTTTTGCTGCCAGGCCCTGGGCTCCATTTTTAAACTCAGGTGGCCAGGCAATTTTTCCATTGCTTTTTTTATTTATTTATTTATAACAGAGCATGGGCCCACATGGACCACATCAACAGTATTATATAACATTAGAGTAACAGTAACATATTGAGAAATGGTGCAGGTGTTTACAGTTATGGATTGTTCTGCATCTGTTTACGGTATGGAGGGTTGTCGTGTTCCTGCGGGATCAGCTCCACAAATTTTTATGAATAAGAAAAGGGGGGGGGGGGGTGAGAGAGGGCTCCCGAGGCCCTGGAAAGAAGAAAAGGGGGGGCAGAGGGGTCTAGGAGGGAGGGGGCGTGGTAGTGGGGGGGTCAAGGTAGGCGGGAGTGGATTGGGGGGAGGGGGAGGTAGTGGAGAGCAGGGGTAATGGTGGGGGAATGTTGGTCCTGATCTTTATTCTGGAGTAAGTCCGTTCTAAGTATGGGGGGTAAGGTGGGTTTCTTTCAGCTAAGAAGGATGGTTCCCTCAGGGCTTGTCCCTCATCTGAGTATTGGAAAATGTTCCATAATTGCCATGTTTTGGTATATTGTATGGTATATTGCCATGTTTTGTGTGGAGTGAGTGAGCAGAGGAGTGTGTACAAAATAGATCTCTGGTCCAGCATTATTGGAGACTGCCTATACCACTATTGGTCCCAAGGAGGAATAGGATTCGATTATCCATCCCTGGCTGACCCTATATAAGGAGATCCGGTTTGGTGCCTATCTGGATGGTTGAGATTTATCCCGATATCATCATATGGGCTTATTTGAGCTTGCCCTCTGGTAAGCGCATTTTATTAACGGTGGTGGATCACGGTGTTCCTGATTTTCACAGTCACCAGTTATTGGATTTCACCCTGTCACATTTATGAACACTGTTCCATTTTATATCACTGGACTTTTATGGTTATTTACTTTTTTGGTTTAACCCCTTTTTTCTTGGATTTTCAGAATTTTTTTGTGTATTCTGGGTTTTTTCCCTGCCCACAGGAAGGTGGTGAATGCCGAGTGGACCTGCTTAAAGTAGGTCGCTGGTATATGGATGGGCAGGGCCTGTAGCATATATAGGAATTTGGGAAGAACCGTCATTTTAATGATGCTACATCTTCCGAACCAGGAATGAAGGCCACTGTCCCATTGACGCAAAAGGTTTTGGACATTCTTCAAAAGGGGCGGGAATTTAAGTTTGAACAGGTTGGATATTTTCGTGGGTATGTACGTGCCTAGGTATTTCAATGACGTCTCCGTCCATTTCAGGTTGAAACTGGCGCGTAGATTTGCCAGTTGTGTGGGTGGTATACCTATGCCCATTGCCTCAGATTTGTTGAAGTTAATCCTTAGGTTAGATAATTTCCCGTATAGGTCGAATTCACGCATGAGGTTGGGAAGAGACGTGATGGGGTTCGTTATGGAAAACAGCAGGTCATCTGCGTAGGCGGATACTTTGTATTGGGTATGTTCGATTTCTATACCTGTAATGTCGGGGTTCAGTCGTATGTGACAAAGGAAGGGTTCAAGTGAGAGGGCAAAGAGAAGAGGGGATAGCGGGCATCCCTGTCTCGTTCCATTAGTAATCGGGAATGGGTCTGAAATTATACTGTTCGTTCTGACTTTGGCAGATGGTCTTGTGTATGCTGCTGTTATCCAGTCTAACATTTTACTCCCGAGCCCTATGTGCCTTAGGGTAGTGAACATGAAATGCCAGTTAACGCGGTCGAAGGCCTTCTCGGCGTCTGTGCCGAGAAGGATGCAAGGTGTGTTGTTGTAATTTGCAGTGTGTAGCAGGTTGAGGACCTTTGTGGTGTTGTCTCTTGCTTCTCTGGTGGGGACAAAGCCAACTTGGTCAAGGTGTATGAGATGGGAGGGGAGGTGTCGTTGTAGTCTAGTAGTTATGACTTTGGTAAAGAGTTTTAGGTCTCTGTTTAGTAGGGATATGGGGCGATAGCTTCCGCATTGTGAAGGGTCTTTCCCTTCCTTTGGTATCACTGCAATCTGAGCTTGCAGTGTGGCTTCATGTAGGTGTGTTCCTGAACTGAGGGCATTACATAGTTTTGTCATGTGTCCCCCTAGAGCTGGTAATAGTATTTTATAGTAAGCGTTAGTAAGCCCATCGGGACCTGGGGCTTTCCCTGGTTTGGTCGAGCTCAGTGTGTTTTGTAGTTCTAGGAGTGTGATGGGTTCTTCCAGTGACTCTATGACATCGGGCGGTAAGGTAGGCATTAGGGATGAGGTGATGTATTATAGGGTTTCTTCTGGGGTAGTTGGCTGTGTGTCAAGATTGTATAAGGTGTTGTAGAAGGCTCTGAATTCTTGTGATATTTGTTGGGGGAGGGAGGTCTTTTGGCCGTTGGGCAGTATTATGTGGGGGATGTAGGAGGCTGTTTTTTGTGACCGCAACGTCTGGGCTAGCATCCGTCTGCATTTATTCCCAGATTCATATACTTTCCTCCGGCATATCTGGATTGCCGCTTTGGCTTTATAATGTAGCAGATCAGTGACCTGTTTGCGGGTGGTGTCTAGCTCAGATCGTAACTGGTTTGTGGGGTTTCGTTTATTAGTCCTGTGTCACAGTCAGGTGTGGAGTTTAGGGTAAAATATTGTTCAATCTCTCGTACTACCTCTGTCAGTACCTCTGGGTGACTTAGTAGGCTTTCATTTAGTCGCCATGGTTGTCTCTGTGCTTTGTGGATATCTGTTACGAAGTATTTAAGGGTTATAGGGGCATGGTCTGACCAGGTAATTGATCCTATAGTGGTGTTTCGTATGGCTTGTAGTTGTCTGTGGGGAATTAAGAAGTAGTCGATACGTGAATAAGTCTGATGTGGCCTAGAGTAGAAGGTGTAGTCTCTTTCACCAGGATGAAAGAGACGCCACACGTCAATCAGTTGTAGGGTGTGTAGGGTAGAGGAGATTTTTTTGCGTGAGTCCCGTGAGGTAGAGGACGTACCAGTGGATGTGTCTTCAGTCGGTATCAGGGGGATGTTAAGGTCTCCTCCTATAATAAGTTGTCCTTCTGTGAATTTGGCCAGTTTTTCTAAGTGTTTCTTTAAGAACCCTTCTTGATGTGTGTTGGGTCAAAAAGATAGGGGGGGAGAGGGAGGTAGGGAGGTTAAGGCAAGCAAGCCTATATAGTGAGAGTGAGTTCTGGAGGGGGAGAGTAGTAAGGGACTACCAAAAGATGTGTAGTCCTTCAAGAGAAAACTAATACAGCTATTTCAGCTAATACACTCTCCAGTAAGACACTGGGAGTTGAGCGCAGTCCTAGTGTGGGGTGTGGGTAGGGAGAGCCGGGAGTTAAGCTCCCGGGGGTATCCCCCTCCAACCCTAAGCAACTTGTATCGTGTGATTTAAGCACGGTATGCACTATACATATGTTAAGATCAAATGACAAGAATCATTTAAAAGCAAACAGGAAAAACTTTGAGGTATAAACATAAAAGGTACAGGGTCATGAGTATGTAGTTGACTCATGGCCCTGTGACTTGACATGGGTCAGCAAAACAACATATTAGCATTGTCATCAGGTAGTGTAAGGTAATGTCACAATATTAAAACAATACCACAATATGGCTAAGTGAAGACCTCTGGCGTGGAACTAGATATGGGTAAGGATTTCTTTCCCCTGACCGGGTATATTGGGGATATTACTTGACCACCCGCAGCTTCAGTAGTGAGAACACAAATGTTAGACAAAAAATGAAAATGCGGGGAATAAAAACAAAAATTAAAGTCAAAGAAGGGGGGGGGGGTATGTACTTGGTACCTTACACCAGTCTGACAGGTGTCCAATGGGTTCACCGCAGTTTCTGGTGGGGGCTTTCCTTTGGTGTACA
Source organism: Lithobates sylvaticus (assembly GCA_028564925.1). NCBI lineage: Eukaryota > Metazoa > Chordata > Amphibia > Anura > Ranidae > Lithobates > Lithobates sylvaticus. The sequence continues at coordinate 227,100,590 of CM053027.1, read as the reverse complement.
TCTGCCTCGATTGTGCCAAGAACTCGTCCTCACCCGGGGGTGAACATAAACTGCTTCCTAGGGAGAAAAGTGCGTAAGGTCCCGCGGGGGGGAGAAGGAGAGGAATGCCAGCCGCTGGGTGTTGCAATCTTCTAGTACAGCTAAACCGCTGTAGCGGGAGAAGTGGGCCGTTCCAGGCATTGGGTAGAGGTTCCCAGAGGTGGTCCGTCTGATTCTCCCCTAGATCTCAGAGTCAGCCCCCCCCTCCCCCACCCCCACCCAAACATCTCCCTACCCTCCCCAAATCTGGAACCCGCTGGGGGGTTGAGGTAGCTGAAAACTGCTGCAGCATGTTAAAGGATATGGGTCGGGGGGTGTCTTCCTGAGCAGGTCTTGGGGCTTCTTCCGAGGGGGTGTTCCCTACACAGTTACTTTAAATTGTGGCCCCCAGATAGCCGGGTATTTCCTCATTTAGTCTCTCCTGGGGGCTTCGGGCATAAACGGCACGGTAGAGGCAGAACCATACAGGGTGAGACTGCAATGCACAGTCTGGATTTTACCCCTTCTGTCGTGCGGCTGCACACTGCATAGGTTCTCGTAAGCTAGCCGATCCCGTCATCACCTGCAGTCCAGGGGGGAGGGAAGGGGGGGGGGGGCGAACTCATAAAGAGGGAGGGGAGCCCGAAAAGGCGGCATTAACCCCCAAAGTGCAGTGTCAGGTGGTGGCACAGGTTATCATTCCCCACTATGTACTAAGTGCTGGATGTGGGTTGGCGGGTTCCCTCAGGGACTGCAGGGATTGTGGTCTTGGGAAGGGGAGTCGGTCAGGGTATTTGGCATAGCGCCTACTCACGGCCATCATCTCCGGGTGCTGCGCGCGGTCTCCGCCTGTTCCTGCTGGCGGGGATGTTGCGGGCTTCCATATGGCGGGTGGCTGGATCTCCCAGTGGGTCGCGGAAGCAGTTGGAGCCAGTCTGGGATCGGGAATGGATCGGCGTCCAAGAACTGGAAAAGTCCCGGCAGGTCTCTTGGGGTTAGGAGAGTATACGCCGCTCCCTCTCTCCTGAAGGTTACCGCTAGGGGATATCCCCAGCGGTATGTGTGCTCCTTTTGTTTTGCCGGTTCTAATAGTGGTCTGAGCATAGCTCTTCGCCTCAGGGTCGCCCTGGAGAGATCTGGCAGTATTGTGATGTGGGCGCCTTCCATTTCCAGGTTTCCTTGGTCCCAGGCTCTGCGGAGTATGTTCTCCTTCTGTGGGTACTCCAAGAACCTGCAGATCACGTCTCTTGGGCGGGCCGGGTCAATCGACCTGGGGCCCAGGGTTCTGTGTGCCCTGTCCACTTCTATCTGGGCTGAGGGGTCTTCCAGCACCGTGCAGAAGATGTTCTGTACAATGTCCCCTAAGTTCTCCTCGCCCGCCGGCTCTGGTATCCCCCGCAGCCACAGGTTGTTCCTGCGGCTGCGGTCTTCGACATCTTCCAGGTGTAGCTGAAGGGAGATCGCGGTGTCACGTTGCCGGTCACGGTCTATCTCCAGTTCAGACACTCTGCTTTCCAAGGTGGAGAAACAGGCTTTACCTGAGGTCACTCTTTCGGAAAGGGTATGGATGTCTTCCCTTACCTCCTGGATGTCCCGTCTGTGTGACTCCTCCAGGTGGAGTATGAGGGACTCAATGTCCGTCCTCGTCGGCAGGGCCTGTATCATGGCCCTCAGGTCTTGTTCCGACTGGGACGGTTCTGGGGAAAGACTGGGGGAGGCCATCTCCGTATGGGGTTGCTCCGGGGTGTCCGTGGAGTTGTTTAATGGGATCGGAGGATCTCTGTTAGGCCGCCTCACGGTCCGTTCTGGCGCCGCAGGAGCTGCTCCACAAGCTCTGCCTCATGGGGCAGCTGCTCCGGTGGAGTGTCTCAAGCTGGGTTGGAAATATTGGTGTAAATCACCGGGAGGGAGGCTAGAACGGGTCCCCTTCGTAGTGGCTCCTGTCCTATGGTGCTTAATCGGGTGCATACCGAGTTTTTGCCATTAAATGACTAGGGTTTGAAGGCCGGGACCGGGAGCTCTTCAAAGACACGTCTTCACACGGCCATGTCCAGGCAATGCCCCCCCCCCATTGCTTTTTTTTTATTTTTCCCTTACAGCTTTCAGAGTTTGTTAAAGACCCACCAAACCATATATTTTCTGAAATCACATGGTCAGTAGAATACAAATAATGCCCCAAATGTTTATCAAAACAATATTTTAGCAGATAAAAACACAGCACATTTTACAAAAATCCTACTAAATATAAAAGCTTAACCTGTATTGAGTTAATAAATAACAAATATTTGTAATTTTTAAATGACACCTTTTTGAAAAATGATGAAAACTGAACGTACGCTAAAATGTAAATAAACAAATTTCTGGAAAAATCTGAAGGTTTTCATTGTTCCCTTACAGCTTTCAGAGTTTGTTAAAGACCCCCCAAACCATATATTTTCTGAAAGCATAGGACCAGTAGAATAAAAAAAGAAGAATGCTACTGATTTTTAAGGCCCCACGATATTTGTGCAAATGTTTATCAAAACAATATATTCGCTACAAATTCTCTAATAATTTTTAGCAGATATAAACACAGCGAATTTTACTAAATTCCTGCTAAATTCCTACTAAATATAAAAGCTTAACCTGTATTGAGTTAATAAATAACAAATATTTGTAAATTTTAAATTGCGCCTTTTTGAGAAATAGTGAAAAAAAAATCTGGAGGTTTTCCTTTTTCACGTACAGCTTTCAGACCTTGTAAAAGACCTCGCAAACCATACAGGCCAGTAGAATAAAAAGATGCTACTGATTTTTAGGTCACCGTAATATTTGCGCAACTGTTTATCAAAACAATATTTTTTGCTAAAAATACACTTAAATCATCAATAGTGGATTCATACATGGCAAAATGTACACAATTCCTGCTAAATTCCTAGTAAATATATAAATGTTAGAACTGTATTGAGGTAATAAATAGCAAACATTTGTATATTTGTATGTTTTCACCTTTTTGTGAAATGGTGAAAACAGAAGGTATGCAAAACTGTAACTAAAAACAATTTACTCTAAAAATCCAGGTATTACGATTTTTCACTTACAGCTTTCAGAATTTGAAAATACCCCTCAAACTAGACATTTTCTGAAAGCACATGACCTGTAGAATAAAAAAAAGCCACTACTGATTTTCATCATATCATATCGCTATTTTCACTAAAAAATACACTAAAATCATTAATAGTGCACATAAACACAAAATAACTTACAACATTCCTGCTAAATTACTACTAAAGCATCATCAGTCACATGTGGCATACTAAAGTGTTTGGCCATGGAGGGCTATGTTTGCCCGCACGGGGATACACAGGTGTTCCATGCATCCCCGTAAAGGCAGTCCCATTTATGTCAATTGGGATGCAATGGCTGCACAGTCATAGCTGCTGTCCCAATCTGGCATCTGTGTGGGTGTGGGTACACGACCTCAAATGCAGAGATTGTGAACTCAGGGACATGCAAGCAGACCTACATGGATGTTCAATTCAGAAAACGGCTCTGATCGTGCAGTTGCTACATCCCAAATTACATCAATGGGACTGCCTGTACAGAATTGCATGGAACACCTGTGCATCCCTGTAAAGGTATGCTGTGTATGCCCTTTGTGAACAAGGCCTTAGACCCCTTTCACACAAGCAGACCGATCAGGTCTGCCAGTCCATTTTTCAGGTGGGCCCAATCGGACCACCCATGGTACTCTATGGAGAGGCTGATGTAAATGGACATGTGTCTGTTTACACCTGCCTGCATCTGATCAACAGACCGGACGCGGACCTGTCATGCGTCTGCTCAGCGGGAATCAGTAGTTGGATCTCCCGCTGAGCAGGCAGACCTGCTTGACAGAGTCTGCTCCTTATGAAAGGAGCACAAGGAGTGGCCAGTCCATTAGCGGTGAAGAGACGCCGCCCCCCTGCAGGGGCCGGACTCATGCGTTTGAATTAGTTTTTTTTTTTTTTTTCAAGCAACATGATTAGAGCCTGAGACTCTAATTGGCTTGAAAAAGGTTGGGCTTGTGCCCCAAACCACCCACTAAAGTGAATTAATATTCGCTATTGTCTTCCGGCTTCTTCTCCGGGCCAATCAGGACAGGAGGCGGATCGTGTTCGATGGGAGAGAAAGCCAAGGAAGCTGTGGAGGGGCAAGTGCGGGGGGAAACCATGGAGGGGTGAGTGTGGGGGGGGCCGTCATTGTGGAGGGGTGAGCGTGGGCGGACCTGGGGGGGATGGTTTGCCGCCCCCAAAAAAAGTTTAGCACCAGTCACCACTGAGTCTTACTATGTTTGTTTCTGTGTTTTTTTTTTTTACATTTTGTTAGTTAGATTTTTTTAAATAATATATATATAATTTATTTTATTTATTTATTTTAGGGGGGGGGTCTTTAGCGAGATATCAGAGGTCTAAACAGACCCCCACATCTCCTTTTTTGAGACCGAGAAAGGCTCTCGCAGCACTTTACATCTATGAATGAGGAGTCTGTATAGAGATTCCTCATTCATTCATAAACTGACACATAGTAAACTTGCGGCTTACTATGATCAGCTGTCAGTGGACATATATGCTCCTATGTCCACTGTACTACAGGGAGGGGGCTGGTAAACACATGTTTATCAAGCCCCACAAGCTCCAACTTCACCTGCACCACCCCCCCCCCCCCATGCTCTCAGCCTGACAGCTCGTCTGAGCTCAGTGCCAGTCAGCAGCTGCAGGCGGTGGGAGGAGGAGGAGGGATGCTGCTGGAGCAGGGATGGATTGGGGGTTTGAGGGCTGGTATGGGGGGTGATCTGACTGGCGAGGGGGACACATCTGTATCCCCTCTAAGCCCCATGCAGCACCTGAAGCTGGTGGGAGCAGCAGAGGGGGGATGCCGGTTTATGAGGGTAGCTGCAGGGGGATCTGGTTTGTGGAGGAGGTCGGATTGGAGGTGGGAGGAGGAAATTGGTGCAGAGGGGGAAGAATGGGGATGAAGGGGATAGGAAAGGAGAGTGGTGGGACCACTTTTAGGTGAAAAGTAGCAGTCGGGGGACAGGGATTTTAGAGAAAGCCTTCAATAAAGTGAAACATCAGGATAGAACAACACTTCTTTACAAACCCAGAAGGGTTGAAACAACCACCTCAACCAGAATAATCACCAAATACAGTCGACAACATGGCAAGATACGGAACATCTACAACAAATATTGGCATTTATTGACAGCGGACGATAAGATTTCCAAATTCATAAAATCATACCCGGAGATCACATTCAAACGCTCTCAATCGATTAAGGATAAATTGGTATCTAGCCATTATCGCAAACCATCTGAGGAGAAACAAAGCATTTCCGGCACATATTCATGTGGGAAGTGCAATTCTGTCCATTCATTTTAGAGGGCAGGAATGTATTACTCCCTAACAACGAAATCTGGACTCCTAAACATAGAACCAATTGTCAATCCATTGGCTCAGTCTATCTAATGAAGTGCCTGTGCGGAGCCTTTTATATAGGCAAAACAAAAAGACCTCTGTTTTGTCGTATTAGGGATCATGTTTCCCTTATACAGAAACGAAAAATGGAGACACCAATAAGCCGGCATGTCGGACTTTATCATGATTTCAATGTAAAATTTATAGGCTTCTTTAGTCTGGAACATCTACCACACCATGAACGTGGAGGTGATATAGACAATAAGCTCCTACAATTGGAAAGTCGTTGGATATACCTGTTAAAGGCCACCCGGCATCTGGGACTGAATGAGGGAATTAGCTACAAACCCTTTATTTGATACATGGGTTCAGCCTATACTTCTGCGGTATTCCTCACAGAGATGAGCGTATGCATTCTTGCCGCTGTCCCTGAGAGTCAGAATAACCCTCCACCAGTACCGCATTTGTCCTATCTACAGCCACAACAAATTCAAAAAAATGTATTAATTTTTATTTTTTTTTCCTCCCTTTATCGGATTGGGGTCCCATCGGGGTCATGGATGTCCCCATTGTTAGGACGGTGACTGGTGGTTTATATGTACATACCATTATATATGCTACGCATATATTGAATATTACTGTTCACCAATTACAATTGCTTTGTTTGTTTATGTACTGCATAATAAATTTATAAGAAATTGAATATGGAGATGTTTCGATCTTCTTGAGAGCATATGAAACATGACTTTGGGTTTGGGGTGTGTAGGTTTTTTTATATACATTTTTTATTTTTATCAGCCTCCTTGATTTCCGATCAATCACCGGGATGATACCAAGAGAATATTTGCTATGTCTCTTGGGGCATCCGTATGGACACCCAATGATGCACAGCGGTGCTCGAATTTCACCATTGCACAATGGGTGTTTTTCTTTGACACCGGCTGTACGTCCACCTTGAGGCTTTCCCTAGCCAAGGCATGCCGTTCTTTGTGGGACATTTATGTCCTGCATTGCTGTGCTAGCTTCTGGGTTTGGTGTGTCCGGCCGGTGTCTGCACAGCATGTGGCATGATGTCCTACTTCCGCCTGTCTACATCCGGCGTCGGCTTCTCAGTCCACGGCGCGCAAGCCTCCTCCCTTTGTCCGCTTGGCGCCAAAAAGCGGTGTGACGTCACACGCCCACTATTTTGGCGCCATGGGGAGGACATAAAAGACACACGCACCAAACGGTGTGTGTGGGAGCTCGGGGGGACAGAGACATCCAGCACAAGGTAAATTATGGACCCTATCCACTCTTTATTTAGAGAACTCTACATATCCTTTCCTTCTTTCTGATACGGACTAATATTTTTGTCTCTTGCTCAAATCATGCTAAATAAAGTCTGCTGGGGTTGACTTTGCGCCCCCTTTCTTTCCCCTTTGTCTGATCCACATTAGGACTAAGCCACTGTGAGATACGCTGTGGAAATTTATCCTTGAATTCTCCTTTCACATTTCAAGCATGGTCCCGACTTCCCTATGAACGTGCTCCCCATGTCATTGATAAGCTAGTAAAGGTAAGCTATATTTACATATTAGGACAGGTATGCTAGTAGCAGTTTATCACACCTTTTTGATATAATCCTAATTAGGACTCATATATTTTGTCTTTTTTGGACTACCAATAGATATAGGGTATTCGCTTTATGGTTTACCCATACGAGTTTCCATTGTCATCGTAGCTATACCATCAGGAACATTCATCTGTGGTAAGCAACATATGTATGACGGAGCCAATAGTCTATCCCTTGGCTCCCAATTATCTCTTTATTACAGTTCAATCCACCATCATAGTCTCCTTCTCTATTTACCTTTAGGTATTTATATCATACATGAGACCGTGAGGGTCCTTGTATGCCACTGAGCTCTTTTTATTCCTCCCTACGAGATGCCAATCTTCCCGATGATGATTGTTTCATGGAGACTGTATCTTTTATTAGGGGTTAGAACCCCATGAGGCTTTTCCTGACAATTTGCCTTGGACCCGTTTTGAGAGGTATGGTCCTTTCCAATATTTTCAGGTGCCGCCCCACTTTGGCCATATGAGGGTTAAATGGATCAAACCTCTTTTTCTTTGTTTACATCAAGGGAGGTGCTCCCTAAAGGATGGGGAGGTTTTGGGATTTATGGCTAAACTGGGGTGGGTAAATCTACATGGGTTATGGGTATGTGGGGGTTGGGGGTGGGGGTGGGTTGGTTTGTGTTTTTTTTTTTTTTTTTTTCCGTCATGTTCTAATGCTCTCATATATTATGACATATGATACAGTGTTATATATTGCCTCTTCATGAATGCTAAACTAAATTTTTCTTTTTTCATGTTTTCTTTCTTTCACACATTCAAGATCCTATATTTGAACATATCCTTATCTTTGATGTTTTAAATGTTCACGATCATGTCAGTCTTCCTGATGAAGCCCTTACAGGCGAAACATGTAGACGTTTACTGAGCACGTGATCATATACAAATGGATTTCGGATTTTCTATGTCTGTTATGAAAATAGATGTATTTTCCTAGGATTGTGGATATGTGTATTTTTATTTGTTTCTTTTATATTTTGTTTTTGTTTTTCTTTTGTTAATAAAATATTCTTTAATTATTGAATCTGTGTAACAGAATATCTAACTAGACGAGTATACCTTAACCTTGTACCTATAAAATCCCATATCTCTGCCTTGCTTGACAGGGATTTTAGGTTAATAACTGATCAGTGGGTTGTAATCCGCTGATCAGCATTATAGAATTGTTCAGCAGTCTGCTGAACAATTCTGCTATAAGTTTATGGTCATTGAAGTGACCGTGAGCTTTTAGGAGAAGGAGAAATGAGGTCCGTATGGCGTACAGACCTGGCCAACTGCCAGTAAAAAGGGTTAAAGTGATTTTAAATGTTTTTTTTTTTAATAACAAACATGTTATACTTACCTGCTCTGTGCAAGGGTTTTGCACAGAGCAACTGTGATCCTCTTCTGGCGTACCCTGGCGGCGCTCCTCCTCTTCATCGGGTGCCCCCATGAAAAGCCACTTTCCCTGGGGGCACCCGTGTGAGCACGCTCACGAGTCCCGCTGCTGCGTTCATTGACACAGACAGCAGGACTCGGCCTAGCTCCTGTGTCACTGGATTTGATTGACAGCAGCGGGAACCAATGGCTCCTGCTGCTACCAATCTATCCTATGAGGACAGAGACAGCGGCTGGAGTCACAGGGCTCGTGCACACTGCTGGAATGGACAGGCTCAGGTAAGAAAAAATAGGGGGCTTTGGGGGCAGCTGCAGAACAGAAGGTTTTTCACCTTAATGCATAGAATGCATTAAGGTGAAAAGCCTGGAGACTTTACAACCCCTTTAAAGATGCTGAGCAAAAAGGAGGCCAGGTACCTGGTTTTGCCGGCATGCAGGATAATTTATTACTTACCTAAAGTCCATAAGAATAAGGCTAATGGGCTGGGAAGACAAATTGGCAATGCAATTTACTCAATCAATGCAGGGTTAAGCCAGTATATAGATTTTTATATCCAATCTCTAGTTCAATGCATGGAGGCATATCTGAAATATACAAAGCCCTTTATTCAGATACGGAACAATTTGAAGTGCAGTGGACAGTGCTTAATAGCCACGGCAGATGTTAATTCACTTTATACTAGCCTCAACCATAAGGACACAATATAGGCTATGGAATGGGCGTTGAAAAAGAGGGAAGCAAAATAAGTACACTTTGGAGTGCTTAAAATTTGCATTTATAATTACTTTTGTTATTACTCCAGGTTTTTTAACCCCCTTGGCGCCGGATGCATGCAAATATGCAGCCTCTCAGCAGGTGGGCCTTGGCGCTGAGCAGCCACATATTTGCATGCATTAGAGTAAATACAACTGTGCCGAATGCGTGCACACTGTGCGCTCCTGACATACTTACCGGCAGCTAACGGAAAGCTCCTGATCCTTACTTGCAATTGGGATCTTTCCAATCATGTGACTGCCCCAACAGGCCATTATGGTGGTCACATAATCATAAACCTTGCCTCACCTCCCAGCATCCTAAACCGCTTAAAAGGTCGGGAGGTGCCAGAATTTGCACCCAAGGTAGCCAAAACCTTTATGTTGATAAGGCAGTAGGAAATATGTGTTGAAGTATAGAACACTGCAACATATATTTTATGAGAGTTTTATAGCCGATATTGCGCTGATTTGGAAAGGGGATGAAGAAAGCCCAGAGGATTTTAAATCAAAGATGAATAATAAATGATAAGGATATAAAATTATCTTGGAAACTGCACTGTACATCAATTTTTTTTGTAATTCCTTTATTACCAATGAAAGTTACAGTCCACAGTCAGAGTTTGCAATCATAACAAATATCACAGTCCAAAAAAAAAAAAAAACACACAGGGTCACATCAGTTGTGCCATCTCTTGAAGATAGGGGTCAGTGTACACAAAATTATTCTAAGGATGCCAGGGGTCTCGGAAGGTCTGCTCCCGGCTGTACAAGGTAGTGGTGAGGTCCTCCATGTCTCTCAATTTGTTCACTTTAAAGAACCACAGAGCTTTTGATGGGAGGTTCTCTGATCTCCAACAGAGGGGGATGCATGCCTTGGCCGCATTCAGCAGCTGGATAGTAACGGAGGCTGTATACTTCTTGATCGGCCTCTCTGAGAGTTGAAGTAAACAGGCCGCAGGGTTCCAGGTTAACATTTGTCAGGTGTTTGATAGTGCATCACCTCACGCCAGAAGGGCCCAAGTTTAGAACAATTTATAAAGATTTGGAGCATGTCCCTTCAGCATTCCCACACCGCCAGCATACATCGGGGACCTAAGGGAAGAAACGATGCAAGGTGGTAGGGACTCTGTACCATCTGGTTAATATCTTGTAACCTGGATTCTGGTAGCTATAGATGACTTTTGGGCAAAATGTAGGATCTTCTCTTTCTGACAGTCAGTGAACTGGGTGCCTAGATCTGACTCCCTTTTGGACAGGAAGGGTGGAACATAGCCCTCCGCCGGCCGAGTCAGGGTGGCATATATTATTGAAAGGCCATAACGGACTGGCTCCCCCCGACGACCGTGAGCTGGCGGTTGCGCCCGCAGTCCGTAGGCACCTACACAGAAAGTATTGCAACTGAATGCCACTCCAGAAATCAAGGGGAGGGTCTGCAGCAGATACCCCGGCAGAGGGGAAACACTACTGTCAGAATCCACAAAGTTGAAGTCGTCCACTAGTGACCAAACACTGAAAATAGGGGTTCTGAAGTGCAGGTGGGAATTCTGGGTTGCCTAGTACTGGTACCATAAAGGAAGGTAATGGTGACACTGAGGGATCTCTAATAGACATGTGCGCCATCAATAAATTTGTTTTGTTCCGTTCCGGTTCGTAGTAGAATAAATTCGTATTTCGTAATTCGTGTCCGAAATTCAGTTTAGATTCGTACGAAATACAAATTGTCGTTAGGTTTGTTAACTTTTCGTAACAATTACGAACATTTGTTATAATGATTATGGTATAATATTTTTTTTTGTACATTTGGTGATTTTGGTGTTAGTTTGCTGCGATCAAAATCATATTTTTTTTTGTCTATATTTTTCTAACTTTTAAAGGAAAAAATTAGCAGCAAACAAGGCCAAAAAAGCAGTAAGAGTGCTGCTGGGAGAGCTATGAGCTGTGTACATGAGCAGCAGGTGGGACGTTCTGTCTCTGCGCCCTCTGAGCTCAGCTCACCTCCCATAAAGCTGAGGCGAATGGGAGTGAAGATTTCTGGTGGTAAAGAGCCTGGCAAACAGCAGACATTTGCACGTCGCCAGCTGTTCCAGGATTTACCTCCTAGAACCAGCAGCACAGTTCATAGCAAAAGTGGCGCTACCACCTCTGCCACTGCTGCTGGTAGCATGGTGCCCATTGGTACCTTTTATGGAAGACGGCAGGCCAAAGGGGTACATGTCAGGAGGCCGAGGCTCATGATGATGTTACCACCACCACCATTGCTGCCAGTGCCATCACCATCAGCACTACAGGGAGCTTGGCAGTGATCAGCAAGGAGACAGAGTTTACTGCTTCTAATGATCACTGTTCCCCTGGCAACATGGAAGAGGTGGAAACAGGCTTTCCTGACATTGTTGTAGACAAATTTAATCTCCAACCCTCTACCCATGTTGGCCCCACCGACAGCCCAGAATGTATCTCCCCTCAGTCCCCACTACTTTTCTCTCCTGAAAAGTCCCCTGCCCAAGTGCTTTCTAAGCCTCCAGCATTAGAATGGGCCAATGCAACCATTAGGCCTCAATCCATCACAGCACCCAAAATACCTAGGATGTTCAGGTCTCTTCCTCCTGCTCCTGCCGAACCTCAGGAAGAGAGTGTGACCACTTCAGTGGATGGGATTCCACCAGGCAGTGTCATTGGTGGTGGCTGCCGTTCCAGCATTTTGCAGCATTTTAAAAAAAAATGGTGTTGGGGGGGCGTGGCCTAGACCGGCATGTGAGAGGAAGCAGCTCTCACAGCTCCTGAGCTTGATCCTGCACCGATCCTCCCTCAGCCAACTTACCGACATTCTGCACATATATGCTGCAAGCCGCTGACCCAGGGATCACAGGGGAACCTCCGCCAGCACTCTGCACCCGGGGAATGACCCGGAAAACGCAATTTGAGATGGGTCCCGATTTCCAAGATGGCGCCGGCGCGCCTGTGATGAAAGGAACCCCACGAGGCGCTGACAGGCAGAAGGAGCAGGGACACAGAGGAACAAAACAACCCAAGTCACAGGGTAAGGAGACACCTAAAGACATGGTGTATTACACCCAGAAAATGAATGGGCTGGTGGGGAGTGAAACTGCTGGACATTCACACTGCAGTGATCCTGCTATACATGGGACACAGGCTGGGGCGGCCATCTTAGCTGCAACAAGTGAACATGATGAGACTGATCACTCTGACTCTGGGGCCCCTGAAACACATGAACAGGACACACCAAATATCAAGCAGCCCACACTGGCTGATATCCTCAGGGCAGTTAATATTGGCAATGCATCTGTAGCCTCTGTGAAGGAGGAACTGTCGCTGCTGCGACATGATATGCAGAAAATGCGGGAACGCACTACTGCAGTGGAGAGTAGAGTGAGTGAAATAGAGGATCATTTACCCCCCATTGAGAGGAACTCCAAGGCTGCTTACCAACTGGCGAGGGAGGCTGTTGACAGAGCCTAGGATTTTGAGAATCGCCTTAGGAGGAACAACATACGCATTGTGGGGCTCCCTGAGAAGGTGGAGGGTAGGGACCCCACTGAATATGTGGAAGGATGGTTGCTGGACATATTTGTCAAAAACGCATTCTCCCCCTTATTTGCTGTGGAGCGGGCTCACAGGGTGCCGTCCCGGCCTGCCCAACCCGGGGGACCCCCTAGATCCATGCTGGCACGAATACTGCATTATCGGGATAGAGAAACTGTTCTACGGCTAGCCCGTGAAAGGGCCAACATACAACACAATGGGGCCAGGGTGTCCTTTTATCCTGATTTTTCTGCGGAGGTGCAAAGACGCAGAGCAAAATTCATTGATGTAAAACGCAGGCTGCGACAATTGCAACTTCCATACGCAATGCTATACCCAGCAAAACTGAGGGTGATAGTGAGTGGTCAAGCGCAATTTTTTGAAGCCGCAGAAGAAGCCAGTGCCTGGTTAGACCGTAATGAGCAAGCCCTGCGACGGCGAGATCAGAACGAGGAGGAAGGATGAGGATGACAGGGGTACAAGAGGAGAGAATTTGATTTGAAAAATCTGTTTTGTTATTCCTGGTCATGGAGAACCGGATTTGAACTTTCCCTGATTAACCCTGGCTGAGGGACATTATATTGTTTCAGATCAAGACAAGAGCAGCAGAAATCGTTAACGTGAATTTCTACACTTTGCACTTAAAAGTTTCCCTGGGTGAAAACTCGGGGTACAGAAGTTGTACCGCCATGTTGGCGGGCGAAGGTTTGATGCTGCTAGAGGGAACGGCCTGTTGCCTCCCCCTGATAACTTATTTTTTTACTTTTCTATGTTTGTTCTACAGGTGGTGTACCGGTAACACTTCTACCATTCATTATGTACTTTGCATATGCATTTTCTTTCAGGACTCGGGCCTCGGCCCCTGGACTCCCAAACTCCCTGGTAAGGGAGGAGTATATATGCATGCTTTCACACTATACTCAGTCAAATGGCAGGAATCCCCATAGTATCTTGGAACGTGAGGGGGCTCCACTCACCTCTTAAGAGGACCATGATGCGCATGTGCCTTAAAAAATTTCTACCGGGTGTGTTATGTTTTCAGGAAACTCACTTGACTAAGGAGACAGTGTGTTGTATACAGTATAATTGGGTGAATAAGGCCTATCACTCGACTCACACATCCCACTCTAGGGGTGTGAGCCTTTTGATTCATGGCGCCCTGGACTATGAAGAGATAGATGCTCTCATTGATTCAGAGGGCCGATATGTCTTTCTCCACTGTAGACTGGGTATGTTAACCTGTGTTATTGCTGGTATATATGTTCCCCCCCCCCTTCACGGTGGTGGTGCTAAGGGCCTTGCTATCATATTTGGATGGCAGGCCGGAGGTTCCGCTTCTGGTGATGGGAGACTTTAATTGTTGCTTAGATCTCTCGCTGGATAGGCATCCGGCCGCAGGTGCCTCTGCCCTCTCCAGGGGTACTCCCCTGGCGAGGTTGTTGCAAGAGGTGGGCTGGGTGGATGTCTGGCGACACCGCCACCCGGGGGTAAAACAATACTCCTGCTTTTCAAAAACGCATGGTAGTCTGTCTAGAATAGACATGGGGGTGGGAAACGCATGCATGCTCCAATATGTGTCCTCCGTGGACTATAGACCCCGTAGTATATCTGACCACTCTCCACTAGTGGTTTATCTGGTGGTCTCCCGACCAGCAGCACTCCCAAGAGCCCCTTGGAAATTCAACGCTTACTGGCTGAAACTGTTTAAAAATCCAGAATCCATAGATGAGAGCGTGCGTGGGTTTTTCACCACCCAGAACCTGGAGGGTTCAAGTGCACAGCAGTGGGAGGCCTTTAAAGTCTTTTTGAAAAAGTTGTTGACAAGTGAGATGACTAAAGTGAAGAAGGATTCCTCCGCTATGGTGGTGGACTTGGAGAATAGAGTAAAAGAGTTGGAGCAACAATTTATTTTAGATCCTTCAGACCAGGCGAGGGAGATGTGGCAGGCCGCTCAATCAGCATATGAGCGGGTGCTCACCTCAACCGCCGAAAAAAAACGCTTCTTCTCCAAACAGGCATTCTTTGAGGAAGGGGAAAAAACAGGGCGTATGCTTGCCCGCATAGCAAATTCACACCAAAGATCACCTACTATAGGAGCCATTAAATCCAAAGCCGGGCCACTTGTCCGATCACCCGAGGGCATTATGCAGGAGTTAGCTGGGTTCTATGAAGAGCTATACTGCTCCGGTGCCTCCTATGACATGGAGGCGCTAGACCGGTACCTTGGTGGGCTGACGTTTCCCAGACTCACCAAGGAACAGAGGGATGGGCTGGATGCACCTCTTACGGTGGAGGAATTACAAGAAGCTGTAGGGCTGTTTCCTAACTGTAAGGCCCCGGGGGAGGATGGTATACCCATGGAAGTATACAAACAACATGCAGAAACAATAATGCCCTATTTACTACAGGTATTTAATGCTGCCCGGGAGGCAGGAGAACTTCCGCCCTCCATGGCAAGAGCAAATATTGTGCTCCTTTTGAAACCGGGTAAGGACCCGGTAGATCCAGGAGCATACAGGCCAATTTCACTATTGCAGTGCGACGTTAAGATTCTAGCGAAGGTGTTAGCCCAACGCCTTAATACGGTCATAACTTCCCTCATACATGAAGACCAGGCAGGGTTCATGCCAAATAAATCCACGGCCATCAACCTGCGACGGTTATTTTTAAACATGCAATCTGATGTAGACAATGCGGGGAGCAGGGCACTGCTGTCACTGGACGCCACAAAGGCGTTCGACAGCATTGATTGGACGTATATGTGGGCAGTAATGGCACGATTTGGGTTTGGTGACACATATATTGCATGGGTGCGTCTATTGTACAGTAGGCCTGAAGCTGCTATCCGAGCTTTTGGCTTTCTGTCACAAGACTTTGCTTTGAGGAGGGGGACGCGGCAAGGTTGCCCGCTGTCCCCTCTGCTCTTTGCGCTGGCCATTGAACCCCTGGCGATCGACATAAGGGCGAACTAACAAATTGCGGGATTCCGCTATGGCCCCCTGCAGGAGAAGATAATGCTTTACGCTGATGACACCCTACTTATGTTGGGAGATACGGACGAGTCCCTGTGGGAGGCCATGGCAACCATCACCAAATTTGGGATATACTCCGGGTTACAAATTAATTGGTCAAAATCTGCCCTTTTGCTTCTAGATGGCGACGCCACACAGGTAGTGGCTCAGTCATGTCCCATACCGGTCACCGCCTCATTTAAATACCTGGGGATCCAGGTTACGTCTAACTTGCGTGACTTCGGCCGGTTGAATATTTCACCACTGCTTCAGAGGTTTAGAGAACGAGTGCGGACATGGAATTGCCTGCATATGTCAGTGGCGGGTAAAGTAAACTTGGTTAAAATGATTCTCATGACCCAATTGCTTTATTTTCTACATAATACCCCAGTGGTAATACCCTTAAAAATATTTCGTATGGTTAACTCCATCTTTCGCGCTTTACTGTGGAAAAATAAGCCCCCAAGAATAAAGTTGGAACATCTTCAGAGGCCCAAAGACGATGGCGGATTGGCATTGCCCAACCCGTGGTTATATTACCTTGCCGCTCAGTTACAGCACCTAGTAGGGTGCTTTGGGACAGAGCCGGCTGGCTCCTCCCAGACACTCATGCTACACACAGTAGACGCAGACTCCATCCCCATGGCACTGGAATCCCTGGCATTTGCCAGACCCAACAAAAAGTACCCCACATACAATCTAATACAGAAGGTTTGGAACAAGTGCAAATACCTACAGCAGGCCGAGGGGTATACTGTATATAGCCCTCTGTGGCATAATGACACTTACACAGAACTAGCTAAAATACAGGACGGGGCTAGATGGATAGTACACGGAGTCACCCATATTAAACAGGTTTTTAGGAATGGTGCTCTGAGGACGTTTGAGGACCTGCAGGCGGAATTTAGCCTGCCCTCCTCAATGGTCTTCCAATACCTTCAGCTGCAACACGCAGTCCGGGCGCAGAGTAGGTCAAATGAGTGGCGCTTGTCGCCTACTCCGGTGTTTGACATCATCAGAGATGCCGACACCTCGAAAGGATTCATCTCGCAAAGCTACACTGCACTTTTACAATACTTCCTGGGGCAACACCCCCTGAAAGTGAGAGAAAAATGGGAAAGGGATGTGGGGCAAATGGACGGTGAGGAATGGGAAGAGGTATTTCAGGTGGTGAGTGTCTGCTCTCTAAATGTAGCCCAAAGGCTTACTCAACTCTATATTATCTTAAGGGTGTACTATACACCGCACAGACTAATGCTAATGGGCTTACAATCTGAGGATACGTGTACAAGATGTCGTCGAGACCATGGGGATCTTATACACCTTCTGTGGCGCTGCCCCAAATTACATTTGTACTGGAATGAAGTGGTGAACCTCTGTATTTATGCTGTCATTACCGGTGGATCCCAAAGTGTGCCTCTTGGGGGTGGTGGAGGAATTTGTGCTGACAGTCCACACCAGGGAAGCGGTAAATAGAGTACTATTCCAAGCCAGAAGGTTGATCATGCTTTATTGGAAATCTGAGACGCCCCCGACCTCGAGGGAATGGATAGGCAAAATAGGGGAAATGCTACGCATGGAGAAACTTATATACCAGCACAGAGGGAGTACTAGGAAATATGAAAATCTCTGGGCCCCATGGCTGGACACACCGGGGCTTGCCCCGGTGGACCTGGTCATGGACAGGCTGCTTAGATAATAAGGGGATGAAGTAATTGATTGTATTGATAATACTGTAAGAACAATAGTGAAGATGTGCCTTGTTATTGTATGCAATAATGTATGCTTAAACAACAGGAAGTGTTACCTGCTGGTTTGTTACTGTTGGATGTATACCACCTTTTTGTTCAATAAAAACCTTTTTGTTGGTAAAAAAAAAAAAAATGGTGTTGGTCAGAAGGCCAAATGCAATCACTGTGGCAGGGAGGTCAGCCGGGGCCGAGACATAGGGCATCTCAGTAATAGTGGCATGAACCAGAACATGCGTGTGCACCACCACGCAGTGCTGTTAGGGGAGAAAAGTATTATGGCCCCTCCTCCAAACACCAAAAGGGGAACCAATAGTGGCACCACCACAGCCACCATAAGTGCCAGCACCACCAGCCAGTATAAGGCAGAAAATAATGCTGTTAACATCCCACATCCAATCCATACCAGCCAGGCCACCCTGGAAGATATTGGTGGCTTTCAGAGTAAGGGTATGTCTCGGGCACAGGTACGTAAAATAACACGCCTGATCGGCCAGCTCATTGCAGTTGGAGGAGCACCTTTCAACATGGTAGAAGGTGAGCCCTTCAAGCAATTGATCCTTATACAGGTCTTGTGTTGGGGTGCTCAAGGAGGAGATTGAAAGGGCAGGTGGACAGGCAGTGCACCTGACCACTGACCTGTGGAGTGCATGGAGTGCCCAGCACGCCTTCCCTGACGGCACATTGGTGGCAGAGCAAGGTGTCCCATGATGTAGTTCAAACATCTGGATCCTCATCAGCAGTTGACAAACAGGGGCACCGTAACTTCCTCCTGCATGCTGAGGTGCTTGATGAAAAGAACACAGCGCAAAACACCCTGCAAGCCCTGCAGAAAATGTTGTTGCAGTGGTTTGGACAGGCAGACAGCAACTACCGGATCGGCTATGTTGAAGTTGACCGCCTCTTGCCCAGAACTGATGCTGGCTGCCATGTGTGACCCTCGCATCAAGGGCAAAATGGCTGTGCAGTGCATTGCTCTGACAACATGGCGGGACAGACTAATCGACAGGGTGCGTCAGAGGGAAAAGCAGATGGTAAGGCCGCTAGAGCTGGGAGAGGAGGAAGAGGAGGAAGAAGATATTGAAAACCCCCTCTCCCATGCAACATTGACATCTAGTGAAGTGAGCAGAGCTCCTGCCAGCGGAGCATCTTCTGTCTTGGCTGAGGCACTTAACACCCTAATGGGAACCTCCAGCATAGTGCGCCCCAAGAAACCCATATCAGCAAAGGAGGTTGTCATGTCCTATTTTTCAGCCCCACCAGTGCACCCCACCACAGATCCAATGTTTTTTTGGCAGGAAAAAATCTGCCCTCGCAGATATTGCCAAGGAGCTACTGTTCTGCCCTCTGACAAGTGTCCAGAGTGAGCGGGTGTTTTCTGTGACGGGAAACATCCTGTCACCCCAAAGATCCCAGTTGTCCCACCAGCTAATGGAGCAGTTAGCATTTTTGAAAATCAATTTGCCAAAGCTGGGGTACCCCTCCCTCACTCTAAACATTCCTTGAACTGACTGTCTGCAGCAGAGATGGCCACTTGGTCTTAGTTGACCCCTGTCCCTCCCCACAATCACAGTTTATTAAATGCCCAAAAAATATTTACACTCAATTGTTGGTCAATGTGCCAAATTTATACAATAATCCACAAGCAACAAAGATTGTGGTGTTCTCCTTGCTGCCCTCACTTTGCAAGGATACCAGGCATGTATTGGCCATCGGAACTACCGGGAGTTTCCCGTGGGCCTAATTTGCCTGTTGTATTGGAGGGCCACGGCGATCTACCCGTCAAGCACCGACAGCTGGCGCCTGATGGGTAGATCGAGATGCGTGCAGAGTAGCGCAGGAAGCGTGTGTAATAAGTTCTCTCTCCGCTGCTCCCCGGCGGCCCTCCTCACTTCTCATCTATCCCTATTTGCTTGTGACATCATTTGGGATGGACGCAAAGAGAGGAGGGGCCGCCAGGGAGCAGTGGAGAGAGAACTTATTACACGCGCTTCATGCGCTACTCTGCATGCTGGCTGGTAAACGATGTGCCCTGATGTGCCCCAATATGCCCTGATGTGCCCAAATGTGCTCCAATGTGCCCCAATATGCTCCAATATGCCCCAATGTGCTTCAATATGCCCTGATGTGCCCCAATGTGCCCTGATGTGCCCCAATGTGCCCTAAAGTGCCCCAATGTGCCCTGATGTGCTCCAATATGCCCTGATGTGCCCTAATGTGCTCCAATATGCCCTGATGTGCCCCAATATGCCCTGATGTGCCCCAATGTGCTCCAATTTGCCCCAATGTGCCCTGATGTGCCCCAATGTGCTCCAATATGCCCTGATGTGCCCCAATGTTCTCCAATATGCCCTGATGTGCCCCAATGTGCCCTGATGTGATCCAATGTGCCCTGATGTGCCTTAATGTGCCCCCGCCATTCTTCTCATTTACACCTGTGACTGCTAGAACAGATAAAAAGACATTTAGGGAAATTGATCAAAATTTGAGCAAACAGAATCTGGAGCAGTTGCCAGGCAACCAATCAGCTTCTCTTCTGTTCGTTACGTCAAATTTGAAAATGAAAGAGAGAAGCTGATTGTCTGCCATGCACAGCTGGTCAAGTTTTCGCCTGCTCCAGTTTCGATAGATCCCCCCTCACTGTTTGGGGTCACCGGGGATGTGCGGAGAGCTCATGCACGGTAACACCAAACAATTTCCAGTAACCCCGCACATCCCCGGTGAACCCGCACAATGCGGGGGGTCTATCAAAACTGGAGCAGGCAAAAACTGGAGCAGTTGTGCATGGCAGCCATGTGCTCATTATGAGGGGCTCCCACCATCCCTGTGCTGTGCTGACTGCCTCCTGGGGCTGTACCCCTGCTGTGCTCAGTATGTCAGCACAGCACAGGGATGGTGGAAGCCCCTCATAGGAGGTGAGGTTAATGGGAAGTGCTTGCATAAGGTACAACACCTTGGGCAATAAGGTCATCTTGAGGGCATTACAACGGCCGAACCACGTTAATGTGAATGAGTGCCAATGGAGGAGATCTGCTTTAAGATGGGTAAGAAGTGGAGTGAAGTTTGGCAGGTATAGATTAGATGGATCGGGAGTAAGGTCGACACCCAAGTAACGAATTGAGTCAGTTGCCCAGTGGAGAGAGAACGCTGGGCGTAGTAATTTAATCGTATCCCTGTCCCCCGTGATATTAAGAATGGACGGTTTCGAAAAAAGGAGAGAGCACCATGTTCCTGTAAAGACTGGAGCAATTGTGGGAAGGAGGGAGGTAAGTGGTTCCGTCAGGAAGAAAATCAAGTCATCCGCAAAAGCGGCCACCTTGTGCATCCCCAGAGCTTTTTGAAAGCTGGCCACGCCAGGAACCGCCCGAACCATACATAAGAAAGGCTCCAGGGTGAGCATAAATATCAAAGGGGACAGGGGGCAGCCCTGCCGTGTGCCATTATGAATGTTAAAAAAAAATCAGATCTCGTCTCATTGACCTTAAACGCAGCCGTGGGGTTAGAATAGAGAGATAGAATCCAATTCAGCATGGATGACCGGAGACCAATGTTCTAGGGTGGTTCGCCTGAAGGTCCAATTTACCCGATCGAAGGCTTTCTATGCATCCCTGGACAGCAAGAGAAGAGGCCAATTCGATGACCTGGCTGCTTGGAACAAGTTTCCCAACCCAACTGGTATTATCGTGTGGCTCGCGAAGAGGCACAAAACCTGCCTCGTCTCTGTGGATGAGACTTGGGATATGTGGGAGCAACCTATTGGCCAGAATCTTCGCAAATAATTTAAAATATTTATTTAGGAGTGCTATCGGGCAATAATTCCCACATTGCAACGGATCCTTCCCCTCCTTTGGAATAAGGGAGATATAAGCTCTCAACGTGACTTTCAGAAAGGACTCTCCATCTGTGATCAAATTTAGGGCAGAGACCAGTGGTTTAGACAAGGTCTCAAAAAAAATGCTCCAATAGGCCCTGATGTGCCCCAATGTGCCCTGATGTGCCCAAATATGCCCTGATGTGCCCCAATGTGCTCCAATTTGCCCCGATGTGCCCCAATGTTCTCCAATATACCCTGATGTGCCCCAATGTGCCCTGATGTGATCCAATGTGCCCTGATGTGCCTTAATGTGCCCCCGCCATTCTTCTCATTTACACATGTGACTGCTAGAACAGATAAAAAGACATTTAGGGAAATTGATCAAAATTTGAGCAAACAGAATCTGGAGCAGTTGCCAGGCAACCAATCAGCTTCTCTTCTGTTCGTTACGTCTAATTTGAAAATGAAAGAGAGAAGCTGATTGTCTGCCATGCACAGCTGGTCAAGTTTTCGCCTGCTCCAGTTTCGATAGATTCCCCCCTCACTGTTTGGGGTCACCGGGGATGTGCGGAGAGCACATGCGCGGTAACACCAAACAATTTCCAGTGACCTTACACATCCCTGGTGACCCCGCACAATGCGGGGGGTCTATCAAAACTGGAGCAGGCAAAAACTGGAGCAGCTGTGCATGGCAGCCATGTGCTCATTATGAGGGGCACCCACCATCCCTGTGCTGTGCTGACTGCCTCCTGGGGCTGTACCCCTGCTGTGCTCAGTATGTCAGCACAGCACAGGGATGGTGGAAGCCCCTCATAATGAGCACAGCAGGGCCCCAGGAGGAAGTCAGCATAGCACAGGGATGGTGGGAGCCCCTCATAATAAGCATAATGAGTCGATGACTGCCATATTGAGAAAGGTATTTTTTGCTTTTTAAATTCATCATAACTAATATTCGTAATTGTTACGATAAAGCTAACAAACTCAACAATCCGAAATTCATAAACGAAATTTCGTATTTCGTACAAAATTTGTAAGCATGGCAATTCGTATTTCGGATCCTCCCGAATGTACGAATTTACGGAAATTCGTACGAATTTTCGATTCGTACGAAACTAATCGCACATGTCTAATCTCTAAAGGCGTCCCTAGCTACCAAGAGTGTACTGCCTAGTGTAGGATGATCAATGATGGCTTTTGGTAGAGACATGATCCATGGCCAACTCTTGGCTGTGTCATTAGAGTCCTCCAGTTCCATGGCCACCCAATGTTTTGCCTCTTCATGGCAGTACCAATGCACCAGCTGGTAAGATGTGCTGCTCTGTAATAGGCTTTTATGTCTGAAAGGCCCACCCCTCCCCTATGCTTTGCGAGGTGAAGAAGTCGCAGTTTGATGCAGGGTTTGCGATGGAACCAAACAAAACCTCTAGAAATTGTATTCACCCGATTAAAAAAACACTGGAGGGAGGTGAATGGGAAGTGCTTGCATAAGGTACAACACCTTGGGCAATAAGGTAATCTTGAGGGCATTACAACGGCCGAACCATGTTAATGTGAGTGAGTGCCAATGGAGGAGATCTGCTTTAAGATGGGTAAGAAGTGGAGTGAAGTTTGCCAGGTATAGATTAGATGGATCGGGAGTAAGGTCGACACCCAAGTAACGGATCGAGTCAGTTGCCCAGTGGAGAGAGAACGCTGGGCGTAGTAATTTAATCGTATCCCTGTCCCCCGTGATATTAAGCATGGACGGTTTTGAAAAAAGGAGAGAGCACCATGTTCCTGTAAAGACTGGAGCAATAATTTTGAATATTTATTTAGGAGTGCTATAGGGCAATAATTCCCACATTGCAACAGATCCTTCCCCTCCTTTGGAATAAGGGAGATATAGGCTCTCAATGTGACTTTCAGAAAGGACTCTCCATCCATGATCAAATTTAGGGCAGAGACCAGTGGTTTAGACAAGGTCTCAAAAAAAAAACTTGTAGTAACTCGGGGTGAGGCCGTCAGGGCCAGGGGCCTTTTTCGGCTTTAAGTGAGCCAGAGTCACTCCCAGCTCCGCAACTGTGATGGGCTCCTCCAATTCCTCTTGAATTGCGAGAGGAAGGGATGGCATGCCCGAAGAGGCAAGATAGGACTTAGAGGTGGTACCACCACTAGAGGAGGGGAACAGTCCAAATTATAAAGGCTTTCATAGAAGGATTTGAACTCCGCCACCATGTCTGAAGAAGTAGGAAGCTTCTGCCTTGAGGAGCCCATGATACCGGAGCTATAGGTTATTGCACGTGGACCTTGCAGCACCCGTGGCCAGCAATGTACCTGGTTTGTTAGAGCATTCGTACATTGCACAGTGTGCCCATGCCAGTTTTTTCTTTGTTCTGTGGAATAGGAGCATACGGAGCTCCTCACGAACCCTAAAGGGATCTTGATACGTGGTATGAGCGAGGTTAGCCTTATGGGAGCACTCCAGACTACGCAACCGGACAAAAAGTTCCGCTGTGTGCTGAGATCTCTCCCTCTTAAGATGGGCTACTATTCTGATCAACGCACCTCGGACCACCGTCTTGTGACCCTCCCAGACGACCAAAGGATTTGCAACTGACACCGCATTGATGGCAAAGTACTCTTGTAAGGTGGCCAGGAGGTCGGAACAAATCTCGATTGGAGCAAGGACTCAGTCAATCTCCAGGACGGCGGGGTCCGAGTCACTGGATCCAATTAAAGAGTCAGATGAACTGGGGGCATGGTCTGAAAGAGAGATAACGTCAATGTCAGTAGACACTACCCTGGACAGATCCTTATGCGGAATCAGAAGATAATCCAGCCGTGAGTAGGTTTGGTGGACCGGGGAAAAAAAAGGAATAGTCAACAGTCTTGGGGATGTAACAATCTCCGGGGGTCAACCAGATGTAGAGTATGCAAATCTGCCTTCAAGCGTTTGAGGCGGGAATAGGGGAGATGGGAGGAGCCATGTGATACATCCAGTAAGGGGTCCATGGCGAAGTTGAGGTCTCCCCCAAAAATGAGAAGACCTTCAGCAAATTCCAATATTTCAGGAAGAAGCTTCTGCAGAAATTGCGGGTGGTCTACATTGGGAAAGTAGACATTGGCAAAGGTGCCCTGCTGATCAAACACCCTCCCTTTTAGGAGAAGAAAGCGGCCTAGCTCATGGGTCCGCTGCGCCTAAGGTCCAGGGGACCAATATGGCCACTTGAATGCTAACCCCCTTTGACTTGGAGATAGGAGAGACACTGGTATACTGTGGGGAAAGCCCCATTAGTCAGTCTAGGGATTTGATCACCGCAAAAGTGTGTTTCTTGTAAAAAGGTGACTTGAGTCTTACCCTTCCGCAGTCCAGCTAGAAGCTGGCAGTATTCAGGCCACGCACATTGAGGGAGTCGACCTTGAGGAGACCCATGGTTCCACCTGGCTAGAAATTGGGCACAGCAGTGTGCGGAGAGCCCCTCCGGCCTGGGGCCCCTCCCCTGGGCAAGAGGCAGAGAGTAGAACTAGAAGAAAGAGTACAAAAAGAGTAAAGGGGAGTGGAGAGAGTAGGGGAAAATAAAGGAGAGATGATCTGTCGATAGTATGTAAGAACTAGAGGCCCCCACTTAGCACAGAAAGTGCCCAAGAGGGAGTCCACCCTAATTGGGGGTGGTAAGGGCGATGGAGGATGCCCAGGGCAGACATCTATAGGTCGGTAAAAAGGAAACAACACAATTGGAGATGCACAGGATGAGGACATTGAGGAACATAGTGTAGTTAAAAGTGTGCGTGGAGATGCCGCTGTCAGTGTGAGATGAGGAGCGCCGATTACCGCCACTTCCTTGTTTACATGTGACCAGCTGTGATTGGACACAGCCGATCGGTTAAAGAGCCCCGGACAGTGGGCAGGCGGCAACCAGTTAATATTATAAGCATGTTCTTTTATGTTTGTAGCCAATATATATATATGCTAAAGATGGTACTACAAGAGCCCTCATCATGATACAGCCAAAGGTCTATGTTACATGATCGTGTGTAATTCTAGGCTTTCGTTGAGGCCATTAGGGGATATAGATCCGAACCTATCTGTCAATGTGCCCTAGGGGATGGCCATAACTTCAAGGCAACGAATATCCTGCCTGTGGGCCTGTAAAAAGTGACGAGAGATACTATGCTGGTCACAGCCTTTTGTGATATATCTACGATGATCCCATATACGTTTACGCATGGTATGTATTTAAATTCTTCAGTTGCCGTCACATCCATGACTTGACAAAGCTTCTTCTGCATGCCAGGCTGGTTTGACTGGCAGTTCCCACTTGTCCAGCTCTACTGCACTGACATTGTGGTGACGTCATACGGGAGCGCCAGGGGACTCCGGCTCGGCTCCTGAGCATCTATGGCTTTACATCAGTGGTGTGTTGTATTGTTACGGCAGACTCTTTCCATCCTTCTGCCCACCAGACCCAGCGGACTTTAGCCCATCTTTATCCATCTAAACTGGCCTGGTATCGTATGTACTTTAATTTGTTTTCAATAAACTGTTTAGCCTTTACATTGGCCAGATAGCACTGTCTTCATTTCTCCTACCCAATTCCAGTCACTTCATGTGCTTCTATGATGGTTGCATCAGATTGGCTCCTGGGCAGTGGACAGTGAGTTCCCCCATAGGGTCAGCACTTGGAGCAATGGGGTTGATTTACTAAAGGGAAAAAGACTGTGTGGTTTGCAAAGTGCAGTTGCCCTCTGCAACTGCAGTCACTCCAGAGATTAGTAAATGAGGTAAGGCTTCATATTGCAAGGAGTACCCAATCACATGCAAGGAAAATAAAAAAAAAAACATAATTTTTGCTTGCACGTGATTGGATGATGGAAGTCAGGAGAGCTTCTGCTCATATACTAAGCTCTGGAGCAACTGCACTTGCAGAGAGCAACTGCGTTTTTTAAAGTGCACAGTCGTTTTGCCTCTAGTAAATTAACCCCATTGTGTTTTAGAGTGGAGACTGCGAGCACGGCCTTCTCGTCCATATCAGTGCCTGCCTTCCCAAATGCCCTTCTGGAAGAATGGTCAAACATTCCCATAGACACACTCCTAAACCTTGTGGACAGCCTTCCCAGAAGAGTTATAGCTGTTATAGCTGCAAAGGGTGGGCCAAGTAAATATTGAACCCTACGGACTAAGACAGGGATGTCACTAAAGTTCATGTTTGGTAATATAGTATATGTTCAGATGAGATATTCAGGCGATATTCAGGTTAAGTACAGCCAAACTGCACCCACTTAAATACAGGACCCACTTATAAAAAGAACCACAAAAAGAAGACCAGCCACGTGCTCCCCAGCCATGATTTTCAGAGGAATTGCAACATAATCGCAGACAATTCCTGCATGATCAGGTAGGCTAAATGTGGTGTGCATGATATGAAACTAGAATCAGATGCAGAGAACGGTATTTAAATTAGGTCCTGCTCCTCTGCAAGGGAAGCATTGTCACTCAGAGGTTGATTGCTGTGAAGGCCTTTGACAACGTAAATGTGTGATTGAGATTTTGCCGAGGCTCCCTTATGCCTGTTTCTGCCATTGCTACATATGAGAGAAATCTCCTGTGGGGTACTTACCGAGTATTCTGTGGATTAAAGGTAAGCGTGTGTAGAAGGATAATGCTGTAAATTGGGTACAGACTCAGTAACAAAGTCCTTGTGGCAAGAGGGTTGGAAGAAGCGCCTAAGAACCTTACAAGGAGCTCTAGGTGGAAGTGGCAGATAAGTGTGTGACCTGTGGTTTGATGTACAACCTGGTCATCCACCTGAGACTGAGCTCTAAATGGTTGAATTTTAGCGCCAAGTTCAAAAAGTGTAAACATTTATACATTCCAAACACAATACCATTTTTTTCAGTAACGGTCAGAGACACACAGTGACCCTAGTCTTACCTGTCCACAATGCTGGTCTTTGTCTGGGGTCCAGGCTTCACTCTTCACAGGGGGCATAACCCCGGAGGGGTCTTCAGAGTCTGGGTTCTATAGGGATGTACCAAGGCCCTGTACCTTTATAGTACCCTGCCACTTACTACATGGGTTGCACAGAGTGTTGGGTTGAGTGCTCATGCAGGATCTAGTGCCCGAAACAACATCACAGGCCATCCCCACAGTGTAGGGTCCAGGTACTTTTCCCAAGGTTATATTGAGGTTGCACCAATCCAGAATCCAAGTAAGCTAAAAGTGATTTCTCCATAAGGGAGAAGAGGTCCATCCCCTTATGACACTAGCCTTCAGCTTTAAGGGGCTTGTATACACTTGCAACCATTAGTTGTACCATTAGTACCGTCCCTCTAAAAAATGATCTGCAGTGTATCACTTTTCAGAAGCATTTGACAGGTGGCTCAGAAGTTATATCTCGCCTCCTGGATGCCTATTTTAATCCTTAAAAGCCTGCAGTACTGGATTACGTTTGGCAGAGGTACTGCCTGCCAAAAGTGACCTGTGGTACAAATGTTGCTGCACAGCACCCTGGCAGTGTGTACTAAACATGGCTGGTGGTCACGTTAAAATGAGGCTGAGTAGTCGGGAGAGTGGTAAAACCCCAGCTCAATCACATATTTTTACCACCCCCAGCCGCCCATGTAAAGGATGCCTAATTGACATTACATTCTTACCTGTATGTTGAGATTTAGCTGTTCCCACAAAGCATCATGCAAAGCAGACACCTCTGCCTCTAGGATCTCATATTCCATGGTGCTGTTGTTTAATGCCTGGAAAACACATTGGAAAACAATTATAATCTTGTATTAGAAATGAGTCATGGATGTATACATATCATGCATAGTTTTTATTTTCCACTGCTAAGCACATTTGTATAACTGTTAAAATGGTGGAATTTTTCTGAATTCTTACTGTAGTGGCCTGTGAAAGTTCCACGCGAATGCTGATCAGCTGGTTTTGTAGGGACTCCTTTCGATGCAATAACTTGTCTGGAAATGCTGTTTGACTGCCAAACATCTCCATCTCCTGATGAGTTCCCATTAGCGCACTCTCCAGACTCTCCTAACAAGTAATATTAATAGAAGTAAGTCAGCAGTGTAATAGATAATGTCTGTTAAACTAGTCATTTTTGTTTCCATTCAAATCTCCCTCACAGTGGAAGTCTATCTTTTTAGGCTTATAGCAGCACATTTGTGTATGTTACTACATAATTTTAATCACCTGCATGCACACTTTGAGGTATACTGCCTTGAAAAAGTTTTCATACCCTTTGAAATTTTCCACATTTTGTCATGTTACAACCAAAAATGTAAATGTATTTTATTGGGATTTTATGCGATAGACCAACACAAAGTGGCAGATAATTGTGAAGTGGAATGAAAATGATGAATGGTTTTCAATTATTTTTACAAATAAATATCTAAAAAGTGTGCATTTGTATTCAGCCCCCAATACTTTGTAGAACCACCTTTCACTGCAGTTACAGCTGCAAGTCTTTTTGTGTATGTCTCTACCAGCTTTGCACATCTAGAAAGTGACATTTTTGCCCATTCTTCTTTGCAAAATAGCTCAAGCTTTGTCAAATTGGATGGAGATCATTTGTGAACAATAATTTTCAAGTCTTGCCACTGATTCTCAATTGGATTTAGGTCTGAACTGACTGGGCCATTCTAACACATATGAATATGCTTTGATCTTAACCATTCTATTGTAGCTTTGGCTGTATGTTTAGGGTTGTTTTCCTTCTGGAAGGTGAACCTCCGCCCCAGTCTTTAGTCTTTTGCAGACTCTAAGGCCCCTTTCACACGGACAGACCGTTCAGATCCGCCTGTCAGTTTTGACGGCAGATCTGAACGGGCGCTCCATGTTAGTCTATGGAGCGTCGGATGTCAGCGGAGACATGTCCGCTGACATCTGATCCGGTCCGATCCGCCAAAAGCAGACGTATGGCTCTACGTTCAGATCCGTCGCTGGCGGATCGGGTGAGATCTGATGAAAACGGACACACTGTCCGTTTTCATCCGAACTCTCCATAGAGACCAGCGGCGCTCGCAAGCCCCTCCCCGCTCAGTGAGCAGAGAGAGGCCTGTCATCCGCCGGCTCAGCGGAGATCAACGGAGAGATCTCCCGCTGAGCCGGCGGACAGAGGCGGGCTCCGTGGAAGCGGAGTCCGCCTCGTGTGAAAGGGGCCTAATGCCACGTACACACGATCAGAAATTCGGCCAGCAAAAGACAGATGAGAGCTTTTGGTCAGAAAATGCGACCGTGTGTATGCTCCATCGGACTTTTGCTGGCCGAATTCCTGCCAGCAAAAGATTGAGAGCAGGTTCTCAATTTTTTGGTTGGAAAAAGTTCTGCTCATGTGTACGCGGGTTTTTTATAAGATTGCCCTGTATTTGGCTCCATCCATTTTCCCATCAACTTTAACCAGCTTCCCTGTCCCTGCTGAAGAAAAGCATCCACATAACATGATGCTGTCACCACCATGTTTCACGGTGGAAATGGTGTGTTCAGGATGATGTGCAGTTTTAGTTTTCCACCACACATAGCATTTTGCTTTTAGCTCAAAAATTTCAAATTTGGTCTCATCAGACCAGAGCACCTTCTTCCATGTTTGCTGTGTTCCCCACATGGCTTCTCGCAAACGGAACTTCTTATGGCTTTCTTTCAACAATGGCTTTTTTCCATAAAGGCCAGATTTGTGGAGTGCACGACTAATAGTTGTACTGTGGACAAATTCTCCCACCTGAGCTGTGGATCTCTGCAACTCCTCCAGAGTTAACATTGGCCTCTTGGCTGCTTCTCTGATTAATGCTCTCCTTGCTAGGCCTGTCAGTTTAGGTGGATGGCCATGTCTTGGTAGGTTTGCAGTTACACCCACATCAGAGATTATAAAAGGAAAAAAAAGGACAATCTCTTTCACCAAGAAAAGAGTGGCAACGTGACCAGACTTGTGAGGAGGAGAAGGAGCAATTGGATATTATCCATAGGGATCGGAAGCAACTTATGTGTTGTTCTTTTGACCCCTGCAGGGGTTCAGCTCTCTGGTAAAAGCAGACCTAAGGGGGGAGCAAGAGTGAAGTTCACCCAGTGATCATAACCACACAATTTGCCTATGCACAAGTCACTTTGGATTGGGATGACCCATATAGACTTATGAACTAGTTTTGATATATTTAGTGTTTGTTTATATATATGAAATTGGTTTTACACATATTAATTTGTTGCACATTAACCACTGCAGCCCTGGGAGATTTTACCCCCTTCCTGACCAGAGCACTTTTTTTCGGCACTGCGTCGCTTTAACTGACAATTGCGTGGTCGTGTGATGTTGTACCCAAACAAAATTGACGTATTTTTTTTTCCCACAAATAGCGCTTTCTGTTGGTGGTATTTGATCATCTCTGGTTTTTATTTTTTGCACTATAAACAAAAAAAGAGTGACAATTTTGAAAAAAAAAAAAAGCAATATTTTTTACTTTTTGCTATAATAAATATCCCCCAAAAATATATCTAAAACATTTTTTCCTGACAGGCTCCATGGCAGCATACGTGTGGGTTGGCCCCGCCTCCAAAACTACCCAATAGGACCCCTCTCCCATAAATCTTTGCTCCCAGCTGCTATCTGTGTTTCTTTTTTGTCCTCCTCCGTAGGACCATGTGGTTCTCCTACCTGAAGATGACTTCACAGCGATCAATCGGCCGAATGACAAGTTTGTTTCCTCCGATAGGCCCTGACTGTTAAGCAGGGTATGGAGAGTAATTGCAGAGTAGCGCTGAAGAATGGTTGTCTTACCTTAAGTGCGCCCGGCCTGTTTGCCGGTTGCTACGGGGGGCCATTAGCTGCTGGAGGTCCGGTGTGTGCGTGGATTCGTTCAGCCATGTGATCGTTGGTGGAGTGGCGAGTATGCATATTTCTATGGCAGCAGTGTATATGTGTGTGCCGCTTTATTTTCTCTTTCCTGTGTCTATTTTGGCTGTTTCCATGCTGTTTGCTGACGCTTCTGCGTTCCAGCAAACTGCTCTCTTCAACTTCCGGGTTCGCGGGCGTTTTGCGCATGCGCGGACCCGGCGTGAAAGCGAGGCTTGGTTCTCGCGCATGCGCGTGAGCACCCGGCGTCTGACGTCGCCGATGACGTCACGGGCGCCAAATTCAAAAAGGCTGCAGAGCTGACAGAGCCCCGGGAATGATTGCGGACGCCACAGCGACTTCCCGGGGCTGATTTATCGGCGGTGTAAGGTAGGAGCGATCCCTTATGCTAGGGATGTGTGGGGTTTTGTCTGTCTGAGGTCTGAAATGTTTTTCTTTATTACTACAGTGCAGGTATCTGTCTTTTGCATTATAGATGCTTCACTGCCCCTAGTGGCCAGCCCGCTCATGTTAGGTAGGTTCTGAATACATCTTTTGTATTTTTAAATGTTGAAGAGAGTAAGCATAGGCAGCAAGTATGACCTGTCCCTTCTGTCTGTCTTTCTGTAGTCACAGCCCTTCCAAATCTGATCCACAACCTAGTGCCTATAGACGCAGTGGGTCGTCAAAATCGCACCACCACAAATCCTCCGCAAAATCCAGCCACCATAGGTCCGCCAGGTCGGAACAGCGTGACAGGGATTATTCTCGCCCCCCTGTGGCTCACTCCAGCAAGAGGCAAGAGAAATTATGTTGGGGGTGCAGGATGCCCGTGCCAGCGGACAAATCCCTATGTGACCATTGTTTCACTAAGGCAGCGGATGAAAGAGACGGCGCTGACCAGCGCTTAGAATTAATGGTGAGGCGAGTGGTGAAGGAATCCCTGCAGGAAAGGGAAGCTCAACAGCCATGTGAATCCCCATCAGACCCATTAGATCCTGCAGTAGGAGAGGGGTTACTACAGGAAACATGGGAATCATCCCAGCCTAGCCGCCACTCTGCTCCTGTCTCAGACAGTGAATCGGATCCGGAAGATCCATGATTGGGGTTTGATTATGGTCTGGTTCCCTCCCTGGTCAAGGCAGTGAGAGAGGCTCTGAAGTGGGAAGATCCTATCACTTCCCCCCCAAAGCAAAGGAAATTTTTTTAAGCAGCTCAATAAGGAGCGACTATTTTTTCAGTTTCTGTCCGAATTGGGTGATATTATTTCAGAGGAATGGAGCAAGATGGACAAGAAGAGTTCCATGCAATCTAAAATCCTTAAGCTGTACCCTTTTAAGGAAGAGGATGTAAAACACTGGCAATCAGGATTTCGCGAAGTCCTTTTTTGAAATTGGGCCCGCTCAAATATGTCAGGTGGGGGCTCGCCTTCTCCACTTCAGACATATTTGGGCGGCCTCAATTCGGGATTATTGGACCGTAAAGACGGTGTCGTCCGGTCACAAATGGATTTTCAGCAACACTCCAAGACTCAGATTTGTCCCCACAACTCTTCCAGGCTCAGAAGAGAAAAGACAGGTCCTATTGACCTATGTGAGCTGTTTATTGGAACAAGGCGCAGTCGTACCCGTCCCAGAAGAAGAACGTGGCAAAGGCATGTATTCGCCCCTGTTTATGGTGCAGAAGAAAAACGGCACATGGAGGCCAGTAATAGACCTGACCCATCTCAATTCCTTCATTTGCAAGGAAAAATTCAAAATGGAGTCCCTGCTTACCATACAGCAGTCAGTACACCTGGGAGACTGGTTGATATCGATCGACCTGAAAGACGCATACTTTTATGTGCCTGTGGCAAAGGACTTTCACAAATTCCGCGGTAGGCAACCAACACCTACAGTTCACGTGTCTACCCTTTGGGTTAACCACGTCACCCCTGGTCTTCTCCAAGGTGCTATTGGCGGTAGTAGCTCTTCTCAGGGTCAAGGGTGTCCGTCTCCACCACTATCTGGACGACTTGCTTTTACTATCTCAGAGCAAAGATCAGCTATTAGATCACAAAAAGGTTGTCATCTCCACCCTGCAAGAGTTTGGGTAGCTCCTGAATTTAGAGAAGAGCCAGCTGGAGCCGTCTCAGTCCCTCGTGTTCTTTGGGCTCAATTCAACACTGTGGAGGGCACCATCTCCCCCCAGAAGAGAAGATCGTAGTGATCCGAGACAGGATTCATGCAGCCCTTGGATCATCTCACCTTTCTGCTCTCCAGTGCCTGAAAATAATTGGCACAATGACATCAACCATTCCTATGGTGAAGTGGGCCCAGTGGCATACTCGTCCTTTTCAGAAGGGGTTTCTGCATCAATGGAACTCAGTCAACCAGAATCAGCGCATTTTTCTTACCCCATCCATGAGGATATCTCTCCTCTGGTGGCTTCAAGGGAAGAATCTGCGCAACCACCATTCGATCATTCCAGTGCCGATCCTGACCTCCCTGGGGCCCTAAGCAAAATTCTGCTAAGGGGCCCTCTACTTGACCCGTGATGCCGTGAGCTATTTAAACCATTTGCCATTGCCACACAGTCACACCTGACACTTCAGTGCTCCCAAAACAATCCTCCCTCCTTTAAACAAAACAGTCAAAGAATAAGTACAACAATATAGAACAGAATGAGGTCCTCAGAGAGCCCCCCTTACATCAGGGTCCTCAGAGAGCCCCCCTTACATCAGGGTCCTCAGAGAGCCCCCCTTACATCAGGGTCCCTAGAGAGCCCCCCTTACATCAGGGTCCCTAGAGAGCCCCCCTTACATCAGGGTCCCTAGAGAGCCCCCCTCTACATCAGGGTCCCTAGAGAGCCTCCCCCTACATCAGGGTCCCTAGAGAGCCCCCCTTACATCAGTGTCCCCAGAGAGCCCCCCTTACATCAGTGTCCTCAGAGAGCCCCCCTTACATCAGTGTCCTCAGAGAGCCCCCCTTACATCAGGGTCCTCAGAGAGCCCCCCTTACATCAGGGTCCTCAGAGAGCCCCCCTTACATCAGGGTCCCTAGAGAGCCCCCCCTTACATCAGGGTCCCCAGAGAGCCTCCCCTTACATCAGGATCCCCAGAGAGCCTCCCCTTACATCAGGATCCCCAGAGAGCCTCCCCTTACATCAGGTTCCCCAGAGAGCCTCCCCTTACATCAGGATCCCCAGAGAGCCTCCCCTTACATCAGGATCCCCAGAGAGCCTCCCCTTACATCAGGATCCCCAGAGAGCCTCCCCTTACATCAGGATCTCCAGAGAGCCTCCCCTTACATCAGGATCCCCAGAGAGCCCCCCTTACATCAGGGTCCTCAGAGAGCCCCCCTTACATCAGGGTCCTCAGAGAGCCCCCCTTACATCAGGGTCCCTAGAGAGCCCCCCTTACATCAGGGTCCCTAGAGAGCCTCCCCTTACATCAGGGTCCCCAGAGAGCCTCCCCTTACATCAGGGTCCCCCAGAGGGCCCCGTCCTTGCATCAGTGTCCCCAGAGGGCCCCGTCCTTGCATCAGTGTCCCCAGAGGGCCCCGTCCTTGCATCAGTGTCCCCAGAGGGCCCCGTCCTTGCATCAGTGTCCCCAGAAAGCCTCCCCTCTTACATTTGGGCCCCCAAACAGCTGGCTCCCCCCCCTTGCAGAGGTTCCCCTGTACCTGGCTGGTGGAGGTGGGAGGCGGCAATCGGCAGCTATATGGTGTCCACAGGCAGGGGGATCTCCCTGGGGCTAGTAGTTCTATCTCCGAATGTATACAGCGGAGAGGGGAGGGGCCTCTGACCCGGGCATCAGCAACAGTGTTCAAGCAGAGTGAAAGTGAAACTGATACCTGCCTGGGTCAGAGGCCCCTCCCTTCTCCTCTCTACTGTAAACACTGAGAGTACTACAAACCCCAGGGAGATCCCGCTGCCCACTCAGGCACCATAGAGCTGCCGATCGCCGCCTTCCACCTCCTCCCACCTCTCCTCACTGCACTCTAAACGGCCAGCCAGAGGTGCAGGGGGGATGCTGGGTCTTGGGGGGGCCCCCCACAGCGGCGGGGCCCTAAGCAGCTTGCATAGTGTGCCTATAGGGCCGATCGGCTCTGGATCATTCCCATCTCATGGATCACGGTGACCTCAGATGCCAGCAACCAAGGGTGGGGCGCTCATTGACTTTTGGATGTGGCTCAGGGCAGGTGAACTTTCCCGTCCCAAGGAGTTGTCTCCAACATCCTGGAATTAAGGGCAGCCTTTCAGGCACTCCTGTCTTTTCGCCATCTAGTGATGAATTCTTCGGTCATGCTAAGGTTGGACAGTAATGGCGGCGATCTGCGATTTTTATCGTGACTTCGACATTATGGCGGACACATAGGACACTTTTGACACTATTTTGGGACCATTGTCATTTAAACAGCGATCAGTGCTATAAAAATGCACTGATTACTGTGTAAATGACACTGGCAGGGAAGGGGTTAACCACTAGGGGCCGATAAAGGGGTTAAATGTGTCCTAAGGATTGATTCTAACTGTGGGGGAGGGCAACCTAGGACATGACAGCGATCACTGCTCCTGATGACAAGGAGCAGTAGATCTCTGTCATGACACAAGGCAGAATGGGGAAATGTCTTGTTTACATAGGCATCTCCCCGTTCTACCTCTCCACACCGCAATCGCAAGCCGCCGGAGAACATCAAGTTCCCAGGACCCGTGGGCACGCTTCCGCGGTGTGCGGTGGTGCGTGAGCCCAAATGCCGGCAAATTTAAAGGGACATACCTGTACGCCCATTTGCCTGCATCTACCATTCTGCCGACGTGCATCTGTGTGTGGCGGTCTGCAAGCGGTTAAGCACGATAGCACTTTATTTTGATACAGTTGAATGCATTTATTAGACAAGGATATGTTAGAGGTGATATAATTGTTTACATTTAAAGAGACAGGGCATGTACATTTATGATCTTTTTTTTTTTTTCCTTTTTGTTTTGATTTACAATTTTTTGTTTTTTTTCCTTTTTTGTTTTTTTTCCTGATTTCAATAGGCGATACACAGGTTGGCAATAGTTTTGTTATAGCATTTAAAGAGAAAGTACTCACATCACATTATTTAACCTGTTGCCGACCGCCCACCGTCAATTGACGGCGGAGCGGTGCGGCTCTCGTGGCGGGGGGCCGTCATATGACGTCGCTAAGTTGTCCGCCACTAGGGGGCGCGCACGTGCCCGCGTCGCTGGGGACCCGTTGCGCGTGCCTGTCGGCCGCGATGTCCGCCAGGCACCCGCGATTGCCCAGTAACTGAGCAGGACGTGGATCTGTGTATGTAAACACACAGATCCACGTCCTGTCAGAGGATAGGAGACCGATGGTGTGTCCCTTGTACATAGGGACACCGATCTGTCCCCTCCCCCAGTCAGTCCCCTCCCCCCACAGTTAGAATCACTCACATAGGGAACATATTAACCCCTGCAGAGCCCCCTAGTGTTAACCCCCTTCCCTGCCAGTCATATTTATACAGTAATCAATGCATTTTATAGCACGGATCGCTGTATAAATGTGAATGGTCCCAAAAATGTGTCAAAAGTGTCCGATATGTCCGCCGCAATGTCGCAGTCACGATAAAAATCGCAGATCGCCGCCATTACTAGTAAAAAAAAAATTATAATAAAAATACTATATATCTATACCCTATTTTGTAGACGCTATAACTTTTGCGCAAACCAATGAATTATACGCTTATTGCGATTTTTTTTACCAAAAATATGTAGAAGAATACGTTTCGGCCTAAACTGAGGAAAAAATTTGTTTAAAGAAAAAAAAATTGGATATTTATTATAATAAAAAGTAAAAAATATTGTGTTTTTTGAAACTTGTCCCTCTTCTTTTGTTTATAGCGCAAGAAATAAAAACCGCAGAGGTGATCAAATACCACCAAAATAAAGCTCTATCTGTGGGGAAATAATGCTAAATTTTATTTGGGTACAGCGTTGCATGACCGTGCAATTGTCATTCAAAATGCAACAGCGCTGAAAGCTGAAAAATGGCTTGGTCAGGAAGGGGGTGTTCGTGCCTGGTAGGCAAGTGGTTAAAGAGACATTACACTACTTTTAATGTAATATTACCTCATGAATATTGCACATTAGAAAGAGGCAGTGGCACCCATACCTCTCTCCTTATTCAATAGGTTTGCAGTTATGCCATACTCTTTCCATTTCCTGATGATGGATTGAACAGTGCTCCGAGAAATGTTCAAAGCTTGGGATGTTTTTGTATAACCTAACCCTGCTTTAAACTTCTCCACAACTTTATCCCCAATCTGTCTGGTGTGTTCCTTGGCCTTCATGATTCTGTTTGTTCACTAAGGTTCTCTAACAAACCTTTGAGGGCTTCACAGAACAGCTGTATTTAAACTAATGCCGCGTACACACATGCGGACTTTTGCCGGCGGACCTAGTCCAGCGGACAATCCGCCGGACTTTCCAGCGGGGCTTCGCCGGACTTTCCGAGCGTGTGACTTGACCACACACGCGCGGACTTCTCTGGCGGACTATCCGCTGGCCAAAGTCCGCAGGACTTTTGAAAATGAACGGACTTGCCCACACACGGAGCAGTCCGTTCATTTAGAACGTAAATTCAGGTTACGTAGCTAGCGTAGGCAGTAAATGCCGCCGCGCTAGCTCCGTAAGCTGGCATGGATTTAAAGGGTTTTTCGGCGTGGGGGTTCCCCCCAAATCCATGTCAGACCCTTATCCGAGCACGCAGCCTGGCAGGCCAGGAAAGGGATGGGGACGAACGAGCGCCCCCCCTCCTGAGCCGTACCAGGCCGCGTGCCCTCAACATGGGGGTGCCCTGGGGAAAGGGGGGCCGTGCGGCCCCCCCACCCCAAAGCACCTTGTCCCCATGTTGATGAGGACAAGGGCCTCTTCCCGACAACCCTGGCCGTTGGTTGTCGGGGTCTGCGGGCGGGGGCTTATCGGAATCTGGGAGCCCCCTTTAATAAGGGGGCCCCCAGATACCGGCCCCCCACCCTATGTGAATGAGTATAGGGTACGATGTACCCCTACCCATTCACCTAAGGTGTAAAATGTAAAGTAAAAAAACACACTTTTGAAAAAATAATTTATTGCACTGCTCCGGGGGGTCTTCTTCCGTCTTGGGGGTCTTCTTGCCGCACTCCTCCGCCATTTACCTAGCTCTTTTACCGAGCGGAGAAGTCCGGCTACCTTCTTCGTCGTCGCCGCCGTCGTCTGGGGGTCTCGATCCGCCTTCGGGGGTCTTCTGGGGTCTCTTCTTCTTCTTCCGATGTTGACACGTCGCTCTCTCTGGCCGGAATGCCAGAGCCGCGCTGTGCTGGGACTTATATAGGGACAAGGGGACAGGGTCACATGCTCATGTCACATGGTGACCCTGACCCCTTGTGATGTCACAGTCCCGGAGGATGCTGGGACTGTGACATCACAAGGGGGCGGGGTCACCATGAGGAGAAGAAGAAGAGAGACCCCCAGACGGCGACGATGAAGAGCAGTGCAATAAATTATTTTTTTCAAAAGTGTGTTTTTTTACTTTACATTTTACACCTTAGGTGAATGGGTAGGGGTACATCGTACCCCATACTCATTCACATAGGGTGGGGGGGCTGGGATCTGGGGGCCCCCTTATAAAAGGGGGCTCCCAGATTCCGATAAGCCCCCCGCCCGCAGACCCCAACAACCAACGGCCAGGGTTGTCGGGAAAAGGCCCTTGTCCTTATCAACATGGGGACAAGGTGCTTTGGGGTGGGGGGGGGGGTGCACGGCCCCTCTTTCCCCAGGGCACCCCCCATGTTGAGGGCACGCGGCCTGGTACGGCTCAGGAGGGGGGGCGCTCGCTCGTCCCCACCCCTTTCCTGGCCTGCCGGGCTGCGTGCTCGGATAAGGGTCTGAGATGGATTTGGGGGGGGGGGGGGGGCCCGCCGTTTTTTCGGCGTGGGAAGTCCCTTTAAATCCATGCCAGGTGACGGGGCTAGCTCGGCCGCATTTACTGCCTACACTAGCTACGTACCTGAAGTTACGTTCTAAATGAACGGACTGCTCCGTGTGTGGGCAAGTCCGTTCATTTTCAAAAGTCCCGCGGACTTTGTCCAGCGGATTGTCCGCCGGAGAAGTCCGGGCGTGTGTGGGCAAGTCACACACTCGGAAAGTCCGGCGAAGCCCCGCTGGAAAGTCCGGCGGATTGTCCGCTGGACTAGGTCCGGCGGGAAAAGTCCGAACGTGTGTACGCGGCATTAGTGTCCTTTTACAAACAGGTCTTGTCAGTTGTTAGGGGCGTAGAGGTTTGTGATGGTAACCTTCATGTCACCAATCAGGCCTTTAACGAATACAAATCTTCCCGCTGGGTCTGTTGTTATATCGATCAGAGTCCACGGGACTCTAGCCGATATTTGAATGGAGACCCCTCTAGATTTGGCCCCCACGTATGTGGAGTGGTAGACTGTCGGATAAAATAAATTTTTTAAGACCGGGAACTTATTTTCCCTAAAGTGTGTCTCCTGTATTAGAACTATGTCAGCGTTCTGTCGTTTCATGTCGTTCAGTAGACGTTAAGTCTAGACTAGAGGGTAGTAGAGTGTGTTAGTGGAAGGGTAGAGAGATAGAGAGGACTATTGTAGGTATTAGGTAGCGACCGAGAGGGAAGGTCTCTCAGTCAGCACTGTCCAGCTAAGCTGGATAACTACAATTCAGCAGAGTGCTGCTTTAACGCCCTCCAGGAATACCTGGGTGTAAAGTGTCAACCTAAGTGGGAGAGTGTTCAGCGAGAGTGGGCAGGTAGCTCCCATATCCTCACCTGAGCCCCATACCTTAGGTGCATGTGTAGATGTTGGCGATTGATTGATGCGGACAGGACTAGTGTGCCTAGAAGATTAAGAACTTTCAGGGTCTGTTGAGTCATGGCATCCTGTAAAATTTGGTAATTTATAGCGTTGCACAGTTACCTGCAAAGTAACTACACTGGCTGGTTGCATAACATACTAACTAAAACAAAGAACCATAAAACATCTTTAAACGACAAACATTCCCCCATGCATGTTAGTGCGGTCCGCCCCCCCTGGCCCCCCGCGCAGTCCGGGAGTCAACATCAGGCCACAGAGAGAGGGAGACAGAGGGGGGAGGAAGGAGGAGAGAGGGAGAGACACCACCCCCCATCCACCCCCCCCAACCGAACAACCCCCACCCCACAATAGGGGGTCACCACCCAGCCACCCCCCAGCTGTAGTTCAGAACCCGCAACAGCAACTCACTTGTCCCCCACGTATGTTCCGGAATGTCACTGTTCTCCCGGCGTCTTTGGGAGCTTAAAGCGGTTCTGCACTCGTTTTTTTTTTTTTTGGGCTAAATGCCAAGGGCATATAGCTCAATTGGGGGACTTACCTGTTCCATCTTCCATCTCGATCGCCGCCGGTTTTCCTCCGATAAAATTCTTCATTTTCTTCTTGTCTGCTGGGGTCCATCTTGCCTGTGGTCATCAATTACAAGGTAAGTAAACAAAAAAACACATTTCATGTAGTACTCTTTGCCTGATTTGGAAGGCAAAGAGATTTACTAAATGAAATGTGTGCCGAACCGCTTTAATAGTCATCAATACCATGCATGTGAAACATAAGGTGGCTCTGAGGCAGATAAAAACAACAGAGAATAAAGGGGGGGGGGGGTGAACAAGGGGATATGGATGCCCAAGTGAAGCGTGGTCTCCTCGTTGTGTGTTGTTCCATTGCGGTGGGACAGCTATGCTCTTGCCTTTTAGTGTCTGCTGCTTTGGTATTCCGGGGGAGCATAGGCGGGGTGTCAGCTCTTCGCCAGGCATAGAGTTCCTCGTGGGGGGGGCACCGGGCCAAACCCACCCCCCAGGAGACATCTGCCGCATTAAGTTAATCTGTTATATCAAGATACTGCATGGGTGGCATTGTATTGCCCAGGGATGACAAATGCTTGGGTACCCCCGGGGCTGCCAGAGCGCGGCGCCGCTCCACTTTTCCTCCACATGGTGCCAGTAGCAATGCTGGCCACAGGGCAGGGAAAAATTCCAATGGGGGGGGGGGGGGGCGACCACAAGTAAATAGTGCTGGTGGGGGACAGAAACTTCAGCCAGTGCAGAACAAAATAGTAAGTACTGGAGGGTGCAATTATGACTCACGTGATCCATTGATAGATACAGACACGGCGCGGGACCGAACTCGGGACCTCTGGGAGCGAGCTGGTTGGGCGAATCTGCCTGTCGATGGGCCTGATCGGCCTGCAGGATGCAAGAGCCTACTGCTCCCAATTAAGTAAAGAGGGCAGGGAGGTCCGCTGGTGTGCGCAGTGTAAAAGAGCTTTTATCAGTGCGGAAGATGACTGCTAGGGGGTAGCCCATTCTGTATGTACATCCATGGTAGAGCTGCGCAATTAATCGTGAGAAGATCGCAATTTCGATTCACCCCCCCGCGCGATCTCCAGGCTGGATGACCCGCGATTCCAGTCTATCCCGCCGGTTCCACGTAACCAGCGTGGAGCGCAAATGCCCGCTATTGGAACTGACGTCAGCAACTGGAACTGACGTCAGTCATCAGCGCTGTGAAATGTG
The DNA here is from genome assembly GCA_028564925.1 of Lithobates sylvaticus. Taxonomy (NCBI): domain Eukaryota; kingdom Metazoa; phylum Chordata; class Amphibia; order Anura; family Ranidae; genus Lithobates; species Lithobates sylvaticus. The sequence goes on along the minus strand of CM053027.1, from coordinate 227,058,889 downwards.
GGCGGACATGGGGCGGGCTGAAGGTGATGCTGTCGGGCTGATTTCCAGTACACTACACACTAAGCGGAACCAATATTCACCTCTGCTGTACCTGGGAGGGGAGGATAAGAAGCGCACAACGCGGAAGTGCCCTGCAACCACGCTGAAACGCATTACTGCTTCTCATGGCTTCTGCCAAGGGGGAGACCCTGAACTTCAATGTTGGGGTGCTCGGCCACATCGACAGCGGGAAGACATCGCTGGCCAAGGCACTGAGCACCACCTCCTCCACCGCCGCCTTTGATAAGAACCCACAGAGCCGGGAGAGGGGCATCACCCTGGACCTGGGCTTCTTCTCCTTCACCGTGCCCGCCCCCGAACACCTGACACACACCGGATACTGCCGCCTACAGTTCACCCTGGTGGACTGCCCGGGACATGCCTCCCTCATCAGGACCATCATAGGAGGTGAGTGCACCCTGCTGGAGGGGGCAGGGAGGGCAGCATGGTCTGAAGGAGGACGACAAGTCCCAGCATGGCCTGAGAGAGCACCACAGGACCCTGCATGGCTTGATAGGGAAGCACATGCCCCAGTTTGGTCCCAAAAAGCGTTATGGGACCCACCGCGGTCTGAAAGAGCGCCATGGGACCCACCGCGGTCTGAAAGAGCGTCACGGGACCCACCGCGGTCTGAAAGAGCGTCGCGGGACCCACCGCGGTCTGAAAGAGCGTCGCGGGACCCACCGCGGTCTGAAAGAGCGCCGCGGGACCCACCGCGGTCTGAAAGAGCGCCGCGGGACCCACCGCGGTCTGAAAGAGCGCCGCGGGACCCACCGCGGTCTGAAAGAGCGCCGCGGGACCCACCGCGGTCTGAAAGAGCGCCGCGGGACCCACCGAGGTCTGAAAGAGCGCCGCGGGACCCACCGAGGTCTGAAAGAGCGCCGCGGGACCCACCGAGGTCTGAAAGAGCGCCGCGGGACCCACCAAGGTCTGAAAGAGCGCCGCGGGACCCACGAGGTCTGAAAGAGCGCCGCGGGACCCACCGGGGTCTGAAAGAGCGCCACAGGACCCACCGAGGTCTGAAAGAGCGTTGCGGGACCCACCGCGGTCTGAAAGAGCGCCACGGGGCCCACCGCGGTCCGAAAGAGCACCCAGCGGGACCCTACGTGGTCCAAAAGAGCACCCAGCAGGACCCTACGCGGTCCAAAAGAGCACCCAGTGGGACTTAACATGATACAAAAGAGCACCATGGAATCCGCCATCGTCCAAAAGAGCGCCGCAGGACCCACCGAGGTCTGAAAGAGCGCCGCGGGGCCCACCAAGGTCTGAAAGAGCGCCACGGGACCCACCGGGGTCTGAAAGAGTGCCACGTGACCCACCAGGGTCTGGAAGAGCGCCACGGGACCCACAGGGGTCTGAAAGGGCACCATGGGAGCCAATGTGGTCTGAAAGAGCACAGCGGGACCTTACGCGGTCCGAAAGAGCACCCAGCGGGAACCTACGTGGTCCAAAAGAGCACCCAGCAGGACCCTACGTGGTCCAAAAGAGCACCCAGTGGGACTTAACATGATACAAAAGAGCACCATGGAATCCGCCATCGTCCAAAAGAGCACCACGGGACCCAATGTGGTTTGAAAGGGTGCCGCCGCTCAATCTCTATACACTGATATCCTGATCTATATACTCTGATCTCATCCACAATCTATATACTCTGATATCCTATATTATAATGAATATTACCCACCACAGTCTGGCTGAGTCCGCTTGCTAGTGCTACAGTGCTCATATTATGACTATTACCACAGTCAGCTACCCAGAGTCTATTTTTTTGAGAATCGTGAGAGAATCGTGATCTTCATTCTAAGCAAAAGAATTGCGATTCTAATTTTTCCCAGAATCGTGCAGCTCTAATCCATGGCGCCTCGCAACTTCAAGAGCCGGTTTCAACATGGCACGTCGCTGTAGCGTGGCCCTGGATATATCCGGGAGTATCTAAATCTGTGCCCCATCAAATTCAATGTCCCCATGATCCCATGCCCTCTTTAGGAGCACTTCCTTCTGTGCGTACTTGTGTAGATGGCACAGAACATCACGGGGTCTAGCGGGATCAGTGTATCTGGGGCCCAACGTACGGCGGACCCCGTCTATTTCCAGGGAGGGAAGTGGGTCTCCCAGGAGCCTGTGAAAGATAGCGGTAACAGTCTCTGCCAAATCGTCTGGACCTGTAGCCTCAGGGAGGCCCCGCAGTCGCAAGTTGTTGCGGCGACTGCGGTCCTCCATTTCCTCCAAGTGGAGCTGCATCTCCTGTGTCGCTAAGGTATAGGTGTCCTGTGCGCTCTCCAGGGCTTGCACCCTAGTCTCCAGCGAGATGATCTGGGATTCCCCTGATGAGACTCGGTCATCTATGGCATGCAGCTCCGTCCTCACCTCTTGTATATCCCTACTGTGGGCCTTCTCGATCCGCAGGATCAGGGCTTCAATATCCGCCCTCTTGGGGAGGGCCTCAATGTCCGCCCTCGTAGGTAGAGCTTGCAGCATGCTGTGGAGGTCATCATCCAGGCATCCCTGGTTTGATGTGGAGCCGGCCATCTCGGATCGGAACGCAGCCGGTGTCCCTGTGAGGGGATCTGGTGCGGATGTAGCGGAGGAGATCTGTGTCTTGGAGGGGTCCGTTTCCATGCGGGCCACACGCGGTGACTCCCGGCGGGGAAGCAGCCCCAGGAAAGAGCGGGGATCCACAGGCCTCACTAGGCCGGACCGGGCCGCGGCGTCCCCGGAGCTCGGCGAGGCCTCCAGACCGTGCCAGGTAGGTCGCTGGGTAGGTATGTGGATAGGTGAGGGTCTCTTACCTCCAGATCTATCCAGATTAAGATTCCCCTGGGAGGCCTCAGAGCAGCAAGATGGCGGCTGCCGCGGGAGTCCAGAGGCTATCTCCCTCTGCTGATTACAGGCCGAGTCACTGGAGGATAATGGCCTAGGACACTGCAGGGGTGCCTAGATGGATAGGCAGGCAAGTTTTGACACTTATCAGGTTTTAAATCACTCAGATGGCGGCGGATTAAAGTCAGTATTCTGGAGCTCCCTGTAAAGACCTAGACATGTGGGTCTTAATCATGGTTATGATCCATCATTTATATAATTTTTTGCACTTGAGGTCATACCACAACAAGAAAGCGGAGGTGACTGATAAGAAAATCTTCCAACAAGAAACTAGATGGATTTTTAATCAAAAAGCAACTATCCCGCTGGGCATGAACACTGCACTATCGTTTAAATCCTTCTTGTAGCATTTGCTCTGGAGACTATTTGTTATGCCCCCCTTTTTTGTTGATCATTAAAGGTGATATTAGTTAATATGCTATGATCTATGTAAAAGTAACTACCCAGTTAGCCATGTACATATTCACTAATGTCTTCAATATACTGCTGTCCAGTATTATTAGGATTTCTTTCTTCTTTTATTTTATTTATTTCTTATTGCTTATTTTTTTTCTCAAGTATTATGATGGATATTTGTTTTAAAATGTTTTTTCTAAAATATCCTGCCATTATGTTTTGCGATCGTGATGCATCTTTGAGAACAGATGGACCGTCTCCAGTGTCGGTCAATTGTTGGATGTTTGAGTGTCCCCCGAAACGGGGGGCTATTGTCTCCTCATTTACCAGCTGCCTTCTCTCCCTTGGCAGCTGAATGCTGCCTCTAGCTCTGGCTCCTTGCTCGCCACTATTGCGGCGATTAAGGATTCACATCTCGTGCACGACCTGGGGGACGCTCGCACCGGAAGTGATGTCAGCAAGCTGACCCCGTTCGTTTCATTTCAGGCTGGAACCAGTGTTTAAAAAGGAAGCCAGAATCATTCACCCGCTGTGACTCACATCACGGCAGTTGCGGAGGATGTGCTGCATGTAGTAGTGGAGGACTAGGGGCTGTATTTTTGCCCTTGGTCGGGACGAGCAAGACTGGAGCCTTTGCTTTTGGCCTTGGAGTGGCTTAGCCCTGAACATCGCCTGATCTTCTCTCCAGTTTTTTCACATAACACACTAGGTATTTATTTTTGATCACTATATAGTTTTTTGGTTCTCCTTTTTTCCCTGGTACATTGATTGTATCTTTCTATATGCTTATATGTTCCCTTTAAGTGTAGGAGTTGGTGGATTATAATAACTGGCTTTGTTTTCTCATGCTTTTACCTTAATTTCTGACAACTGTTCGCAATCGCATTTATATTTATAGCCAGCCGATGGGATTAAGGGGTGATTAACTGTTTGATCAGTGATCTTCCACCTATATATCCATCCTCTCTCTTTTCCCTTGCTCTCTCCCCCCTTCCCCTCCCCCCTCCTCTTCCCTTCCTTTTTCCCTTCACTTTTTTTTAGGTTCTTGAGTATGTTTGTTTGTTTTTTTACATCCCCAAAACTTTAGAAAAAAATAGATGGCAGAAGGTCTGAGGCAACTGTGGCCTTTCATGGTACGATAAGGACTTACATTTTTATTTTTTATATTAAAGTTTATGTATTAGAAGAAAGACAACATTTATAAAAATCCTCAAGACAGAGTATAAACAGTACACATAAGTATATCTCTATACAGGAACTGAACAGTGAGACGTGCATTCAATCATCCACAGTTGAGGAAGATGAAATGACGATCGAACTAGTTCAAACTCGACATGTTTCGCGGGGTAACCGCTTCTTCAGAAGTGTGTTTCCCGAGAAATTATATGTAGTTGTCTCTAAGGAATGAACATTCAAATGTATTATTAGAGAACCAGATGAGTGCGGTGGCTAAAGCACACAATGCAGTGGTGGACAAACAAGATGATCACGCTAACATTATCCACCAGCTACAACTTAAAATAGCTGACATTGCGGACCGGTCCAGGTGGAAACAACACAAAAATAAGAGGTATCCTTGAGTCTGTTAAGTCGAACGATCAGGTTTACTAGTGTGCTGTGCACACCCCCACCTCATCACTCCCAGTTTATTAGATTATTTACCAACTGTTATCTTTACTGTTCATTACTATTATCACAACAGTATTGGTATTTGCTTTATGTAATATTGTTTGTACTGTCTCTATGCTTCCTCTCTAATCAACCACACTGACATGGATGAGGGGGTCTCGCTTCCTCCCATGCTAGTATCCATACGTATCTTCCGGCCATGACCTTAAACATAACATTGATTCATGCTAAGGGCCTTAATCACCCCTTCAAACGCTCCCTAGTACTATGGAAAGGGGCCCTCTCCCAACGTGCAGATGTTCTCTATGTACAAGAGACCCACTTTGCTCAAACAAAATCCCCCCTGCTGCTCACACACACGCTCCTCACTGTTTTTTTGCACATGCGGAACACAAATCTAAAGTCATGATAGCTGTACATGCCTCTGTGGCTTTCCAACTAGACCATGTAATCTAAGATCCTTCTGGAAGATTCATTATCCTCTCTGCTTCCTTCAATAACCACCCCCTGGTAATAGAAAACATATACGCCCCTGACAGTCTTCGATTGTCTTTTTACAAATCTGTCCTCCAAAAATTGCAGCCCTACCCCTGGGGCCGAATTCTGATCTGTGGGGATTTTAATGATGTTGTAGACCCATCTCTAGACTCCTCCAAATTACTATAGGAAATACTCTACAGCTCTATCCTCCATGCTCCTTAAATAAAACGTATATGATGCTGTATGCATGGGATGGAGAAAGACTACACCTTCTTCTCAGAGCCCCACTTGTCCTACTCCAGAATTTATATGTTCCTAGCAATGTCCACATTGCTCCAAAAAGCCTCTTCGTCCACTATAGGACTTATAACGTGGTCGGACCACACTCCTATCAATATTGGCTTAATGCTCTCAGCATCCAATAAATCTCACACCACCTGGAGGATGAACACCTCCCTCCTCACTCACCCAAGCTATGGTCCACAGATCAAATCGGAGATTGAAAAGTAATTCCTAATCAACAATGGTTCTGTTTCTAACCCTTCCACACTCTGGAACATTCATAAATCAGTGGTACCAAGGCTTGTTCCTGAAACTCGGTGCCCAGGTGAAGAGACACGGCATGTAGGAAACCACACGCCTGCTCGGCCATATCCACACACTTGAATTCAATAATAAACTGTCACCCACCCCACAAACTACAGGACAAAGACATGTCAGACAAGAACTCCGTTCCCATCCCACGCTTAAAAATTAACTGGTATTCACAGGGTAACAGGTCTGGTAAGCTCCTAGCTAGCCAGTACAAATGTAAGCTCTCGCAAACCAATTTTTTTTTTTCCAAGACAGACTCAAGACAGACTCTAAGGGCAACTGGCTGACCAATCCCCTTAATATAGCCAATTGCTTCCGTGACATCTATGCAGCCTTATATAATCTAAACTCTGCCAAACCCAACAATCAACCCTCTGATCAAACGATTTGCTCTCTCGCATCTATCCACCTCAAGGCACTGACGCCGGACCAAATCTATTCTCTCACAACCCTTCACAGCCCACAAAATAAATAAACTTATCTGCAACCTTCCCTTACATAAAGCTCCTGGCTCTGGCGAGTTTGATAACAAATACTACGAAGAATTATGAGAACTCCTAGCTCCTTATCTTTGTTACTCCCTTAGTAACATTCTAGCCACTGCCAACATACCTAAAGAATCTCTTGAAGCCCTAGTAGTAACTGTTCCTAAACCAAACAAAGCTCCTGACAACCCGGTCAATTATAGGCCTATATCTTTGCTCAACACAGATATCAAGGTCTACGCTAAACTCCTTGCCTCGTGCTTGGCGATTTATCTCCCAAACCTCATACACAATGATCAGGTGGGATTTGTCCCACATAGGCAAACCTCTGATGGCACCCATCGCTTCCTTAACCTAATTCAGTGGGCTGAACATCGTCAAACGCCTTTTCTGTTGATCTCTCTAGATGCAGAGAAGACGTTCGATAGAGTCCATTGGTGCTTCCTGGAAGCAGTTCTCAAGAATTTTGGTCTTTCTGACAACATCCTAAAGGCCATCATGGGGCTGTACTCTAAACCTAGCGCCAAACTATGGACCTCGGGCTTCCTTTCATCTCACTTCTCAGTCACTAACAGGACGTGGCAAGGCTGCCACCACTCATATGGTAATCGAGCCCCTGGCTGCAGCTTTCAGGTCTCACCCCTTTATATCCAGACTTGGGAAACACCACTCATAAAAAAGGCCTCTACGCAGACGATATCATCATAGCTCTCACTGATCCACTCGACTCAATTCCCTATCTATTACGCACACTAGATGACTTTAGCAAAGCTTCCCTCTACAAATGAAATTACTCTAATGCCCTGTACACACAATAGGATTTTCCGATGGGAAATGTGTGATAAGACCTTGTTGTCGGAAATTACGACAGTGTGTGGGCTCCATCACACATTTTCCATAGGAATTTCCATCACACAAAATTTGATATCTGGTTCTCAAATTTTCCGACAACAAAATCCGTTGTCGGAAATTCCGATCGTGTGTACACAATTCTGACGCACAAAGTGCCACGCATGCTAGGAATCAAGCAGAAGAGCAGCACTGGCTATTGAACTTCATTTTTCTTGGCTCGACGTACGTGTTGTATGTCACCGCGTTCTTGACATTCGGAATTTCCAACCAACTTTGTGTGACCGTGTGTATGCAAGACAAGTTTGAGCCAGCATCCGTCGAAAAAATCCTATGGATTTTGTTGACGGAAAATCCTATTGTGTGTACAGGGCATAAGGACAAAAAAGGACAAATGTGTAGTGAATGTAGAATGAGGAGGACGTGGTTAGTGTGAGAAATGACTATATGATGATTAAGAGATTTATATAGTAGTGGGTCATGTAGTATGTATGTGTATATATATATATATATATATATATATATATATATATATATATATATATATGTGTTTGTGTGAAAAGAAGGAGAATACTAAAATGGAAGAGGGAAATGAATAGGAATTAAGATACTTCAGTGGAGAAAACATTTAAGTTATAAATACATTTTAAAAAAGCGATTCCATTTGATAATGGGTTGAGTATTTAAAAGTTGTTAAAGAAATTATTATCTAAGGGCAATATTTATATATTTTGCTACCAAGTGGCATAAATATGAATTTGTATGAAAATAGTTATATATACAAAAAAAGGTGTATATATAGAAAAACACATGTAAAATACATATATACATATGCACTATTGAACATATTTAGGTGACCCTAGAGAGAATCCATATATATTTCTATCAAAGATATATATCGGAGACATTATGTACAGAATATATATATATATATATATATATATATATATATATATATATATATATATATATATATACATAAAAAAATACATAAAAATACATACATATAAAAATAAAAAATATACATAAAAAAATATTAATTGATTTATATATATATATATATATATATATATATATATATATATATATATATATATATATATATATATATATATATATATATATATATATTGGGATTTAAACAACCAATTGCTGTGGTTGTTGCAACCCCGCGCTTGGAGTATATTTAGAACCAAATATCAGTGTACTATAATCACCAATATTTATAAAAGTATAAATGTGCAATATTTTTATTTGCAAATATAATTGCAAAATAAAGTGCAATTGAATAAAAATAAAAATAATATTATTGAGCAGCTCCCTATGAAAATCAATGTGATTTTGTAATATTGGTTATGTGGTACAGTAGGGGCGCTAATTATTTTACACAACTTAATATAATTAAATATGTGTTTTAGTGGGTAAAGATTGTTGCCCTCTAATTAAGTACTTAGAGCGATCTGCCTATTAGTGAGTAAATTGTGCCTGGAATTATGGTGCTAGAAAATCTTGTTTCCCAAACGTACCGTAGTGAGAAAATAATAACCTGGTGATAATAAATTTTAGTAAGAAAAATTCATCAATATCTGTGGCTGCTAGCCCAGTTGAGTATAAAAGTGTTAATACATCCAATAAGACACTAATGTCCAAGTGGCAATTAGTGCTGTGTTGCCACTGGATAGTGACTATATGGTGGTGCCCCACCGCACAGTGCCTACTAAATATAATTGATGTGTAAGATTAACCGTATCTCCACATACGATAATAATAATAAATCAATTATTATGTGCACACCAAAATGCATATAAAACTAGAAATTATCACCATGAACACAGTTCCAAATTCGTAGTGCCTCTATATAAATGTTCAAACATAAAAAAATATTTGGTGATTATTTGAAAAAAACATCCATAATCTAAATCCAACAAAATATATATATATATATATATATATATATATATATATATATATATATATATATATATATATATATATAGGAATAAAAAAACTTTTGTATTTGAAGAGAAAGTTCGTGACAACAGTTCTTTCTGAAAAAGTGTAATAATTCACTCCTGATGGAATCGCATGAAAACCATCACCACAGAATTCTTCTTACACCCAAAGTGAAAGCCAGGAAAGTTTGGATGGCCGCTTACCAGATGTAGTTGATTGCTTTAATTAAAAAGCAATCAAATGCGCTTATACAGGATTGTGCCTGTTCACAGAAAACACCCGTACTCTAGGCAGCTCTTCCTCCTCACAGATCAGCTCAAATACATTGGATACATAGGTGGGAGCAGAGAGAAACACACCTCATAGCGTAATCTTGTTTTATTAAAAACTGGATATAAAATACAACAGCCAAATGGCTACTTACATTCCTCGGTGCCTACCCGGCACTGTGGCTGCCTGCTTTGTATAAACCGTGCCACGTACTACGGTACGTTTGGGAAACAAGATTTTCTAGCACCATAATTCCAGGCACAATTTACTCACTAATAGGCAGATCGCAATAAGTACTTAATTAGAGGACAACAATCTTTACCCACTAAAACACATATTTAATCATATTAAGTTGTGTAAAATAATTAGCGCCCCTACTGTACCACATAACCAATATATATATATATATATATATATATATATATATATATATATATATATATATATATATATATATATATATAAAAATATACAAAATATATATGTACACAAAAATATGTCTGTTATTAAGGGCTGTATATAGTTTAAATAAAGGAGAAATACAGAGGGTAAAATCACCAAGTGTGCTGTGTAAGAGTTCCTGAAGTACTGATGTAGATCATCATCGTAAAAAATATATCTATGTAAAAGAAATATATGTATAAAAAATAAAAATCAATCAATCAATTATTTAATTGATTAATTAACTAATCCAAAACACATATATAAAAAAAGGGGGTGGTAAAAAAGTAAAATAATATAATGATATAATATATAGAATAATATACATATATAGGTGTACATCAATTCATAGTGTCTGATATGCATTAATTTAAATATACATAGAGCATATAATTATCATAAAATGGTATGTATTTTGATTTCTTCGTTTAAGCCATTGGGGGCAAGAGTGTCGAGGGTAAAAATCCAGAACGTTTTACGTTCACATAATTTAGTGAAACGTTCTGCTTCAGATAAAGAGCCAGGTATAGATTCAATTACCCACACCTGGAGACCAGCCGTTGATTGGTTATGAAACTCTAAAAAATGTCTAGGCACACTATGTTTATCACTGCCTAGTTCTGTTAGCCGACGGTGTTTACCAAAACGTTGCCTAAGAGGGCAGAGGGCCTTAGGTCAAATACTGTTCGATCATGCTGCTTTATGCCCCCGGGCCTTGCCTTCAAATACTTTAAATCATACCATTCCTTTGAATGAAAATATGGACCATTGCAAACCCAGTACCTCCACATTCGAACTTATTATTGGAGACTTTGACAAAAGGGATATACCCACCCATTCTGCCCCCCTGCCTTTTTCCCCATTGTCTTTTTTAGACAAGGGACCACATCCCAAACACCGTATAAAAAGAAAATACACAGAGGAGGATGCAGAGGGGGAGTGCGAAAACATAAACAAAAACACCACTGTAAAAGTACCCAAACGATAAAGCTATTTAATCTATCATCATATGCACTCACTAGTGAAGATATCTCATTGTTAAGCAGAGGATTGTCTTTTTCTCCAACTATACAACCTAATTCTTTCCAACTATTCAAAGATTTGAATAAATTTATCAGAAACCTTACCCTTAAAAGGTTTTTTTCACCTACAATCCATTAGAAACGATACAATGGAACCAAACTTAGCCTCATCAAATTATTGTGCAACGGATGTCAACACTGCAGATGATACTAACAGCACCATTAGTACACACGCCCAGTCTCTTGATCTGGATGTTTCACCCCATGATCATGACCTAGATCTGTTTACTCAACATTTCCAAACATCACCATCTATAGTACACACAAATTTAAAACCTGAATCTTCCTTTTATCCCACAAAGTCCAAGGGACCATACTTGGAATCCTTTTATAGAGTGGTGACAGCAGATTTCCAAAAACTGTGCTTACAATCTATGAGCAACCAAAAGTTTTGCTCCCAGAATCTCACCACTGGAGAGAAAACATCCCTTAAACGCTTCCTGGATAATCCAGACCTCATCATTAAACCTGCAGATAAGGGCGGTGGAATTGTTATTCAAGATCGCACAAACTATATAGCCGAGGCCACTAGACTGCTCTCAGACACAAACACTTATAAAAAATTATCCAGTGACCCCCTACCTGTTTTTCGTATTGAAGCAGACACCTTAATCTCCAAAGCCCTCATATCTTTTCGTCTCCCATTGTAATGCCAATAGTATGGGTTTATCATTCTCTGTGGTATGGAGTAAGGAAAATCTGGCATTTCTTGATTTGGAGCTCAATCACGATGGCAATAATATTTACGCACGATTACGTCATCCTTAAGGGGTGATAGCCAAAGTTACGGTTACGGTTAATGTTTACTTATAGCATGACTTTTCTGTTAGCAATTTCTATGAAGGGCTGGGGGGGAGGGAGTTTGAGGTGGATAACACACTTAATTCCTCTTTATTGGGTTTTCTGGCTGGGCCGGAAAAACTGATTATTGCCACTGATCTGGGCTACCTCCCATCACCCCCACAGTGGACGCGGCAGTGTGAACGCCACAGTGACGCCTCGAAGTTTAGAGGACGGCACTGGGGCGCCAACAAGCAGCTCCTAACGAATTCAGTTACCTCTGGGAATTCAAACCCAGAGGTTAGTTACCACATCTCCTGACCCACCTTCCAAAGTGTCGGATAGTGGGCTCACTAATCTATTCTATTGCCACGTGCAATCCTACTTTTCTCTCCTATATCCTGTCCTCTTCTTAACACCCCCCACACTAGACTAGTGTGAACCCTCCCTTTTGTTACCCGTACAACCCTCCCCCCCCTCACCCCACCCGCAGCATCCCACAAAATGATTTACTCAACATTAGGGAAAAACCCCACGGTGATATCACACAACGTAAGGGGACTTAACAAACCACAAAAGAGAACACAATTATTACGTGACTTGGGAAAGAGGAGGCCGGCCTTTGTATTTCTACAAGAGACGCACTTTAGAGCGGACTCTATACCAAAGATGACAGATGGGTACTTTACCAAAGCATACCATGCACCCAATCCAGACTCGAAAACAAAGGGGGTATCCATCCTTATAGGACGAAACTCGGGATTCTCCCCTACACACCAAAAGGCAGATCCAGGAGGCCGGTTCCTCTTCCTCAAAGGACATATAGGCAAACTACCTATAACACTTGCATGCGCATACTTCCCGAACTCCGCACACATAACTTTTTGCCAATCACTGATAGACGAATTGACGGAATTTGCCTCTGGATGTATCATCTTGGGAGGGGACTTTAATGTCCCCCTGGAACCCACACAGGATACATCCAACGGCAAATCCACGATCACCTACCGTAAACTGAAAAAGATAAAAATGATGTTACACTCACTGACTTTGACTGACTCATGGCGAGTGACCCATCCCCAGGGGAGGGATTACACGTACTTTTCCTCTCTGCACCAAAAGTACACACGTATAGATTTTTTATTCATCACACAAAGAGACCTCCCCAGGATGACAGGGGCACATATAGGTTCGAGATCAGTATCTGATCATGCACCTATATCAATGTCCTTACAGCTACAAGAGACACACAAGAAAAATAGTGGGTGGAGGCTGAACCCGACATTATTGACAGACCCGGTGACTCTAGAAACAATAAAGAAAAATATACAAACTTACTTCCAAGAAAACACGACAGAAGAGGTATCACACTTGAACATCTGGGAAGCACACAAATGTGTAGTCAGAGGTCAACTCATGGGGTTAGCCTCACAGAAAAAGAAGGCAGCAGAAAAAGAACTAAAAGACTTATTCCACAGAGTCCAAACATTAGAGACCCAACACAAGAGGTCACTGGCACTGACAGTCGCTGAAGACCTTCTGATAGCTAGAAAAGCCCTACAAGAGAAACTAGACTTACAGGCCAAAAGAATACTCTTCTATCGCAGAGGCTTCTTTTACGAACACGGAAACAAGAACAACAAATACCTAGCTAGGGCTCTGCGAGACATCCGGGTTTCCACCACCATCACTCAGATCAGAGATAAAAAGCAGAAACTGATTCATAACACAGAACGAATTGCAGCAGAGTTCCATGACTTCTACTCACGGCTATATAATATCCCCCCCCCGCACAAACCTAAGGCGGTAGAGGGAACCAGAGCACAAATAATCGCACAGTACCTGACAAACAGTGGCTTACCGAGCTTGTCTAGGTCTGATGCGGAGGAAATTGACAAACCAATAGAGGTGATGGAACTTCTACATGCGATCAAAACAATGAAATCAGGAAAAAGCCCAGGCCCAGATGGCTTCCCCGCCATCTATTATAAGACATTTTCGCAACTTCTGTCTCAACCTCTGCTAAAAGCCCTGAACTCACTTACCACTCCCCAAAGCTCCACACCCACCTTTAATGCAGCCCACATCACGGTGCTTCCCAAACCAGGCAAAGACCCCAACTGCTGCTCTAGCTATAGGCCAATCTCGCTCCTAAACCTTGATATGAAAATTCTTTCCAAGCTTATAGCCGTCAGACTAAGTAAATTGCTACCAGATATTATTGGCCCGGAGCAAGCTGGGTTCATGCCGGGGAGGGAAGCCCGGGACAACGTCATCAAGGCCACAAACCTGATTCACACAATGAAGGAAGGGTCTGTCGAGGGTCTTCTCCTGTCCACGGACGCGGAGAAGGCCTTCGACAGAGTGGCATGGGATTTTATGTTCGCAGTATGTCAACACATAGGCCTAAGAACGAACCTACTGACATGGATCTCAGCGCTATACCAAGCCCCAACAGCCAGACTGAAAATTAATGGTATCCTCTCTGAACCAGTACACATTAGTAATGGAACCAGACAGGGATGCCCCCTATCCCCTATTCTGTTCATTCTCTCCCTGGAACCATGTATCCGTATGATAAATAACAACAACTCAATAGCAGGTATGAGACTAGGGACCAAACACTACAAAATAGCCGCATACGCAGATGACCTCCTGTTTGCACTCACACAGCCACACATCTCGATTCCCAATCTAGTCAAGGAGTTTGAGATGTTTGGCTACCTAACTAACTTTAAAATTAATTACGAGAAATCCGAGGCACTCAACATATCCTTAGATCCTGATAAGCTGCAACAGACCAAGGCCAACTGCCCCTTTAAGTGGGTAGATACTAAACTAAAGTACCTAGGGGTATGGCTCACACCAGACCTAAGCAATCTATACCTACAAAACTTTCAACCCTTCATACAGAATTTGAGCAAAGACCTCAAGGGTTGGAGCCTTAAACCACTGTCTTGGTTTGGCAGAGCTGCTGCCATAAAAATGACAATACTGCCAAGGGTCCTATACCTGTTCCACACATTACCCATTAAATTACCCAAAAACTTCTTCACGCAGCTACAGACAACAGTGAGAACCTTTATCTGGGCCAAGAAAAAGTCAAGACTTAAAATGTCGACCCTGATGTCACCAAAAACAGAAGGGGGAATCAATTTACCCAACTTTAGACACTACTACTATGCCACACAACTGACCCGTATCTTAGACTGGAACTGTCACGCCTCCTCTAAAGACTGGGTGGGAATTGAAGGTATACAAACAACTACCCCACTGAGATTCACACCATGGGTAACTAAAGGGGCCCTTGACACTGGACTGCTCGCACACCCCACCATAGGCCCGACCTTAGCAGCCTTCCATACACTGACCCAAACACATAACCTGGCATCATCGCCGGGCCCCCTGACCCCATTAGCCCACAACAGGGACTTCGCGTTAGGACAGTCAACCACGTCATTCCCACACAGAGACGACAACACACCAATGACTGTTGCACACTGCATCACGGGAGGTAAGCTTAAAACTTTCGAAGCATTAAACATGGAACTACAAGCGAGACATTTCACGTTCTGGCAGTACAGACAACTACATAACTACATTCTCAGCACGGCCAACAAACAACAATTCCTAAGAGATCAGTCGTGGTTTGAACAACTGTGCATCAAGGGAGAGCCGGTGAACAAAGCCACCTCATTGATGTACAGCTGGTTACAGACTAACAAGAGTACACCACCGAGTACACACAGGGCCAAGTGGGAAGCGGCACTCAAGAAAACATTCACTGATGAACAGTGGAACAATGCATGCATTCTTGCTCACAAATGCTCCATTAGCACTAGCACACAGGAAACCTCATACAAGGTACTGACGAACTGGTATTTCACCCCGGTCAGACTGCATGCATGGTGCCCAGAAACCTCAGAATTATGCTGGAGGTGTGGCATTGACAAGGGCACCATGCTGCACATCTGGTGGGATTGCCCTTCGTTACGCGGATATTGGGATGGGGTATGTGCTCAGATACGTGCCATCACAGAGACTAAGCTTTCCCTCAATGCGGAGTGTTGCTTGCTACACATTTCTGACTACTCACTGTCAAGATACAAAAAGTCAATGACCCGACACATGTTGAACGCCGCAAAGACAGTTATCCCCAGACATTGGAGATCCACACAAGCACCCACGATTAAGGAGTGGGTGTCTGAAGTGGACTTACTATACAAACTGGAAGAAACAGTGACAATAGTATCAGAGAACACTGACAGATTCCATAAAACTTGGAGACCGTGGGTTGCCTTTAAATACTCAGATGCCTTTACTAAGCTTCAAACGGGCTGAAATATACGATAGAAAGATGTGTTGTACTTATACTAATACCTAATGACCTCCCTACCGGAGCAGAGATTAGTAATAACTGCTGGGATCAGAAGAACAGACCTGAATGCCAGCACCCGACAGGGTTAAACTTAACCTGAGCCTGAAATGATAACACCTGCAGACGAAATTGCATTAGAAATAAATCCAAGGGGTTATCCCTCCCCCCCACCCCCCCCCCCCCTACCTTTCCTCTCTCCATATTCCTCTTCCTACCCCCTATCTCTTTCTACTCTTTTCTGGGCCTCTGCCCTTTAAGACACTGGTCGTGGTGGCACCCCCGTCTCTGGGCCTAAATTTAGGGCAGGGCATGGGGGGCACATGACTAACTAAGACGAACTCACCAATAAGCACAGTTTTGGTAACATGGTCAGCATAACACAAGTACATTACTCCAAGAGCAGTTGCCCCAAATGTGATTCATGTTGAGTTAAACTGTACGATATCTCGCACAAATGTAATGTTGAACAAATGTTGTTAAGACGAATCTTTTGTTTTGCTTAATAAAAATCTTTTATTGGAAAAAAAAAAAAATATTTACGCACGAAATTACACCAAACCTACCGCTGGCAACTCATATCTGCATCATGAGAGTTGTCACCATCCTTTATGGGTGAACAATATCCCAAAAGGACAATTTTGCAGGCTAAGACAAAACTGCACTAGAGATTGTGACTACATCTCACAGAGTGAACACCTTAAGAATACGTTTTTAGAAAAAGGTTACCCCCCACCACTGATCGAACAGGCCTACAATGCATTTCTCCCTGGCAAAAAACCTAAGGTTGCCAAACCATCTGAGGCACCTACTGTACGTTATATCACAGGTTTTAACAAACAATACAAAAAAATGGAACGTATTTTAGGAAGTCATTGGAACATCCTAAAACAAGATCCCCACTTGTGTTCTGTCCTGAGTGAGAGGCCTAAAATTACATATAGAAGGGCCCTCACTCTCAATAACAAGATAGCACCCAGCAAATTAAAAGGCAAAAAAGAAGAGAATCCGCTTTGCCTCATTCCACTTATAGGTATGTTCAGGTGCAACAAGCCTCTTTGCAAAACTTGCCATTTTATTTACCATGGTCAAAAGAATTTCTGCCACAAGGGCACCACATATCCCTTTAAACAATTTCATAATTGCTCCAGCAATTATGTGGTATATTGTCTGTCTGAAGTGTCCTTGCCAAATGTTTTATGTGGGCCGCACCATCTGCCCTCTTATGCCGCGTACACACGAAGGGACTATCCCGCGGGATTATCCCCTGGACTCAAGTCCAGCGGACAATCCCCTCGTGTGTGGGCGTCGGCGGCCTTTTTGGCGCCAAAAGTCCGGTGGACTAGGATTTACGTTTTTTGTTTTAAAATTATCCACTGGACTTGGCAGTCCGGCGGACAGTAGGCTAGTCCAGTAGGCTAGTCCGCCGGACTTTTGAAATGAACGGACTTGCCGCTCATCTGAAAGTCTGTTCATTTAGCACGTGACTTCAGGTACGTAGCTAGCGTAGGCAGTAAATGCCGGCGCGCTAGCTCCGTCACCTGGCGTGCGGCCCCCCCACCCCAAAGCACCTTGTCCCCATGTTAATGAGGACAAGGGCCTCTTCCCGACAACCCTGGCCATTGGTTGTCGGGGTCTGTGGGCGGGGGGCTTATCGGAATCTGGGAGCCCCCTTTTATAAGGGGGCCCCCAGATCCCGGCCCCCCACCCTATGTGAATGAGTATGGGGTACGATGTACCCCTACCCATTCACCTAAGGTGTAAAATGTAAAGTAAAAAACCACACAATTTTGAAAAAATATTTTATTGCACTGCTCCGGGGGTCTTCTTCTGTCTTGGGGGTCTTCTCGCCGGACTCCTCCGCCATTTACCTAGCTCTTTTACCGAGCAGAGAAGTCCGGCTACCTTCTTCGTCGTCGCCACCGTCTGGGGGTCTCGATCTGCCTTGGGGGGTCTTCCGGGGTCTTCCGGGGTCTCTTCTGTTCTTGCCGCTGTCGTCGCTTTCTGCGCCGCCTTCTTCTTCTTCTTCTTCTTCTTCCGATGTTGGCACGTCGCTCTCTCTGGCCGGAATGCTCGGATAAGGGTCTGAGGTGGATTTGGGGGGGGACCCCCACGCCGTTTTTCGGCGTGGGGGGTCACTTTAAATCCATGCCAGGTGACGGAGCTAGCGCGCCGGCATTTAATGCCTACGCTAGCTACGTACCTGAAGTTACGTTCTAAATGAACGGACTGCTCCGTGTGTGGGCAAGTCCGTTCATTTTCAAAAGTCCCGCGGACTTTGTCCAGCGGATTGTCCGCCGGAGAAGTCCGGGCGTGTGTGGGCAAGTCACACGCTCGGAAAGTCCGGCGAAGCCCCGCTGGAAAGTCCGGCGTGTCCGAAAGTCCGAACGTGTGTACGCGGCATAAGGCAACGTTTTGGGTAAACACCGTCGGCTAACAGAACTAGGCAGTGATAAACATAGTGTGCCTAGACATTTTTTAGAGTTTCATAACCAATCAACGGCTGGTCTCCAGGTGTGGGTAATTGAATCTATACCTGGCTCTTTATCTGAAGCAGAACGTTTCACTAAATTATGTGAACGTGAAACGTTCTGGATTTTTACCCTCGACACTCTTGCCCCCAATGGCTTAAACGAAGAAATCGAAATACACACCATTTTATGATAATTATATGCTCTATGTATATTTAAATTAATGCATATCAGACACTATGAATTGATGTACACATATATATATATATATATATATATATATATATATTCTATATATTATATCATTATATTATTTTACTTTTTTACCACCCCCTTTTTTTATATATGTGTTTTGGATTAGTTAATTAATCAATTAAATAATTGATTGATTTTTTTATACATATATTTCTTTTACATAGATATAATTTTTAGGATGATGATCTACATCAGTACTTCAGGAACTCTTACCCAGCACAATTGGTGATTTTACCCTCTTTATTCCTCCTTTATTTAAACTATATAGAGCCCTTAACAACAGACATATTTTTGTGTACATATATATTTTGTATATTTTCATATATATATATATATATATATATATATATATATATATATATATATATATATATATATATATATATATATATATATATATTATATATATATTTATTTATATTTTTTTAAGTATATATATATATTATATATATATATATATATATATATATATATATATATATTATGGAAAAGGATAGTGCCTCAAAAAATGCCGCCCTCTGGGACTATCACTCCGCGCTCCTGGATTTAGTGCACTTAAGTATTACTGGTTAACACGCAGCTACTATAAATTACAGTAAAAATCGGTGACGTCGTCTGAGGGTGTCAGACGACGTCCGGAAGTGACGAAACGCGTCAGGGTCGTGACCTCGCAGGAAGTGACGCATGCGCTCCAGGGTGCGCTCCAGCCACCAAGCGAGCAGGAAGTGGAGACAGCTACTCTTCTACACATCGTTTGGGCGCCCGATTTCCGGTGGACGGACGGGACAAACAGGCAGAGTGCACTCTAAATATTATTACAAGGCTGTTTTATCATTTATATTCTGGTACGCAGTTTTAAAAAGGGGGGAATATTGATATTGAAATAAAGTTGTTTTATGCCAAACTGTACTACGCTATCTGCACTATTATTGTCTTCATACATATATATATACCGGGTTGGAGTGGATCCGCTCTAGTGCTTGCAGATGGTGAAGAGGTGGCCGTGCTGAGGAGATAGCAGTTGCCTATGGCTTATGATTGAAATGCTTATATTGATCATATTTCTGGTGAGTGCATCCCCAAAGGGGAGTGTGTACTGCACGCGGTGAAAAATTGAATATCCGGTGGAAGGTGTATCACTCTAATTTATGAACTTTGGCTCACTGCACCATTACGGACTTTATTCTGGGTCACCATGATTTTTTAAGAACTCTTCTATTCAAAAGAACTGTATTTTAGCGCTGCTGCAATATTTAAAGGGACAAGCACCTGTCTTTTATATGATTTGTGTTTTACCTGGACTTTTAATATTGCCTTATCACCTATATATATATATATATATATATATATATATATATATATATATATATAAATGTATTTTTATGTATTTTTTGTATGTGTGTATATATATATATATATATATATATATATATATATATATATATATATATATATATATATATATATATATATTTTTTTTTTTTTTTTTTCTGTACATAATGTCTCCGATATATATCTTTGATAGAAATATATATGGATTCTCTCTAGGGTCACCTAAATATGTTCAATAGTGCATATGTATATATGTATTTTACATGTGTTTTTCTATATATACATTTTTTGTATATATAACTATTTTCATACAAATTCATATTTATGCCACTTGGTAGCAAAATATAGCAAACTATATAAATATTGCCCTTAGATAATAATTTCTTTAACAACTTTTAAATACTCAACCCATTATCAAATGGAATCGCTTTTTTAAAATGTATTTATAACTTAAATGTTTTCTCCACTGAAGTATCTTAATTCCTATTCATTTCCCTCTTCCATTTTAGTATTCTCCTTCTTTTCACACAAACATATATATATATATATATATATATATATATATATATATATATACATAATAATACATGACCCACTACTATATAAATCTCTTAATCATCATATAGTCATTTCTCACACTAACCATGTCCTCCTCATTCTACATTCACTACACATTTGTCCTTTTTAGTATCAGTCAAGGCTAACAAAGTTGCCAGCTGGTTTGTTTGTTTTTACTAAAGTATCAATTTGTTTTTACCAAGTACCAATTAGCCCACACCCCTATTATCCTCAGATCTGCTTCTATATTAACTGCTCTTTCCCTGCTGTTGTATTATCTTTTTCACCTGATGAAAGAGCGCGCTGGTCAATAACGGACCTTGCGCATGCTCAGAAACGCGTAGAGTTCTCCCCCGGCATCCTCCCTTATTATAACACTCTAGGAGTACAAAGGCGACTTGGCGGAATAAGCTGTGACCAACAATGATTTCCATGCAGACTTCAGTGAACTTAATATTTAAGTGTTACTGTGACAGTTTTATCTATGATTAAAGAGCTTGAATGCTGATTGGCGCTGTTCTATTTTTTTCTCTTCTCCTGTACTACTGAGTTGGCTTCACTCGTGAAGAAAAGCAGCCTCCAGCATAGAGCCTGTCTCCCACCTGCTGATTGATTCATCCATCAATTGAAGCTTTATGAAGTTTTATTCAGACTTTTTTTCTTGAAAGAAAGAATATATATTTGCTCCTAAAAAGTGGACTTTTATCTACCCTTATTAATTTTATCAGCATACAGACTTCCTCTCTGGACATTTTTCATATATATATTTTTATCTACACTAGCACACTGAGCGCCTGTGTCCTTTTGTTGTATTTTTATGTGGACAGCTTTACCCAGGATGTCTGCATACATAGGCTGCTTTCACAATGAGGCGGGCGGGCGCTTATATAGTTTTAACCCCTGCTAGCAGCCGGAAAAGGGTTAAAACTGCCTGGAAAGCGGCG
Organism: Lithobates sylvaticus; assembly: GCA_028564925.1. Taxonomy (NCBI): domain Eukaryota; kingdom Metazoa; phylum Chordata; class Amphibia; order Anura; family Ranidae; genus Lithobates; species Lithobates sylvaticus. The sequence continues at coordinate 227,037,076 of CM053027.1, read as the reverse complement.
CTGCAGCGGCACTTTGCCGGCAGGTTTGCAGCACTGCCCCCATGTTTTCAATGGGAAGGGACACTTTAGGAGCGGTGATTACACCGCTCCTACAGTGCTCCAAAGATGCGGCTTTTTGACTGCAAGCGCACCGCTCCAGTGTGAAAGCCCTCTGGGCTTTCACATTGGAGTGAATTGAGCGGCTCTTTCAGGGCACTTTGCAGGCGCTATTTTTAGCTCTTGCAAAGTGCCTCAGTGTGAAAGTAGCCTAAGATGTGTCTGTTTTAACCACTTCCTTACCGCACATAGTGATATGATGGCTAGGGGAAACCTTTGTCCCTCCGGGCCGCCGTCATATGGCGTCTTTTACTTCCTGAGCCCCTAGGGGGCGCACGCCGCGTCACTAGGCACCGATGCGTGTGCCTGGCGGCCGCAATGTCTACCAGGCACCCGCGATTGCCCGTGAACACAGCAGGACCGTGGATTTGTGTGTGTAAACACAGAGATTCACGTCCTGTCAGAGGAGAGGAGACAATGGTGTGTTCCCAGTACAGAGGAACACCGATCAGTCTCCTCCCCTTGTGAGTCCCCTCCCCCTACAGTTAGAATAACTCCCTAGGATATACATTTAACCCCTTCCTCGCCCCCTGGTGTTAACCCCTTCCCTGCCAGTCACATTTACACAGTAATCAGTGCATTTTTATAGCTATGATCGCTGTATAAATGTGAATGGTCCCAAAATAGTGTCAAAAGTGTCCACCGCAATATTGCAGTCACAATAAAATCGCAGATCGCTGTCATTACTAGTAAAAAAAAAATAACAATAAAAATGCCAGACATTTATCCCCTATTTTGTAGACGCTATAACTTTTGCGCAAACCAATCAATTGTGATTTATTGTGATTTATTTTCACCAAAAATATGTAGAAGAATACATATTGGCCTAAACTGAGGAAAACATTTTTTTTTTTTTTTTAATGGGATATTTATTATAGCAAAAAGTAAAAAATATTGTGTTTTTTTTTTTCAAAATGGTCACTCTTTATTTGTTTATAGCGCAAAAAATAAAAAACGCAGAGGTGATCAAATACCACCAAAAGAAAGCTCTATTTGTGGGGAAATGGGTACAGTGTTGAATAACCAAGCAATTGTCATTCAAAGTGTAACAGCGCTGAAAGCTGAAAATTGGTCTGGGCAGGAAGGGGGTGAAATTGCCCTGTATTGAAGTGGTTAATCAACCATGTGACTTGCAAAATGTTGTATCTTTATTAAATGCAGTGGCGGAACTACCGCCATAGCGACACATGCGGTCGCTATGGGGCCCGCAGCCAATCAAGGGCCCGGTGAGCGGCGTTGCTAGGCGGGTGCGGGCCGCGCCGGGTGACACCCGCTAGCGGGGGTGACACCCGTGGGAAGCGGCAGCCGCACCACTAACGCCGCTCACTGTGCCTTCTATTCTGGAGCGCAGGAGGGACAGCGGCGCGGACCGAAGCCGCCTCCCCTCCTCTCTGTTTACATCCAGAGAGGAAGAGGAGCCTGCGCTCGAGCCTCGAGGGACACACGCCGGCGCGCCGCTGTTCTGAGGTATGCTGGGGTCTGCACTCTGCACTACTCAGCGGGGGGTGGTTTGCACTAACCGGGGGGGTGTCTGCACTGAGGGGGGTCTGTAATGGGTGGGGGTGTCTGTACTAAGGGGTGTCTACTGATGGGGGTCTGCACTGAGGTGGGGGGTGTCTGTAATGGGGGATTGTCTGTACTAAGGGGGTCTGCACTGCGGTGGGGGGTGTCTGTAATGGGGGATTGTCTGTACTAAGGGGGTCTGCACTGAGGTGGGGGGTCTGTAATGGAGGATTGTCTGTACTGAGGGGGGCCTGCACTGAGGTGGGGGGTGTCTGTACTGTCTGTACTGATGGGGGTCTGCACTGAGGTGGGGGGGCATCTGAACAGATGGGGGGGGGGTCTGCACTTGGATGGGGGGGTCTGTAATGGGGGTGTCTGTACTAAGGGGGTCTGCCCTGAGGTGGGGGCGTCTGTAATGGGGGTGTCTGTACTAAGGGGGTCTGCACTGAGATGGGGGGTCTGTAATGGGGGATTGTCTGTACTGAGGGGGGCCTGTACTGAGGGGGGCCTGCACTAAGGTTGGGGGGTGTCTGTACTGATGGGGGTCTGCACTGAGGTGGGGGGGCATCTGTACTGATGGGGGGTCTGCACTTGGATGGGGGGGGCTGTAATGCGGGGGTGTCTGCTCTGAGGGGGGTCTGTAATGGGTGGGGGTGTCTGTACTAAGGGGGTCTGCACTGAGGTGGGGGGGTCTGTAATGGGGGATTGTCTGTACTAAGGGGGTCTGCACTGAAGTGCGGGGTCTGTAATGGAGGATTGTCTGTACTGAGGGGGGCCTGCACTGAGGTGGGGGGTGTCTGTACTGTCTGTACTGATGGGGGTCTGCACTGAGGTGGGGGGGGGGGGCATCTGTACTGATAGGGGGGCCTGCACTGAGGTGGGGGTCTGTAATGGGGGTGTCTGTACTAAGGGGTCTGCACTGAGGTGGGGGGCGTCTGTAATGGGGGTGTCTGTACAAAGGGGGTCTGCACTGAGGTGGGGGGCGTCTGTAATAGGGGTGTCTGTACTAAGGGGGTCTGCACTGAGGTGGGGGGGGTCTGTAATGGAGGATTGTCTGTACTGAGGGGGGCCTGCACTGAGGTGGGGGGTGTCTGTACTGATAGGGGTCTGCACTGAGGTGGGGGGGGGGTCTGTAATGGAGGATTGTCTGTACTGAGGGGGGCCTGCACTGAGGTGGGGGTGTCTGTACTGATGGGGGTCTGCACTGAGGTGGGGGGGTCTGTAATGGAGGATTGTCTGCACTGAGGTGGGGGGTGTCTGTACTGATGGGGGTCTGCACTGAGGTGGGGGGGCATCTGTACTGATGGGGGGTCTGCACTTGGCTGGGGGGGGGGGGGGGTCTGTACTTGGATGGGGGGTCTGTAATGGGGGTGTGTCTGTACTGATGGGGGTCTGCACTGAGGTCGGGGGGTGTCTGTACTGATGGGGGTCTGCACTGAGGTCGGGGTGTCTGTTCTGATGGGGGTCTGCACTGAGGTCGGGGTGTCTGTTCTGATGGGGGTCTGCACTGAGGTCGGGGTGTGTCTGTTCTGATGGGGGTCTGCACTGAGGTCGGGGTGGCTGTTCTGATGGGGGTCTGCACTGAGGTCGGGGTGTCTGTTCTGATGGGGGTCTGCACTGAGGTGGGGGGTCTGCACTTGGGTGGGGGGTGTCTGTACTGATGGGGGGGGGGTCTGCACTTGGGTGGGGGGTCTGTACTGAGGGGGGGGTGTCTGTACTGCTGGGGGGGGTCTGCACTAGGGGGGGTGTCTGTACTAAGGTGGTGTCTGTACTACTGGGGGGGGTTCTGTACTACTGAGGGGGGTCTGCACTGAGGGGGGTGGGTCTGCACTGCTGGGGGGTCCTGCACTGGGAGGGTGTCTGTACTGAGGGGGGTGGTGTGCACTGGGGGGTGTCTGTACTGCTAGGGGGGTGTCTGCACTGAGGTGGGGTCTGTAATGCTGTGGGGTGTCTGTACTTAGCTTCATATGTACTTTAACCACTTCACAGCTGCACTGGTGTCTGGCATTAGTTAATTTTTTTTTTTTTGTGGTGGTGGGGGGGGGGGGGGGGGGGCCATACAACATTTTGCTATGGGGCCCTGTGATTTCTAGTTACGCCCCTGATTAAATGTAACCATATTGCTACACTTACAGACACCTCTCTTCTCTTTTATGCTCAGTTGTGACATGACGCTACATGTATATCAAGACAAAATGTATTTTAAAATGTTTCTTGTCTTGCAAAACGCTCTCATACCAAGTTACCTTCAAACCAAGGTTTTACTGAACATGCTTCTTATTTCTAAAGCAGTTTTTCTATGTGGTGTGCTTACATTCAAAATTATTGTACCAACAGATTGATACACTGTGGAGAGGGTTTTTTAGTTTATTAAAAGACAATACAAAAAGTGTAGCTGCCGACTTTTAATAAACAGACACTCACCTGTCCCACGGCGCCACCAAAGCAACTGTGGGCACCCGGCCATCAGTGTTGCCAACCCCCGAAGTGAAATTTACTGGCCAGACATCAAAATTTACAAACGGCACCAATTTTTTACTGGCAGAAATTGTGACATTTACTGACAACACAACATTTTTTACTGACACTGCAAAAAAGTACCTAAAATTACAGTTTTCTGTGCTAAACCGTGCAAATATCAATATGTGAACTATAAACACATAGCCAGTGCTATTAGCAATGTGTTTAAGTTAAACAAAAGTAAAAAAACATATTTCTCCATTGACATGAATGTCAGGATACTATAACCCGGCCAGCACAGAGTTTCCCCTTACATCAGAGTTACCAGGATTTCCCCTTACAGTGAAAGGGAACTCTTGTGTAAAGGGAAACGCTGCAGATCATGATGTAAGGGGGAACTCTGAAAATGGGGGGGGGGGGGGGGTGGCGGTGGGGGGGGGGGGGGGTTGCTCTGGTGACTAGAGACCCCCTTCTGCAGAGTGAATACACTATGGTGGGTGGGTTACTAATATAGGGGGGGATCTTTATATCAGTGCCCCCTTACATTATTGTATTCACGCCCCTCTTACATAAGCAACCACCCTCAGACCGGCCTAGCGGCACTGTCACTGACCTCCTCTCAGGTGCACCGTGCAGGACTCAGTCAGATGGCTTCAGCAGCTTGGTGGCTCTGGATTTATTGTATAGTCTCCTCTCCACAGTCCACACGTCTGTCTCCTCCCATGACCCCCATCCCTGCAGCGCTCCTACTCTTGACTCCTTTCTAGGATTTCCCTCAGATACTGCAGACATGATACAAGAGGTGGACAGAGGCTGTGCACATACTGCAGGAGGGGGACAGAGGCTGTGCACATACTGCAGGAGGGGGACAGAGGCTGCGGACATACTACAGGAGGGGGACAGAGGCATGCGGACATACTACAGGAGGTGGACAGAGGCTGCGGACATACTACAGGAGGTGGACAGAGGCATGCGGACATACTACAGGAGGTGAACAGAGGCTGCGCACATACTGCAGGAGGGGGACAGAGGCTGCGCTCATACTACAGGAGGGGGAAAGAGGCATGCGGACATACTACAGGAGGAGGACAGAGGCATGCGGACATACTACAGGAGGAGGGCAGAGGCTGCAGACATGATAGTGTCCCCCTCACATACAGTAGCCTCCTCCTCTGTCCACCATCATATTACAGTCTACACCAGTGTGTGCTGCTCCTGTGTTGCTCCCCTTTCACCTCTCCACAGTCCACAGGGCAGCACATCAGTGTCCTTCACTGTCCCCCTGCATGCCATGGCTTCACCCCCCCCCCAGTAATGACATGTCATACTCTGTCATCTGTCCCCAGACCCAGTAGTGTCAGCTGCTGTCCCCAGTAATGTCATCTTCTGCCCCAGTGTCACACTCTCCTCCTCACTTGCCCCCCCCTCGACACCTACGGCGAGTGCACAAAACGCAGCTGCCGTGTCTTAGCAAGTGTACTCTGGAATCTATTCAAAAATGGTGCCAGGCAGCGCCATTAAGTTACTGCGCATGCGCCGCCCGGCCGAGCGAGTATGAGCTATCCCGACCCCGGCCGAATTTGGAACGGCGCATGCGCAGTTACATGGTCGGCTCGCGGCCATCTTTTTTACGGGCACCGCTGCCCGTAACGGACATTTACGGGCGCCCTGAAAACGGGTAAATTTACGGACTGCCCGTAAATCTACGGCGGTTGGCAACACTGGCGGCCATGATAGCTTACGGCTTCAGGGCCGGGTGCGCACTGCACATGTGTGAGTCGCGCTGCACTCTTCTATTGGCCAGGCAATCTTCTGGGACCTGTGACAAGTCCCAGAAGATTGCTGACAGGGAGGGGCCGCCTAGGGCGAGAGAAGTCTCTTAGGTGGCCAAGAAGAGGAATGAGGAAGTGGGACAGGAAGTCCCACTAAAAAGAAAATGACACCCCCCTTAAAAAAATGACATGCCAATTGTGGCATGTCAGGGGGCGAGGAGTGCTTAAAGCGGAAGTTCCACTTTTGGCTGGAACTCCGCTTTAAGCACCCTACAGAATTAATATATTTTTGGTTGCTGAATGGTTTAGTTAATAGTGGTGTGCAGACCTTTATTGCTAATTACAAGTGCCTCCTTGCCCTACAGTGTAAAAACTTGTCAATCAGTAACTAGCCACACTAGCCCTGCCAATTGATTAATGATTCCACAGCACTGCCTTTGCTGCCGAGAACTTCCCAGTGTGAGTTGTAGTGTCTGGGAGGGGTAGCATGTAAAACACAAATGAATAAGGATTTGGCTCATTCTGGGAGTTTTTTATTCTTTTTTACTAACAAAAGCATAATGCTCACCTCCTATCTGGTACTGTTTTTTCACGAATTCCTTTCCACCACTAGATGTCCTAATTTTTCCAGGTTAAATTATGTCCAGTTATTACACTTGGAAAACTGAGGATATCCTGTGAGTACAGGGTGGCAGTCCTTTTGCTGTAAGGATGTTAGTCCTGGTTGTTTTAGCAGCTAGTCTGTGTTGTACATGGTGTGGGAAGCTCCACCAGGCCAGTAGAAGAAGCTGTGAGCCCTGAGTGCGTAGCCTGTACTTTCTATACTCTGTGTCTGAATGCTAGCTGAGCACTGCTGACATCACTTCCTCTTCCGTGTTCCAAGGTGGTTAGCGTGGAGCTTCCCACACCATGTACAACACAGACTAGCTACTAAAACAACCAGGACTAACATCCTTACAGCAAAAGGACTGCCAGGGGAGCCTGCACCCTATCACCAACACACTCCAGGATTTTTTAACCTTTGATGGACATCACCACTTTATGAACCTGCAAACCAGTAAATTAAAAAAAAAAAACAATATATATTTATGTGATAGAACTACTGGAGTTGGCGCCTCCAAAAACCCCCCTTCCTGTTTTCACTGCTCTCTGCTTTACTGCAGACAACCCAGAACTGAAGAGGTGAAAAGGAAGCATTTGACTATCCTGTGGAGATCTCAAAAAAAAAGTCATAGTACACAGCTCTGGTGAAGAGCAGAGCTAAGCTTTATGTGGAATTAGATCAGGCGTACCAGGATAAGGTTTTCTGATGCATTTGTGAGCACTGCCAACTAGCTAAATCAAGGCAAATTTCAAGTGATAGGGTGCCTAGATCTGTTAATTATTTTTCTGCCAATAAAAGTGCTTGAAAGTTGTGGAATTTGCTAAATACTAATTTTATGTGTATGCCCAGCATGGTTTTGGCAAGTCCGTAATGATAACTCTATAATTGATACAGTAAAGGTGGTCTTTACCAGTTCACTGGATTACCATTATTTTACTGGTAATGTATCTTTTAAAATTAAAGAACTGAGATAAGGGAGAATTTGATGTATATTTTATTTTGACTACTTTTTTTACCAGGGTGTGAAGAACTTTAATTTTAAATTAAAAAAAAACCGAACAGCCTAGTCTAATATTCCAGAGAAAGAACAAACTGAAAGATGCAGAAATCTACATTAATAATTTACCTAACTGCTGCTATACCCATTGCAAGTAGTTTGTTTTAGGAAACCAGGAGAAATAAAACTGTTGATTATAGTCTTGTGGTGTTTCATTACATATATTTCCAAAATGTTTTCATATTTCTTATTTAGTTAATAGCTTTTTGTTATTTGACTTACCTTTTCAGCTCTCAGCTGCTGCACCAGACGTTCTTGCTCCCTCACTACTTTGTGTTGTTCACATAGCCTGCCCAGGAGTTTCTGCAACAAGGAGAGCATAATGTTAGTGAAGCCATAAGTTGTCTTTTTATTAAGATGCTTCTATATCAACATTCCATTGGATGAGACTGGTTATGAATGATCAACTTACATCAGTATCTTGTTCATTGAACTCGTAGCTCTGTAATGCCTCTCTGTAAGGATCTACGTATGGGGATACCTAAGTATTACAAATATGTTTAATGACACTTAGCTTTAAGTATGTACAACAGTATACTTTGCTCAAGAAATTCATAGAAATGACAAGCACTTTAGGAACTGGGTGACCCAAACATGAATTGGCTAGGTTTAAATCCATTTTTTACAGATAACCAGCAAAAGATGGTCTCTCCATGAAAAGGTTCATTTTTGGACGGATGTTTTTTTGAACTCTGTGCAATTCAACACAGTAGTATGGACATACTATTTGGTGTGTGAGGGGGGATATAGAAGAGAGAACACAAAGCAACCATCAACTATGAGCGAAGAATGAAGAGACACAATTTACTAAAGGAAAATAGACTGTGCATTTTGCAAAGTGCAGTTGCACTCTCCAAAAGCAGTTGTTCCAAAACTTGGTAAATAAGCAGAAGCGCTGCTGACTTCCATCATCCAATCATGTGCAAGCAAAAATGTTGTTTTTTTTAAATTTTCCTTGCATGTGATTGTGTAATCTTTGCAAAGTGAAGCTTTACCTCATTTACTAAGCTCTGGAGCAACTGCACTTTGCAAAGTGCACAGTCTATTTGCCTTTAGTAAATCAACCCCAATTGTCAGCTTAATATGGCTACATAGAAAGGAGATAAAGAAAGCAAGAACAGTAACTGAGTTGAGAATGAGGAGTATGCAGGAGACAGAGTGAGATGTGTTTATTGCAGGTAGTGAATGGGAGAAAGGAGCAACAGCTGACTATGTTACACTGGGAAAAGAAGAGTATGAGCTGGCTGGAAAGAGAAGATAAGTGTAGGTGTATTAGGTAATGGGAGACTTAGGCAGGCCATAGATGATGTGATTTTCTTACCTGCAACCATGGGTTGCAGGACTGAAAATAGTTAGATCCCCCCATCAACACAACACAACACAACACACACACTGTGTTGATGAGGGAATTCCTCCCATGGAGCTATTGTGTTCTACCAGCGGGGTAGCGGTTCTTGCCAGAAGAACACGATTATTGCTAAGAGCTATAGCTACTGGCAATAAGTACATACTGAAAATCCAACATGCTGGTTGTACTCAAGTTGATCGATGGATATAAAACTAAAGTGTATGCTGTGACAATAGATTTTCTTAAGCAAACACCAGAACAAAATTATATAGAGCGTAAGGAAATGATTGTGTTCATGGACAGAGAGAAATAACGGTAATACTATGCCTATCAGTGCCACATCCAGTATTGAGAACAAAGGCACAAGAACTCCCCTAGGGTGGACTTTAAAGGCACATAAAAATATAGATAAAAAGGTATGTAGAGTATTAGGCCCCTTTCACACGGAAGGCCCGTTCAGATCCGCCTGTCAGTTTTGACGGCGGATCTGAACGGGCGCTCCATGTTACTCTATGGAGCGTCGGATGTCAGCGGAGACATGTCCGCTGACATCCGATCCGGTCCGATCCGCCAAAAGCAGACGTATGGACCACACGTCCAGATCCGTCGGATCGGGTGAGATCGGGTGAGATCGGGTGAAAACGGACACACTGTCCGTTTTCATCCGATCTCTCCATAGAGATCAGCGGCGCTCGCAAGCCCCTCCCCGCTCAGTGAGCGGAGAGAGGCTTGTCATCCGCCGGCTCAGCGGAGATCAACGGACAGATCTCCCGCTGAGCCGGCGGACAGAGGCGGGCTCCGTGCAAGCGGAGTCCGCCTCGTCTGAAAGGGGCCTTAGTAGTACAGAAAAGTATTTATTGATTATATATACATGTCTAAATATCAATAAATATTGTTTGTACTACTAATACTCTACACACTTTGTTAACTATATTTTTATGTGCCTTGAAAAGTCCACCCTAGGGGAGCTCTTGTTCCTTTGTTATTGATTGTGTTCATGGGGTGGTGGTCCTCAGAAGAAATACACGGGAAAAAAGGTGAGGGAGAGGGCTTCAAGGGAAAAAATAAAAGGATAGGCGGGAGAGCCCTTATAATGTAGTATGTACACAGTATTTTTTATTTTATTTTTAACAATAATTTTTATTTACATTTTTAAAAGATTTACAGAGTATACAGTATGTCAAAGCCACAATATTAGAAAGGTATTGTCCAGAGATCCATATATCTGTGAACGTCATTTCACAAACAGGGCATAAACATCAACAATTTCTCCTGCATAGTATCAAGTAACAAAGAGGCAACAAACAATATTACCATGGATTGACACGTAGTGTAATATGAAGGGTGAAACATATTCCAAGTGTAATACACCTTTAAGGCATAACTTGATAGGTAGCAAACAATACAGTATACTAGATCAGTGTTTCTCAACCTTTTTCCAGTTGGGGTGCCCTTAAAAGGTATTTTCAGTCTTGAGGCACCCCAGTCCAAGGCTTGGTTCATGTTACTGTGTGTCGCGGAACACATGCAAAATTGTGCTGGCTCCTGACGCAGCTGGAGGTATACTCATTCGGGCTGCACTGCAACTACCCCGCAACTATATGCATTGCATGATTGCGGTGTAGTGATGCTGCATTAAAACAGGTGGTGAGGAGGCAACATGATGCCTCTTTACCGCCTGTCAAATGCCTCTGAAAAGCGATCTGTGCATGGATTTCTTTTCAGATGAGCAGCAGTCCTTGCTGCTATCATAAACAAGCCCTACAAAAGCAGTTCTGATGGTACAGGAATGGGGGGGGGGGGGGGGCAGGATTAAAAGTAACACACACACAAACAGACACATACACACATTCATACAGACATGTGTACACACACATACAGACACATACACATATGCACACACACATACAGACATATACACAGACACATACACACACATACAGACACATGCACACACATGCACACACACACAACACACATACAGACACATGCACACACACACACACACACACACACACATACACGCACACACACACACACATACAGACACATGCATACACATACAGACACACACACACACACGCACATACAGACACATGCACACACACGCACAGACACACACATACACACACAGACGCATGCACACACACATGCACACACATGCAGACACACATACACACACACAGACACATGCACACACACACACACACACACACAAATACAGACACATGCACACACACACACGCACATACAGACACATGCACACATACAGACACATGCGCACACACATACAGACACATGCACACACACATACAGACACATGCACACACACACACACACACACATACAGGCACATGCACACACACATACAGACATATGAACACACACACACACACATACAGTCATATGCGAACAGACACACATACAGACACATGCACACACACACACAAATGCACACACACATACAGACATATGCATACACACACACATATAGACATATGCACACACACACATACATACAGACACGTGCAAACACACACATACAGACACATATACAGACACATGCACACACACATACAGACACATGTATAAAGCCATTTTAAAACAAATCTAGCTTCTAGCACAGTACCTTTCCAGTTTCCTCATTCAGCTGGGTACTGCACTGTAGGGGGAATCAGAGAGCACAGCACACTCCCCTGCACTTTACTAAAGTTGACGGAGCCTCTCACAGTGTCAATGTACAGTTTGGCAGGGATCGGAAGATCAGGCTCATCTGACAGCCCTTCTCTCCCCTGATCCCACGACACACCCCAGAGCCTCTTACGGCACACCAGAGTGGAGTTTTAAGTTGGAGTGAAAGTTTAGAACAGATTTAGAGAAAGTTAGAGACAGAGTTAGAGTTAAAGTAAAGATAAAGCTAGAGCTGGAGTTAGAACTCAAAACAGAGATGGATATTGCTTGAGTTGACAGTCCCTGACATAAAGTCTTTGATGTTATACTAGTAATCAAAAGGATCTATATCAAGGTACACAAGCAATCACTGAAACCTTAGCCTCCATACCCTCCATTGCCCATCACACCTTCTCCTGAATCCTAATCTGTTAGCCAGTAAGGATTTGTAATGTACACAGTACACAGTTGCAAAAATTAAAGAAAACAAATCAACTTACATTTGGTAAGGCTGCAAATCACCAAGTTATATGGTAGATACAACCTACCGAATTACACGTTCTGAGAATACCTGTGTCTCCATTCAGGAGAGAGGTAGGTAGCTCCCAATACCTTGGGAAACCTGGTCCATGATCCGCAAGCAGAACATAAAGGGGGGCGATAAAAAGGATTGTAGAGAAAAGAAAACAACTCCATTAACTACTTGAATGGTAGAGTTGTCCATAATAGCACTACTATTTAGGGGTTAAAGTCTATGTTTAATTCAAAAACAACTTGAGGGTCAAAAGGAGACCACTCAAACTAGCAGTTGTGAATGAGGACCAAGTGTGGTATTTTTTTAGAAATATGAAAAAAGCTTTATTAATTTGCAAAAAATAAAATTTCAGACTGCCAGACAAATTACCAATTTCTAAAATAATTGGACAACGTTGTCACAATAATAATGAATAAAATCACGCAACTGGGCCCAGAACCACACACACACACACATACCGATTGTTATACACACAGCAATACCACAGTTTATGACAGACCAAAGCTATATCATCTCAAATGGTAGATCTAAGCATAGGGCCCTAATCAGGCTTTAATGGCGTTTACTAATCCAATCAGATTTTTAATTTAATGCAATAATCCACCTGTAGAGATGTCAGGTCAGAGAACACTGGTTGGTGTTGGAAACTTAATCCAAAATCTGCTACTAATTTCCACTAGCGTGAACTGGGATGGGCTCAAATAGCCAGAGTGCTGTTTAATTAATCTCTAACATATATTAGAGCGAAGGTGTCCTCCCAGTACCAGTTAATTCAAAGCAGAGTTTCAGGCAAAAGTTGAAATCCTTTGTAAACATAAGCAGACAACGGGACCATTAAGAAAGTGCAGCATAATTCACCCATGTGCAGTAGGAAACAGGCTGTGAAGCCGCAAGGCTTAACTTCCTGTTTCCCTTCGTAAGGATGCCTGCACCCAGAGCTGATGGACGGGACAGCTTCGGGTACCGACATTGCGGGCTCCCAGGTAAGCGTCCTTATATTAAAAGTCAGCAGCTACAGTATTTGTAGCTGCTGACTTTTAAATATTTTTTCACCCAGGCTGGAACGCTGCTTTTACATGCTTGAACTTTCCCACCATGGGGAGTATAGTCCTGCAACAGATGCACATTAGCTGTCACACTATGTGAAAAGGCTTGGAACTGATGCCATCCTAGTGCAGTTCCTGTGTGGTGGATGGTGATGCGTTATTCTTAGAATTTATGCAATAATCACAGACTGTCTTAACAACAATAAAGTAGAGCAGCGATTTGTACAGGGTTGTATGGTAGAGCACCGTAACAGTATTGGCAAAAACTGGTATCTACATTCCTAGAGTTCAATAGGAACAACAACCTCTAGTGCTATGATAATTGCAATGTTAATTGCTGCCCGAGGGCTCTCACCACCCCCGTTTGCTTCAATTAGTTTGTTTGCCATGCCCCGTGATTTTTGATGGTACTCAATGGCATCAAAATACCGTCTATTTCTCCAGCCCCATTCCTAGGGAAGAATCAGTTCACGTTTAGCGTGCTCCGACAGCGCATCCACTCTTGTGCTGTGTGCTATGTCCTACATGAACTTGTCAAGGGCGGAGTCTGTTTCACTACTGGCATGAGCAGTTTGGGCAGATCCTGGGCCCGCAGGCAGGTGCTCCCTACATTGCCATGTTTCGCACATAATCGTGTACTTCGACAGGACATTAGGACGTTCATGTTCTCCAGCTTTTAGTGTTGAAAATATATTTATTGGTGCTTTTCAGTAAGAACATTAAAACAGTAAACAACATGAGGAAAATACATTCAGAAAACAGTAACAGGAACACATTTACAGGAAGTCAGCCAATGGCTATTGCCCACAGCTGATTCCTGCCATTAAACTGGAGAAAGTCGGGAAGAGAACCTGTTCTCTGATTAATTGAACCTTGTCATTGAGTAGTACTCATGGTTTACTACATGAAGTAACATGTATGAGTTAAAGGAAAGTAAACAAAAAGAATAGAGTGGCAGAGGAAAGAGGGAAAGAAAAGATTTATAGAGAGAAAGGGAAATAGAAGGAGGAGGGAGAATAGGGGAGGGAAGGGTTATTCACAGGATGACAAGTGGGAGCAAGCTGAAGGGGAGCGTAGGGAAGGGTTGGAGAAGGGCCCGGGGAGGCTCAATGTGTCCCTATGGGCCAGAGATCTTATTCAGTAAAGTATCAGAGGAGGAGAAGCGAAGCCAGATCGACCACAGCGTTATAAATTTGGCATATGTGTCATTGTCAAGGGCCAACATCTCCTCCATTCTCATGGTGTCGTTCATAGTAGAGACCCACCGCGACAATGGAGGAGTAATCTTCGTTTTCCAATATGCAGGTATAAGTTGCCTTACTGAGGACATGAAGAAGCGAAGTAGTCTTTGCTTTTGCGACTTCATAGGCCCGGGTAATATAGAGCGAAGGGCAATCTTTGGGGAGATTGGTACTGTTTTGTCAGAAAAGAGATTGTAACATTCAAAAACCTGAGTCCAGAAGGGGCGGATCCTCTCACAGTCCCACCAGACATGTAGATATGTTCCGACTGAGGTTTCACAGTGCCTGCAGGTGGCCGGTGAAGACGGGAAGATTTTTTGTAGTGTTGCGGGATCTCTGTACCACCTAGAAAAGAGCTTGTAATTCTTTTCTTGAGAGTAACATGAGATTGTTGATTTATGCGTAAAATGAAAAGAGGTTTGCCATTCTGGCATGGAGATGTCTTCACCCAAGTCCGCAGACCACATCCTCGTGTAGTGTGGTAGTTGGTCATGTGTTAAGGTCTGCAGTAGGCCGTATAAGGATATAAGAGATGTCTGGGTGTTTCCTGAAGAGAACATAGTTCCTCGAAGCTGGTGTGTGTGCGCGATGTATTTTGGAGGAGGAGTGGAGGTGTTTGGTAAATGTGGACATATGTAGAGCTGTCAGCCAGTCTCCAGGACCCTCCTAGGAAACCGGAGTCCCCTGGGATGGGTGTATAAAAGTATGAGCTTGTGGCCAAGCAGTACGTTTAAAGGACCCCAGAGTGGCTGCCCCTATCCCTTGTGGAAGTGCGGGGTGGTCAAATGGGGACATCAGAGGACCTGGGTCAGAGGAGAGAGTGGTGTTAAGTCCTTTCTGGTACCATAATTTCAGGGAGGCCGAGGTTAATGGGGATAGGGAGGTCAAACGAGTGTAGTCGTGTTTATAACCCCATAGAAGGGCCCGGAGGTCTACAGGGGAGAGGTCCTGCTCAATTGTCACAGAAGCCTTATGAAATGGACGAGGGAACCACTCCAGGATACGTGCCATGTGGGCATCTTTTTGGTAGGTCTCAAAGTCAGGAAGACCTGTTCCCCCCTGTGTCTTTGGGAGCGTGAGCAATTTAAATTTGACTCTTGGGAGTCCCCCGTTTCACATAAATCCTATGGCTAAGGAGCGTAAGGAGGTAAAAAATTATTTGGGGACGTAGATGGGAACCGTTTGAAATAAATACAAGAATTTGGGCAGGGTGTCCATTTTCAGGGTATTGATCCTCCCAAACCATGGTAGGGAGGACCCACCCCACTCAGTCTTTCCGTACGCTGGAGAGTAAAGGAATATAATTTAGGGAGAACAAGTTCGTCAGGTTTCAGGGTATAATAATCCCCAAATAAGAGATCCCTTTGTTTTGCCATCGGAATGAGAAATTAGATTTCAGGAGGGACAACGTAGAAGCGGCAAGGGATATGTTAAGAGCATTCCGTCTTAGCTATATTGATCTTGAAGTTGCTATAGGTGCCGAAACGTTGGAATTCCCTAAGTAGGGATGGTAGTGAAGTATGTAAGTGTTCAATGACAAAGCAAAGAGGAGGGG
The DNA here is from genome assembly GCA_028564925.1 of Lithobates sylvaticus. Taxonomy (NCBI): domain Eukaryota; kingdom Metazoa; phylum Chordata; class Amphibia; order Anura; family Ranidae; genus Lithobates; species Lithobates sylvaticus. The sequence goes on along the minus strand of CM053027.1, from coordinate 227,021,189 downwards.
GGATAGGGGTCAGCCCTGCCTAGTGCCATTTGTGATGTCGACGGGTGCTGACACTGTACCGTTAACGGGAACTGTGGCAGAGGGTCGGGAATATAAGGACATAACCTTGGAGATATATGGCGCCCCAAGGCCAAGTTGTTCTAAGGACAGCTGTAAGAACCTCCAACTGACCCTATCGAAAGCTTTTTCAGCGTCGTAGGATAAAAGGCAAGCTTTCAGGCCTTTACGCTGTATCAGGGATATAAGGTGTATCGTTTTGGTGGTGTTGTCCCTCGCTCCTCTACCGGGGACAAACCCCACTTGGTCATTATGTATCACTTTAGGTAGTAGGGGAGATAAACGGGTGGCCAGGACTTTTGCAAATAGCTTAACGTCTATGTTAAGTAAGGAAATGGGCCGGTAGCTACTACATTGGGATGGGTCCTTGCCTGGCTTGGGTATAATGGAGATATTGGCCGATAAAAATTCTTTAGAGGGGAGGTTGGAGTTTTCTACCAAATTAAAGGCCTTCGTCAGGAGGGGTGCTAGTTGGGGGGGGCAAAGGTTTTGTAGAACCGGGGTGTATACCCATCAGGTCCCGGACATTTGCCTACCTTTAGAGCTTTGATGGCCTGCAAAAATTCAGAGGTGATCAGGGGCTCGTCGAGGGTTGTCGCGTCCGGAGCGTCAATGGTAGGCAGGGCTGTCTCTAAAATATAATCTAGCATGGGATCGCCAGACTGAATGTCTGGGGCTGCGGGTAGGAGGTTATATAGCTGTGAGTAGTATTGTTGGAAGGATGCAGATATGCCAGAGGTATTGAATGTTTGTTTTTTCTTGGTTGGGTTGGACAATAAAGGGGATAGAGTGTCGGGGAGGTCTAGGGTGGATAGTCCTCGCCAAGTGTTTACCACATTTGTTCGCTAGTGAGTAGAAATGGTTTTGTGCTTTATCTCTGGCAATTAAGGAGTGCGAATCTAGGAGCTGGAGTAGGTCTCTACAGTCGTTTTAGAGCTGGACGAAGATGGTAGGGTCCAGTTCTCATTTGTGGAGGCGTTCGAGCTCAGCTATCGTGGTGAGAAGTTTGCGTATGTCATTAGCCCTGGCTTTCTTAAGGCGAGAGCCATGTTGTATGTGGGTGACCCGTATCACACATTTTAGTGTTTCCCATTGGTTCAGGGGGGAGGTCGTGTCTGAGGAGTGGTCCCCTACGAAATTTTTTATGGCTTTAGAGACGTCGGCAACGCATACAGAATCCCGGAGTAGATTGTCATTGAGTCTCCAATTCGTTCCCCGGCGAGTCGCGGGGGGACGAACCAGAGTCAGATATACAGGGGCATGATCTGACCAAAGTATGTTACTGATCGACGTTTGAAGAGGTGTGTCTAATAGTGATTGAGAGATGAGAAAACGATCTAATCTACTGTAGGAGTTGTGTGTGACAGATCAGAGGAGTGAGACACATTATCAGTTTAGCTGATGGGTCTGTAGGTAAATTCTTTTGAAGTGGGGGACGGGGACACTCTTTGTTCAAGGAGGTATGGGGAAGGGGGGAAAGGACAGAGGGGTACAGGTAAGGAAAAGTGGTAAAGGAGAAAAGGAAAAAAGGAGAGAAAGAAGATAGTATAGTAACCTTGTTTAGGTAATACCAGTAATCAGAATCATGGCCACGTTCTCCCACTATAACGATCAGGAATGTAAGTAACATAAAATGCATATGCAATAATCGTGGGGGATGGGCCCTACAGGTCAAACAAGAAAAAGAAGTAAGCAGAACAAAAAAGGCCGTGGGGGGGGTGTGGGGTTCGAGGCGGGACCACAGAGCAGGGCAGCTCCCTGCACCCCGGCTCCACGTGGGGAACAATAATCAGTCATGACCAAAAAATAAACCAAATAACAGAATGATTAGAGTTATCTTAATGGTCATCAGAAATATGTTTGTAAACCGGCAAAATGCATAACACTTAAGCATTATAGGGGATATAAATATGCAGTAGGCCCTAGGTAGGGATCAAACTAAGCATGGTAACATCTGTAAAACCTCAGTAAGGGCAACATGAGGAGGTCTGTTGCAGGTAGGGAAGTGCAAGAACAAGTCCTGAAACCTGTGCATAGGGGACTGAAAATGATGAGACACTCCATCTGCAGGAACAAGAGAGAGGGGACATAACAACATGAGGCATAAAAAAGAAAAAACCTGAAAGAAAGGGAGTTATTCAGTGAGCAAACAAGCTGACCCTCGTGGGTCTAGGCACATCACAGGGGGGGACCCTGATGGTGAAAAAAAAGGTAATAGGCCAGGGATAGCCCTCTGGATCAGTTCAATCGTTGGGGTCCTGGTGCTGGGAGGGTCAAGGAGTATGCTTGCGGCCCTGTTTCTGCCATTGCGGGGTGTAAGGTAAATCTGGAGTAGTCGGTGCGAATGGCCAATCAGGCAATGCAACTTGAGGAAGTTCCAGTGTGCTGAGAAATGACGGCAGGTCTCCCATCGTGCGGAAAATGGCAGTTTTACCCTCGTGTTGAACTCGGAGATGAAACGGGAATCGCCATTGGTATTTGATCTGTTTCGATTGCAGGAGTTGCGTGAGGGGCCTCAAAGCTTTCCGCATCGCCATTGTTTGGCGGGAGAGATCAGGAAGGAGCATAACGGGTATTTTTTTGAAGAGGATCGAGTGCTGTGTGCTGGCAGCCCTCATAATGTTCTCCTTTATCCTGTAAAAATGGATTTGGCACAAAGTGTCGCGCACAAAGGAGGGATCAGGGGTGCGGGGGCCCGAGGTGCGGTGCACGCGGTCCAGTTCGACCGGGTCATCTTTAGGGCGTTGGAGTAATTGGTTAAAGATAGCGGTCACAGCTGCGGGTAAATTCTTAGGGTCAACCGACTTGGGTATACCCCGTATGAGTATGTTGTTGCGGCGACTGCGATTTTCAAGGTCGTCCTGTTGATAAGAGAGCTGCTGGAGCATGATCGTGTGGGTATTGAGAATCCTGTCATGAGGCTGTACAGTGTCACGCAGGCCATCTACTGTGCCTTCAACATCTTCAAAGCATGCCCCCACATCTTTTTTCAGGTCAGAGATCTCCTTCCTATAGGTTTTTTCAATTCTGTGTACACAGTGTTCAAAGTCTGCTTTAGTGGGCAGGGATCTCATGTAACTGTGTAGAGATCTAATCTGAGCTTCCATGTCCCACCCTTCACCTGATTCCAGGGAGGCATTAGATCGGCTTCTTGTAAGCCTGGGGGAGAAATCATTGTCCTCAGGTAGTGAGAGCTGGCCATTTGTGCTCACCTGTGAGTGCAGAGCTGACTCAGAGCATGATGGGGACGGTGGGGCCGGCGCCATCTTGGATTCCGGCTGGCGCTGTAATGAAGATCTGCAGCGGCCAAAATAGTCTTCCAGATCACCCCCTGCACAGTGTCCGCTGCTGCCCTTAGGTGCCTTTAGCTTGTCCTTCCCCATGGGATTGTTTTGGGCCGGTTTACTGGCCGTTATAAGGTCCGTGGAGCTGAGGGAGACGGGAGCTGAGTGCAGGCACGTCTCACCTCTCCATGCGTCAGGCCAAGCCCCCCGTCTCCAGCTTTTAAAGGGACAATGATCCCATCTTCATTTTCTAAACTGCCTAAAGGGGTCTTAAGCTTGTAACATAACAAACTTTTTTATTATATAAAAGTGGGAGTGTTGAACTACATTAGACTCATGGCCACATCTAAATACAACATTCATTCCTTGTTTCAGAGGAGGATATCAATCTATGTGAATAGCTTCACTAATTTAAACAAAAAAGTCTGCTCATAGGAAGCTTATGGTTCCAAAAAGACTTGTAGTTTAATTTTATTATTAAACCCCTTGGGCGCCAAGGTCCCTAGCCTAAATATCCAGAATGTTTTTCTTTCTCAGTAACACTGTATCAAAATTCCCTCCATGCTAGACAGCCACATGGACTTAAAGTCAAGGGCTTTTATGCTTTAAAGGTAACAAATAGGAGAGGGGATTTTGATACGGTGTTACTGAGAAATGAAAAATCCTGGATTTTTAGGCTAGGGACCTTGGTCCCCAAGAGGCTCAATAATGAAATGAGTCTGAAAGTGTTTTTGGAACCTTAAGCCTCAGATAAGGAGACTTTTTTTGGAAAGCTAGTGCTATTTGACTGTTTAAATTAGTGCAGCTATATACAGTATCTCACAAAAGTGAGTACACCCCTCACATTTCTGTAAATATTTGACTATATCTTTTCATGTGACAACACTGAAGAAATGACACTTTGCTACAATGTAAAGTAGTGAGTGTACAGATTGTATAGCAGTGTAAATTCAATGTTCCCTCAAAATAACTCAACACACAGCCATTAATGCCAAATTAAAGTGAACATGCGTAAATTGGGCCAAATTAGCCACCCCCCAGTGTCATGTGACTCGTTAGTGTTATAAGGTCTCGGGTGTGAATGTGGAGCAGGTGTTTTCAATTTGGTGTTATCCCACTCACTCTCTCATACTGGTGACTGGAAGTTTAACAAGGCACCTCATGGCAAAGAACTCTCTGAGGATCTGAAAAAAAGAAGTGCTGCTCTACATAAAGATGGCCTAGGCTATAGGAAGTTTTTAAAAGACCCTGAAACTGAGCTGCAGCACGGTGGCCAAGACCATACAGCGGTTTAACAGGACACATTCCACTCAGAACTGGCCTCACCATGGTCGACCAAAGAAGTTGAGTGCACGTGCACAGCGCCATATCTAGAGGTTGTCTTCGGGAAATAGGTGTACGAGTGCTGCCAGCATTGCTACAGAGTTTAAAGGGGTAGGGGGGGTCAGCCTGTCAGTGCTCAGTCCATACGCTGCACACTGCATCAAATTGGTCTGTGAGGCTGTCGTCCAAGAAGGAAGCCTCTTCTAAAGATGATGCACAAGAAAGCCTGCAAACAATTTGCTGAAGACAAGCAGACTGAGGACGTGGATTACTGGAACCATGTCCTGTGGTCTAATGCGACCAAGATAAACTTATTTGGTTCAGATAGTGTCAAGTGTGTGTGTGGTGGCAACCAGGTGAGGAGTACAAAGACAAGTGTGTCTTGCCTACAGTCAAGCATGGTGGTAGGAGTGTCATGGTCTGGGGCTGCATGAGTGCTGCCGGCACTGGGGAGCTACAGTTCATTGAGGGAACCATGAATGCCAACATGTACTGTGACATACTGAAGCAGAGCATGATCCTCTCCCTTTGGAGACTGGGCCATAGGGCAGTATTCCAACATAATAACGACCCCAAACACACCTTCAAGACGACCACTGCCTTGCTAAAGCATGTCTCCAGACCTAAACCCTGATGAGCATCTGTGGGGCATCCTCAAACGAAAGGTGGAGGAGTGCAAGGTCTCTAACATCCACCAGCTTTGTGATGGTGTCATGGAGTGGAAGAGGACTCCAGTAGCAACCTGTGAAGCTCGGGTGAACTCCATGCTGAAGAGGGTTAAGGCAATGCTGGAAAATAATGGTGGCCACACAAAATATTGACACTTTGGGTCCAATTTGGACATTTTCACTTAGGGGTGTAGTCACCTTTGTTGACAGCGGTTTAGACATTAATGCTTGTGTGTTGAGTGATTTTGAGGGGACAACAAATGTACACTGTTATACAAGTTGTACACTCACTACTTTACATTGTAGCAAAGTGTAATTTCTTCAGTGTTGTCACATGAAAAGACATAATAACATATTAACAAAAATGTGAGGGGTGTACTCGCTTTAGTGAGATACTTTACATAGGATGATATCCTCCACTGAAACAAGGACTAAATGGTGTATTTAGATGTGGCAGTGTGTCTAATGTAGAGAACACTTTCTCTACAATACTTTCTAATAATAAAAAAAATGTTTACAAGCAGAAGCCTCCTTTAGAATGGTCCCAGCAGTTTTGAAATGAAGGTGGGATCATTGTCCCTTTTAAAAGCCAGAGACGGTGAACGTCCTAACGTCATGACGAAGCACGTGATTACGTGACAAACACGCCAATGTAGAAAAATATGGGGCCAGTCCACAAAATGTATACAAAGAATATTATTATAGATACCGTACCATCATCCAATTTTTAAATGGAAAGATTTTTGGTGATCTGGTTCCCAACCCAGAAAACCAATAGAAAAGGGGGAGCTAGTGGACTATTGCGGTACTTGATACATGATTTAAATCACAATGTGAGGGAAAAATAAAAGTTTTGAACAATTTATTACAGAAACACAGAAATAAAGACAAAATCAATACACAACATATATACTAAAAACCGTACATATAATGGATGATTTCAATATTTCAATTGACTAGTTTCGCCACAAAGTGGCTTCTTCAGAATATATATACATCTGAAAGACAAATTCACAGATATATATAATACATTGCAGTGTATTATAATACAAAATTGCATGGGAGAAAGGTTCAATATGTATATTGGTTTCTTACCCAAGTTAAGCACGGCCAGAATATAGCGAGCGCACCCAGGCACAGTCTCCCGCGGCGACTGGGGGAGGGGGTGAAAACCAGGCCAACCGAATACGGTCTGATAAGGAGATAATCTATGTTGTAAACAAGAAGTTAATGTGGCTGGGCATGTATGGTGTACAACCGCCACCATATACCGCCAGGAGTGAGTGTGGTACATATGGTTAAAATCTAGGGTATCACCAGTGTAAAGACAAACTTAGAAAAGACACAGAATACACCTGGAAGAACCAGTAAAGGATTTAAGTGAGTTAAGTGATAAAAGGTGATGAATAGATTTAAATAGATCACACCATTAAAATTGGTGGGGTGATCCCCATCAAGGTAAGTAGAACATAAAATGGTGATAGGTGAACTGAAGTGACAAGCTTGTAGTTCCAACCATTAAAGGCAAGAAAAAACAAGACAGGTGGGGTGATCCCCATCAAGGTAAGTAGAACATAAAATGGTGATAGGTGAACTAAAGTGACAAGCTTGTAGTTCCAACCATTAAAGGCAAGAAAAAACAAGACAGCGTAAAGTGTGTGAAACCAGGTAAATGGGGTTAGTCCATAAAGGGTCCCCCCATAAAATTACCAGGCAGAAATATACCCGCATGTAAAAAAGGAAAGTGGAAAAAAAACAAAACCATATTATGTGTGGTGTACCGGTTCAATGAACCGGTAGTGTCAAGTGACATATTAAAGGGATAAAACGAGGTCCCAATTGGTTAGGTAACAGAAAGTGAGCCCCAATATAAGTGAAATATCGAAGGAATGGAAAAGGGGACAGTGGGAAGGAGAGAAGAAGGGAGAAGGAGGAGATCATTAGATGCATATCATTAGGTAGATAACACCTGTTGTGTTGCAGGTCGCCACAAAATGTGGTGTGAACAATTCCCCATTGGGGAGCCAAACCTTAGTACTCGATGGAATCCAAGGGCACAGGGGGCACTGCCCACACGGGGCAGTACCACAGGGACTCTCGGAGATTCCCCTTTCTGATGTATAATGGCTCTTGGTGAGACGGTCTCTAAGGGAGCGAGCCCTCCGAAAGACAACTTCCGGCTGGTCACGCACATAGTTGGTTAGTATGTGGTGGCCTGTAAGTAAATGCCAGTGTTTGGCCAATATCTTTTTGAGTTCGACCTGATGTGCTAAATATTGTGTAATAATTTTCACAGTGTTAGGTCTAGGGGTACGTGGGCTTGGGTATAGCAGTGCGTTCCTGCTGCGACTGTTCGCTTTATTGAAAGCCTTCCTTAAGTTAGTCTTTGTATAGCCTCTCAATAGAAGGCGTTCCTTGAGGGCATGCGATTGCTTGAAAAAGTCATCATCTAGTGCACAGTTCCGGCGGAGTCGTAAATACTGCGCGTAAGGGATACTGTGCACTAGAGATTTGGGTGTGTGCTAGAGGCGTGCAGAAGCGTATTCCCAGCTGTGGGTTTACGGTATAGATCAGTACCGAGAGAACCATCGGGTCCAATCCTGATTAAAACTTCGAGGAATGGAATCTGCAGTCTATCCATAGAAACAGTGAAATGTAGATTCATAGAGTTTATGTTGATGACTTCCATAAATGAAGTCAGCAAGGATTGTGGTCCGGTCCAAACTATAAACCTGTACCAACATAAAATGTGTTCCAAGTATATTGAGTAGACATCATCTGCAAAGATCTGTTTTTCCCACGCACCTAAATATAAATTTGCATATGAAGGTGCACAAGATGTGCCCATGGCGACACCCTGGACTTGTAAATAGTGTTCATCCTCAAAAACAAATACATTGCGCCTGAGGATAAACATAAGTAATTGGAGGATGAATTCGTTGAGAGGCCAGGAGGCCTCCTCCTGCTCCATCAGGAACGTCCTGGCCATCGCGACTCCCCTCTCGTGGGGGATGCTTGAGTACAGAGCCTCTACATCGATAGCCACGAGAAGGGAGTCGGGAGGGACCAGGACATCCTCAATGTGCCTGAGGAGGTCCGAGGTGTCCCGGATGTGAGAAGGCAGATTGGACATGTGAGGAAGTAGAAAGCTATCAACAAACTTGCTTATGTTGTCAGTAAGCGACCCAATGCCCGAGACAATAGGTCTCCCAGGGGGATTTTTTAGATGTTTATGCGTTTTGGGCAGTGCATAGAATGTCGGGGTACGTGGATGTTTAGGGAGGAGATAATTGAGGGTATCTTTGTCAATTAAATCCTGCCAAAAGGCCCCAGTACACAGTTCATTGGAGAATATGGACAGGCAATTAGATGAGATCGGTTGATACCAGAGGGGATTTTTTAGTATATTCTGGCACATGCTCAAATATTGCGCATGTGACATTAACACTATGTTACCCCCTTTGTCAGAGGGTTTGATGACAATGTCATCCCGTCGCTGTAAGTTTTTTAGGGCCCGTTGTTGGGGCAATGATAAATTAGGTGTAAACTCCTGCCATGTTTGGGTTTTAAGTTCCTTAATACACTGGTGAAGGAAAGCCCAGATGATTGGACATGTGTTTAGGTCAGGAAATTTATTTGATTTAACTTTAAACTTTCTATCCAAAAGTGTAATTGATTTCATAGGTGTGAGTGCCCCTAAGGTATCAACTGCTTGGTCTTCCTCTGTGTCTGAATGGTCATTGGTATTGCTCTCATCATAGAGTAGCATTAAATTGCGTAGTGCGCGAAACTCATCCATGGTAAAGTTAAAGTTTGGCGATTGGTATCGAACATGTATTTAAAGGTTAAGTTTCTAGCGAAAAGGTATAAATCCTTAATTGTCTCAGTGACAAGTATCGGGCTCAGAGGGCAAAAGCCCAAGCCCAGTTTAAGGACAGAGACCTCATCGGCAGATAGGGGGCAAGCGGCCAAGTTAACGACATCCTAGGTGTGTGGGTTGGGATTGGTGGGTAGGGGAGTGGGGGGTGGTTTGCAGACAAATGCGTCCAATTTGGTTTGTTGTTGTTTTCTGTGGTCGGGGGATGTCAAATCTAAAAAATCAATATCTATAAGTGTTTTTTTGGAATTACTTGATAGGGCTGCCAGGGCCAGAGAGATGACGTTATGTAATGTGGAGGGTCCTGCTATACCCCCTGATTGTGAGGCAAGTGGTGGTGAAGGATCTCCCTGTGAATGTGTGAAACGCGCCAATGTAGGCAGCAGTACCTGCAAGCCCAGGACTTGCCCACACTGTCCATGCCGGTGGTGGAACACGCGCCTCCCTCAACAAGTCCATGTAGGACATAGCATGAGAGTGGATGCGCTGTGGGAGCACGTCAAATGTGAACTGATTCCTACCTTGTGATTCCCTAGGAATGGAGAAATAGATGATGCCATTGAGTACCATCGAAAATCACCGGGGTGGCAAATGAATTAAGTGCAGCGAACGGGAGTGTTGAGAACCCTCCGGCAGCAATTGACATCCCAATTTTCATAACACTAGAGGTCATTGTTCCTATTGAACTGCTCTAATGTATATACTAGTTTTTGCCAATGCTGTTACGCTGCTAAATCTCTGCTCTACTTTATTGTCATTAAGACAGTCTGTGATTCAGAAGAGATTCAACACAGAAGAGATATTTGCGTTTGGGACTTTGATTGATTATCAACTTTTTAATTTTTATATCGTTCCATTGTTTGTTTGTTTTACTTCAATCACTGTGTATGCATTTTTATGTGTGGCTTTACCTGACAATTGCGCGGTCGTGCAACGTTGCACCCAAACAAAATTGATGTCCTTTTTTTCCCACAAATAGAGCTTTATTTTGGTGGTATTTGATCACCTCTGCAGTTTTTATTTTTTGTGCTATAAACAATAAAATAAAACTATAAAATTGTTCTCCATTTAAAGTTTTGAAGTAATGGGGCCATGTAAGTACAAAAGCCAGAAGAGACCTTATTACCCAGAAAAAAGCTTCTTCTATTGCCCTTGCAACTGGGGCTTGAATTATTCCAAGCTCTGACCTTATGGTAATCCCAGCTAATTGATATCCCAGTGTCCAAAGACAGTATCTCTATGGCCAGTAGGAGCAGTCTCTTTGAACACAGGGATGACAATTGTTTGAGCTTAGCATCATGTCAGGGTTTGTAAATTATTCATAAAGTGGATTGCCCTCTACAGGGATGACTAATTGTAGCCGGGATTGGTTCCTTATCAGAGTGTCTGGGAGAATGGGTAGACCGACACCTGCAGCCTTTGGTTCAAAGACTGCCTGGTTACATTAGGGATACTAGCACAGTCTTATCCCATATCACATCTGTTAAATGGATGTCAACTTATGTATGGGCTACATTGGATGTGAGGGCACTGTATTCCTCTATCCCCCACAGCGTATGACTGCAAGGCATCCAATATCATCTTTAACACTACAGCTCCTATTCTCAGGAGTTACAGGAGTTTATTTTGTTAAACGTGGAGTTCCTATTGACGTACAATTATTGTTTATTTGATGGTGTATATAATGTACAGCACTGTGGGGCTTTGGATGCTAGATTTTCACCATCAATTGCAAATCTGTATATGGGCTGGTGGGAGGAACTTTTCTTGTTCTCCCCCAGCAAATCATTGTGCCAGGCAGATCGTTTGGTATGGTCGCTATATCGATGACCTCCTGATGGTGTGGGATGGCGACACCTTAGGATTGCATGATTTCTTGCAATATCTAAATGATAATCAGTTAAATTTAAATTTTTCAATTAAGCACAATGATTTTAGTATCAACTTTCTAGATATTACCCTACAGGGTCATTCAATTACAGCTAGTGTCTCAACAAGCACTTACAGAAAATCCTGCTCTGGCAATATTACACTTTTTGCAGCCAGCTGTCATCTATCCCACACCATCAATGCCATCCCGTATGAGGAGTTCATTCAAGCAAGACGCAATTGCTCAACAGATTCAGCCTTTGAACTGGAATGGAGGGTAATTTATCAGCATCCATTGGCAGTGGCATCACTAGGGTTGGTGTCACCTGGTGTGGTAAAACATGGTGTCACCCCCCCTCCTGTCCAGGCTGCCCTGCAGACAGTGCATGTCACGGGGCGCACCCCAAACCGTAACTGTAAAAGATAGTATAGGGTCGTATAGTGGTCGGTTGGGGTAGTATAGTGGCAGGCTAGGGTAGTATAGTGGCAGGTTAGGGTGGTATAGGGCAGGTTAGAGTGGTAAAGTGGCAGGTTAGGGTAATATAAGGTGGTATAGTGGCAGGTTGGCGTGGTATATGGAAGGTTAAGGTGGTATTGGGCAAGTTGGGGTGGTATAGGGCAGGTTGAGGTGGTACATGGCAGGTTAGAGTGGTAAAGGGCAGGTTGGGGCAGGTATAGGGCAGGTTAGGGTGGTATAGGTTGTAGTGGCAGTGTGCTCAGTCACTGCAGATGAAGACTGCTGTGTCCTTGCCTCTTTCTCCTTCTTCAGCTAAGGGATCAGCCAGAGTGAAGGAGAATGTGGGAGGAGTGGAGGAGGCAGACACACCCCCAGCTCCGCCCACCAACTCCAGTTCCCTTAGGAGATATTGGAGATCCCGAGGGACAGCTTAACCTGACTAGGAAGTGTCACAGGCAGCCTCCCCTGCACAGCTGGGTGCCCTGCTCTCACTGAAGCTCTAAGTGCAAGCAATACAGTACAGTGTGTAGCGGCGGCCCCGGTGTCACTTCTCTGATGAGTGTCACCCGGTGCGGGCTGCACCCCCATAGTGACGCCACTGTCCATTGGATAGAGATTATAGCAGCTCTATTATACATCAGGAATTAGAAAGCAGACACATTTAAGAAAATAATTTTACAACTCCAAAAATAGAGGAACAGGTAAACCAATTACTTTTGTAACTACATTTTCAAAATCAGTCCATATGGTACAGTGGCAGAGCTAGATAGCTAATGCATTTCACACCGTATGTTGGTGCTTAATTAAGCACCAACATATGGTGTGAAATGCATTAGTATCTAGATCTGCCTCTGTACCATATGGACTGATTTTGGATTTTAAATTATCAATAAAGGTGTTATATCAGTGTGCGGCCATCCAGGACTCCTCTTTGCTTCTTGATCCATTGCAGAGCCTGCACCTGTGAGCCTTATTAGGGCGTGTGCTTCAGGGAGTTTTTTTCTGGAGCGGCAATATTATTTATTTTGTCTCCATTTAAACCTTTGTCTGTATATAATATTATTATTATTTTAACTATTTGATGGTATTCTTGGGAAAATGTAGTTACAAAAGTAATGGGTTTACCTGTTCCTCTATTTTTGTTATAGTAATAAATTGTAAAAAAATATTTACTTTTTATTTCCTCTTTTCTTAAACATGTCTGCTTTCTAATCCCTGATGTATAATAGAGCTGCTATAACCTATATCCAATGGACAGTGGCATCGCTATGGGGGTGCGGGGGGTGCGGCCCGCACCGGGTGACACTCGTCAGATGGGGTGGCACCGGGGCCGCCGCTACACACTGTAATGTATTGCTTGCACTTACTTATCAGTGCAAGCAGGTTGCCGGTTCTCTAGTCAACAAGCACCCACATTAGGGAATGTTTTATCACCCAGTCTTTTCTCATCCAAACAATGGCAGTCTACCTGGCTATCATATCCTGGAAATTATCCTTGCAATACAAAGACTTGCAGGTACTGTCATTTGAGTTTGTCGGGTAAAACTTTTGTTGCCACAGATGAAGGGTTTGCTATACAACAATATGTTAACTGTGGCACAAGTTTTGTAATTTATCTGATCACTTGTATTTCATGCAACCTACAAAATGTGGGCTGCATGACATGCCCTTTGAGAACCCGAATAGGGGAACATTATTGTGACACAAATAACCCAAATGCAAAAAATATTTCTAATGCAACATGCCACTTTAGAGAATGCCATCAGGGCGGCCTTTCCTTATTCTGGTTCAGAGGCATGGAACGGCTGTCTCACTCGCCTAGAGGAGGTGATGGGGAGAGAAGGTTACTGGGGAGAGAGGCATGGTGGGTTTTTAGATTAAATACTAGATCACCTCAGGGGTTAAACTTGAAGGTGGGATTTGGAACTTCATCTACATTAAAATGTCTCTCCAGTATCCATTCTCTTTTCTGGTCTCTTCATATATCCATAGTAATTTTTATTTTTTGTCATTTGTTTTTACATTTTTTTTTCTTTATATATTTTTATGAAGTCTGTGAACACTAGTGGCATACACATGGACTCCCTAGTATGTATTGCAGCTGATTCTCCCTTCTGTCAATTGTTAACAATCAATTAGGACAATACATGGGTGGAGTATGTGATTTGCAGAGTTACTATTTAGTTTAAAGTTTTGTGTCTAAATGTAGTTATGACAAAGGCCTCATAGGCTGAAACGCATCAACTGATCTTATCTGTGTTTTTACATTGGTTTTTGAATAAGAATAAAGATTTTTTTTTTAAGAGCAACAACTGGTGTGCAGATCATCTCTCTTCATTATCTACTTAGCTAAACGAATTTGGATAGACCACCCATGAGCTCTATTTTCAGTATGTAATATGGGTAGTAGCACTGATTCTTCTGGTTGCCATCTCATTTTTGTCTCAAAATACTGACCAAACTGTTCTCGTCAAATAGATTGGGTTAGGAAGTTTCAGAGTATAGGAGAGGCCTAAAGCCCCATACACACGGTCGGATTTTCCGATGGATTCTGTCCTATCGGACAATGTTGTCGGAAATTCCGACCGTGTGTAGGCACCATCGGACATTTTCCATCGGATTGTCCGATGGACAAAGTTGTATCTCCTGCTCTATAAATTTTCCGACAACAAAGTCAGTTCACACCAATTCCGATCGTGTGTTTAGCGAATTCCGACGGACAAAGTGCCACGCATGCTCAGATCACATTACAAGACCAAAGCTATTGGCTACTAGCCTCTACGTAGTCCCGTCGTAGGCAACAAACGTCACCACGTTCAGAATGATCGGATTTTCCGTCAACTTTGTCCGACCGTGTGTATGCAACACCAGTGTCGGACTAAATCCATCGGACCAAATCCGATGGATTTGGTGGTCGGATTTTCCGACCGTGTGTATGGGGCTTTAGAGAAGTCCTGGAGGTGAACATAGGAGTAGGTAACGAGGGAGCTGGAGAGCAGGAGGTCTTGGGAAGGCCATTCCCAAGACCTCCTGCTCTCCAGCTCCCTCTTTACCTACTCCTATGTTCACCTCCAGGACTTCTCTAAGGCCTCTCCTATACTCTGAAACTTCCTAACCCAATCTATTTGACAATCTCCTACTTTATCAGCCTTTAAGCAATCCCTTCTCTTTAGAAAAGCCTATTCTGCTTGGACCGGAAACCCCATCTCTTTAGAGAAATCTATCCTGCCTCCACCTGAAAACTCATCTCTTTAGAGAAGCCTGTCCTGCCTCCACCTAATTAATATTTTCTCCATCAGCTTATCCCCCACAGTTATTAACCTTTGTATTACTTGACCCTTCCTTTTTAGATTGTAAGCTCTAACGAGCATGGTCCTCTGATTCCTCTTGTATTGTCACTGTACTGTCTGCCTTCTTTTTAAAAAGCACTGCACAAACTGTTGGTGCTATATGAATCCTTTGTAATATAAATATTTCAGGATTTGTCTGAAAACTCAAAGTCTTGTACTTTATTCTCAGTCTCCATGCTTCAGAGTTCCCCCTCATCTCCTCCAGTGACCCCATGTGCACCTGGATGTGGGGGAACGGTCTCTTCACCCCAAAGTGTTTTGGGACCCAGTGGTAACAGATGCATGACATGGACTCGACCCCTGCTGCCATTTTGTTTCATGGTCACTGGCTTTGAAGACTTGGCTGTTAAAGCCAAAGTTCTGAGGGATCAAGGTATCTCCAACGCCATTATTCCTACGCTACTTAAAGCCAGGAAATCGACCTCTGGGATGATCTTCTATCATTGCACTTACAAGGCTCACTTAACATGGTGCAGGGCATGGACGTTTACCCTAAAGAATACTCCATGGAATGTGTCCTATCTTTTCTCCAGTCTGGGCTGGATTAGTGCTTGGCCTTGAGTACCACTGAAAGGTCAAGTTTTGGCTATTCTCTTCAGATATCTCTGGCCACTCATTTACAGAGCAAGGCTTTGTTAAGGGGGAGGCTCACATAGTGCTCCTGTTTGTTTACCAATCTCACTATGGGATCCTAATCTAGACCTGTTGGCTTTACAGAAGTCTTCACCTCTACAGAGACCATTCAGGATATTCTGATTAAAAATGTATTAAAGTATAATTTATTTTGTATACACTGTCACCAGTCAGTTTCCCTGATTACTGCCACACCAGTCAGATGATGACTCTGGTGACAGTATGCTCTGGGGCAGGGGTTTTCTCCAGGAATTGCAAATACTGATATGGATTCTGGAACCCAGAAGCTTTGTAGGGTATTGGGTGGGATGACGCTTCCAACTCTGGGCCCATGTTTTACTTGTAACCAGCATCCTGAATGTGCAGGTGGCATTTACTATAGGAGTTGACCATGGTTCAGGGCTCTACATGGGAGACAGGAAGCCCCAACCCAGAGGTCAGGGTGTGGGCCAGTGCAGCAGGGACCTGCAAGAGAGACCCAGAGTCTCAGTTTTGTGAGACACTCTGGAGGACAAGGCATGTGCCAGAGTGTGAAGCTAATCCAGCAGAACCCCAAGTGTGAGCGAATAAAGCATTTGTGTTCCTGTGTAGCATAAGAAGAGGAATGCTGAAAACCCCTGCAAGGGTATCCCTTTTTGTGTTGGAGTAGAATTTTCTTCGAATTTTAAATTTTTTATTGAGTAAACAAGAATATAACAAAGGATATTCCCTCGCAGGGGAATCTGAGAAGTACAGTAACAAAGCATGTTAAACAGTGGCGATTAACTAGAGCATATACCGGAAATATATAGCAGTAATTCCATACAACTGAGTGCTTTGGGGGTATCGATGAGGGGTAATTAAGCAGTTATGCGGAAAGCTGCACAAAGCGACTCTAGTAAGTATTCTACCTGAGGGTCTGGTGACCCGACACCCCATCTGGGTTCAATCTGTGTCGGGGCCCCAGGGCCCTCCGGACGTGAAAAGCCCGGGAAGTCAATGTGCACTGCTTGGGAGTAAGAGACTCATGGTGTACTCAAAACTAAGAGGGACGTGAGTCCCTGCGGCGAGACCCCTGTTGGTCTCAAGGTAAATAATTGCCCTCAAAAGCAATCTTGGTACTGTCCCGTGGGGGAATGACCATTTGGTGAGTGGTACTTGTTTAAAATGAAATGAAAAATTAACAAAAAGTAGAGAAAGGTTACAACTTGACTTTTCGCCACTGATATATGAGTATCAGGTCTCAGGAACATGGACGCCCGTCCTTCCCGCTAGCAGGCGCCAGCGGGAAGGGTGGGAAAAGGAGGAAGAGATATAAGAGAAGGTGGGAAAAGAGAAAGGAGAGAGGAGATGGGGGATCAAGAGCAAGGGGGTGTCTGTTTCGAGGAGAGCTTGAGGAGGTCAAGAGGGGTCAGATCTGGGAGTTCATCTGGTATTGGTCTTAGGTCCTGGATTAGAGAAGGGTCCCAATGTATTGGGCCCAGGGGTCCCACACACATTTAAATTTATCTAGTTTGTCGAGAATGATGTTGGAGGTTTTCTCTTGGAACATGATCCAGGTAATTTTTTGTTTAGTTAATGGGAATGAGACCTTAGGGGATTTCCATGATCGGGCTATTGTTAATTTAGCTCCGATGAAGATGTAGTGAATCAAGATTTGGCTATTTTTGGTGGTTTTAGGAATTCTCTGATTTAGGAGTGCTATTGTTGGTGATTGAGGAACCGCAACGCCCGTGACTTTGCGGATTAGGCCAAAGATCTTGTTCCAATAGCTTCTGATTCTGGGACATTCCCAGAGGATGTGTAGAAGAGATCCTAGGTGGCCGCAGCCCCTAAAGCATAGGGGAGAGGACTGGGGATAAAATTTGGCTAGGCGTGTCGGTACCAGGTACCAGCGGGTGAAGACTTTAATGTCTGCTTCCATTAATGATACGTTAAGGATTCCCTTGAAGGCATTTGTGAAGCAGGAGTGCCAGGTGTCTAAATCCCACTCAAATTCCAGGTCGCGTTCCCAGCCCTGCATGTATTGCGCTTTCTCATGGGGTTCGGCTAGAGCAGAGTAGATTAGAGAAATTCCCCCCCTCATGTCCATGGCTGAGGAACACCATTGTTCATATGGGGTGACAGTTAGGGGGCTATTGTCTTGAGAAGATAGTGTGTGTAAGAAGTGTGCTATTTGTTGGTAGCGGAATCTCTCCGAGAGGGGCATTTCTAGTTATGAGGTGCATTGGCTTAGGTTAAGGGGACCATTTGAGTTAAAGAAGTGCCCTATTCTGTAAAGGCCTTTATCTAGCCACCATTGGAATGCCTTTATATCCAGCCCTGGGGGAAATGCGGGGTTGTTGAAGATATGAGCAAGGGGTTGCCACCTTGATGTAATGATATTTAGTTTATGTATTGTGTCGCATAGAGCCAGTGAATGGGAGAGTGTAGGGGACATGATCGGGGGTCTGGATTTAGGGGGGCGCCAGATGAGGTAATCAATGGTGTACTTGGGGATAGCTTGTCTTTCCATTTCTAACCAATCAGGTTTGGGGCCTCTAGAATAGATGGTCGATGTTTGGCTTAGTTGAGCTGCCTGGTAATACCACCAGAGGTTGGGAAGACCTAAGCCTCCTTTCCGTCTGGGTCTGAATAGGGTTTGTTTGGGGATTCTGTGGCTTGATTTGCCCCATGTGAATCTTATTATTTTAGATTGAAGGTTATGTATTTGGGTTTTGGGTACTGGTATGGGGAGTGATCGGAAGAGGTATAATAGCCTGGGAAGTAGGGTCATTTTAACGGCGTTGACTTTGCCTAGCCAGGACAATTTATGGAGCGACCATTGTTCAAGGTCGTTCTTAATTTTCTTGAACATAGGTGGGTAGTTGTGGCTGTATAGTTGGTCGATGTTGGGGGTGAGATGGACGCCTAGGTATGGGATGGAGGAAGAACTCCAAGAGAAGGGGAAGTGATTCTTTAACCTATCTACTAGGGCCAGAGGGGAGGAGATATTGAGGGCCATCGATTTGGTCATGTTGACTTGTAGGCCCGAGGCCTGTCCAAATTTATGAAGGAGTTGCAGGATGTTAGGGGTGGATATGAGGGGAGAGGTGATGAAGAGGAGGACATCATCCGCGAACAAGGCGCATTTGTGCACGGATTGTCCACATTTGACACCATGGATGTCTGGGTGGTTTCTTATGGCAATAGCTAAAGTTTCAATGCCGATAGCGAAAAGGAGGGGGGATAGTGGGCAGCCCTGTCTAGTTCCTTTATTTATGGGGAATGTGTCTGACAGGTGGCCTTGGAGTCTAACCTGTGCTTTGGGTTGGGAGTAAAGTGCTTCGAGGAGATGTATAAAGTGTGTACCAAAGCCCCATCTTTCTAAAATGTTGAATAAATATGGCCAGGTGATTGTGTCAAAGGCTTTTTGTAAATCAATGGAAAGGAGGAAGCCTTCTTGTGGGGGACCGCCGTCCCATCTCGATTTAAGCAGGGAAATAATATCCACTGCCCTCCTTATCTGATCCGGTCCCTGCCTCCCAGGAATAAAGCCCACCTGGTCTTTGTGTACATAGGACCCTATGAAGGACCCTAGTCTGTTAGAGAGGACTTTTGTCATTATTTTTAAATCATTATTAATTAATGAGATTGGTCTATAATTGCTCACTAGGGTCTGGTCCTTGCCAGGTTTGGGGATGACAGATATGTAGGCAAGATTTGATGCAGAGTCCAAGGGTGATTTCCCGTTCAGGGAATTGAAGAACCGGACCAGATAAGGAGAAAGTACTTCAGAGAAGGTCTTGTAGTAATGCGTTGAAAAACCATCTGGGCCAGGGGCTGAGCCTTTTTTAAGCTCCTTTATGACTTCTCTGACTTCTGCTTCAGTGATGGGGGCTTCCATGATTGAGCGGTGGGAGTCTGAGATCTTGGGGAGAGGAATGTTGTCTAGGAATGAATTGACAGACTGTGTACTGCTAAAGTTTGCGCCAGAGTAAAGGTTTGAGTAGAATGTGTGGAAGGCTTCCAAGATTTGTTTGGGGTTTTGTGTGAGGGAGCCAGATAGAGATTTGATTTTGGGTAGGGCCTGGGCTCTGTACTTAGGTGAAAGTTTCGCCGCCAAGTGAGGGCCGAATTTATCTGAGTTGAGATAGAATCTACCACTCACCCATTTCAAGTGTTTTTCTGCGCTACAGGTAAGGGCTGTGTTTAGGGCAATCCTGGCTGCGTCCAAACGAGCGAGCGAAGTGGGGGAGGGTTGTTTTTTGTGAGATTTGCTTAATGCTCGAAAGTTTTTCTCTAGGTTGGTTATGTCTATTTGTTTTTCCCGTTTTAGGCGTGAGGCTAGCTGGATAAGTTTACCTCTCATGACTGCTTTATGTGCCCCCCATAGCACGTTGGGGGAGGTGTCTTTGGTATCATTGAGGCGAAAGTATTCTTTAAGGTCATTTTCAAGCATAATGCAGTGTACAGGGTTGGAGAGGAGGGATTCTTTAAGGCGCCATTGTGGGGTGCTAGCTTGATTAAGGAAACCGGAGATTTTGAGGGAGACTATGGAGTGATCGGACCAAGGGACTTCGTTTATAGAGGCCTGAGAAGCTAGCTGAATGTCTGAGGAGTGGAGGAAAATATGGTCTATGCGGGCATATGTTCTATGGGGTGCAGAGAAATGGGTGTAGTCCTTGGCAGTGGGGTTTAACTCCCTCCAGGAGTCTATCATGCCCATAGAGTGGAAGAGCCGAGCAATGTTGAGACTCTGTTTAGGGGGTCTTTTGAGGCGAGATTTGTTTTGAGATGATTTGTCTAATATGTGGTCGAATGCGACGTTAGAGTCGCCTCCTATGATCACTTTGCCTTCTAAGTGCTGTGGGAGGGAGGTCAGCATAGAGGAGAAAAAGGGGGCTTGGCCTTTATTAGGGGCATAGTATGAGATAAGGGAAAAAAGTATTCCGTTTATGAATCCCTTGACTAGGATATATCTTCCCTCACTATCCCTGATGATTTGGGATAGGGTGAAAGGGGTGCGTTTGGAGATGAGGATGGCTACCCCTCTTTTCTTATCATCTGCGTTAGCTAAGAAGAAGGTGGGATAGTTTCGGTGGAGAAAGGTAGGGTTGAAGCTTTTGGGGAAGTGGGTCTCTTGAATCAGGATAATGTCTAGATTCTTGGAGTGGTAGTTATGGAAGGCCTTACGTCTTTTCACTGGGGAGTTCAGGCCCTGTGCGTTGTGGGAGGCTATCTTGAGGGAATGTTGTTTGGGGGTTTCGTCAGCCATGAACATGAGGGTGTGGGTGCGCATACATGTTAGTATTTCTTACCTGATCCATGGGCGTAGGATATTGGAGCCAGGGGGTGCGAGATGAGCCCAGAATCTGAGTAGGCGTGAGTCGGCAAGCTCTCCACGAAGGCACCTGAAGGGGGGGAGAGAAGGGAACAAAGGAGGTGAGAAACGACCAGAGAGGGAAAGAAAGGAGGGTGAGAAAGAAAGAGGGGGAGCCCAGAATATGAGAAATCCTGGTCTCCCTTTCTGCAGGGTTGGAAATCCAAGTCCTGCTCCGATGCCCCAAAAAATGAGGGGATCGGGTGGAGGGCAGCCCAAAAAGGGGTTGCAATCCTGATGTCACCATGGGAGGGTAGGTCCTCAGGGTCACAACAGGTGGAGTGGCAAGCGGTCCCGCTCCGGCCGCAAGGCACCCAATAACAGTAAACCAAAGCTTAAATATAAACAAAAACCTAAACAAAAACAAAAACAAAAACAAGGGGAGGCCCCATGAGAAAAAGGGGGGTGGATGTCTACCTGTCATAACTTATCAGCCGGACAGAGGAACACAAGTCTTCTAGTTAGAGACTAACATTAAATACTGTTTTAAGGCAACTGTGTCTAATAGGGAGGGGGGGGATGGGAAGGGATAGGGAGGGGAGGGGATGGGGAAGCGAGGGGTAGATGGGGGAAGGGTAAGGTTATGGAACTGCTAAAGTCCTTGGTCAAGATCTTGACAATGTTCGTGATGTTGCAGGCGTGGGGGGGGGGGGTGAATGGATCGTGAAGCCAAAAAGTAGCTAAAAAGAAAAAAAAATGGGGGGGGGGTGGGGGAGGGGGGGTTTGGACCGTATGCCCTGGGAGGGCTCGGTGGGTGTAGAATCCATTTCTACACCATCAAAGGTTCCGACAAGGACGGACAGAAGGTTTCAGACCCTTAGAGGTTGGTAGGTCACAGAGTTCATCTTGGTGGGATGGAGTCACGGTGTCTCTTTGGCTGCTGTTTCACCAATAGGGGGGCTAGCGGGCTATTTGGCGGCGGTCTCTTGGACGAGCTTGGGCGGGTCTCCATCTGGTCTGGGGCAAGTTCCTGGGTGATGAATCCTAGCTGGAGAAGTAAACGCTCGCCGTTCTGGAAATTTGTGATATTGAATGTTTTTTCTTTGTATTGAAATTGCAGGCGAAAAGGGAAGGCCCATCTATATTTGATCATCTTTTGGGAGAGAACGTCCAGTAAGGGTTTGAGGGCTCTCCTTTTCTGGATCGTGGTGGGGGATATATCCGCGAAGATTTGGATTTTGTTGCCGTTCAGGGAGATATTGTCCCTATTGCGGGATCTCTTCATAATTTCTTCTTTAACCCCATAGAAATGTGGTTTGACCACAATGTCCCGAGGAAGGCCATCTTGGCGAGGGGGTTGCAGAACTCTGTGGGCTCTGTCCAATTCGAGCTTGTCATCAGGAATATCTGGGATAAGATCTTTGATCACGGCTTTAACGGTGTCATTCACGTCAGTGTTGGATTCGGGTATCCCTCTGATGCGGAAGTTGTAGCGTCTGCTCCTGTTCTCCAAATCGTCTATTTTGGAGAGGGCAGTTTCAAGTTGGTCCTGTAGTGTCTGGATGCATGCTGTGTTCTGATTCGTTCGTGCTGCAGCTTCATCCATTGATTGTTCAATTACATCCATTCTGGCCCCCAGGCTCTGTAAATCCGCTTTTATTGAGGAGGTGATCTGCATTGCATTTTGGGCTAGACCAGCAGATAACATATTAGAGAAGCTGTTTAAAAGCTGAGCCATTTCAGGGGGGTAATTGGGCTGAATGGGGGAGGCCTGCAGAGAGTCATTTATGCTGCCAGGTGTGTTAATCAAGGGGGAATACTGATTGTCCATCTGCAGTCTGCCCAGGAGAGACTCTGTTGAGGCAGGAGAGGAGAAGGGGTTCTGATCGCTACTCACTGTTAGTGGGGCCGTCAGGATAGGAACTGCTGTGTTGCTCAGTGTGGCTGTGACACCGCATGGATTCGCTGCGGTCGCCATCTTGGAAGGCTCTGGGGCTGATAGGCCAAAGTTCAATTGACGATTAACGTCCTTTCGATTGTGCGGTTGCGACATACGGGTGGGTGCCCTGGGTTGTCCGGAGGTCGGCGGGGGTCTCCCCGTGCGTGTCCGCTAGTGGATGCTTAAGATAGGCGCCTTGGAGGACCGGAGCGGTGCGGAGCTCCCGGCTAGCGTGGCGATCCGGAAGTCCCGCGCATGCGCACCGGAGTAGAATTTTCTTTCAATAAAAGTGGGCAAAGAAACCCTTAAATGAACATTGATGAGTGGACTTTCGTTCTTACAAGCACTACACACTGAATCTCACAAGAGTCAGTGTTGTTAGGCAAAGACAATTATGCAATATGTTGTTCAGAATAGAGCATTTGACGTTAAGTTGGAGCTTTTATCTTATAAAATGCAGGTAAAGAAAATCCTCTGCAGTCTCTGCTACAAAATCAGGGTACTCAATATTTTTTCAAAAATATCCCCAAGTAAACAAGGGATACTCACAAAATGGAGTGTGAAATTTGTGTGCCCGAATAGAGGGACCACTATAACTTGTAGTTGAGTCTCTGTAGAAGATGGAGGCAGAAGTGCAGCAACATACCATGTGTATTTTCAGTGGCGTGTTGCAGTTTCCTCATTCTCCTGAGACTTAGTTTAGATAGACTGGTGATTTTTCTCCTATTTAAACTTAAACACATCTGTCACAAGATGTTCTACGCAGGGTGCACTTTTTCACCATAAAGGAGGAGATCTTATGCCTGGCCTGGGAGAAAGGCCCAATTGATTTTGATGGAGCCCCTATACAGATCTACCCTGATATCTCCATGCAAACACAAGCCATGCAAGGACTTGTACGACCCCTCCTCGAGGTGATACGGGAAGCTGAAGCTACTTGCCGTTGGGGCAATCCTTTTCACCTGATTGTGAGGAAGCAGGGATCTGAGTTCCACCTCTGCTCACCAGACCAACTCCCAGACCTATTCAGCTTCATTGCTAAGCCGGCTGTAAGTGTCCCTTGTTATCTACTTTCCCAGGAGGCGCTCAGCCCGCCTTTGCCTAGACTGCAACAGGTTGGATGATCCCGCTCTTGCGCTTCTAGTCGCAAGGCTGCCAGATCCGATCCGACATCCTGCGAGGCCTTACTCCTTCCTCCAATTCAGTGACTGGTAAGACACCACAGGAACTTTTCCTGTCGACCTTCCCAGAGCAAACCCTGCAGCTCTTTGGGTTCCAGTTATCTCTGGGTTACGTTTACACTGACTCTATGGGCCACTCCGGTTGGTGTCCCAGTCTGCCTCTAATGGATCCATAACTCAATATCTCCTGCAGACCATTGCAGAAGGGGGCATTTCCTTTGCTGATCCGGTATATTTTTTCTCTACTGCTTATGGCACTAGGCCACAGCTGGAGTTGTAATTCACTGTTATGTTTGCCACTCTCCCCTGTTCGCATTCCTTATGGCTTGCGACAGGGGAGATGGATACGAGAGACAGGGGTCTGCGGACAGGCTCCAAGCTCCAACACCACTGGCCCTTCCCAGCATTATATGGCCGTTACTACACTGGCCCCGTACGGCCTTGCCCGATGGGGAACTTGCTTCCCGTACAATCCCTGTGTTCACTAAACCTTCATTCCCACCCCCCCCCCCCCCCCCCCCCCCGTGTTTGTTGTTTTTTCTTTTCATTGTGTTGACTCTTACGTTACTTATAATATGGTTCTCGCTGCCCTTAACGCTCCGACCACCCCCAATTAGGGCGGAATGTATAGGCACCATTGGTGCTTGACGGGGGGGTCACAGCGTAATCACACTTGAAGACCGAATTCCCCCCCTTTCCCTTCCCCCCCCTCTCAACCTCTCTATCCCCCTCCCCCTCCCTGTTTGGGTCTCTCTCAATCACTTAGCTCACTGCCTCTCGACTAGGGGGGGGGTCCCTTGGTCGGGGCCCTTTCCCACACTCTACTGTGGCCACCTCCACACTAGACGGCAACATGGGTCTCCTTAAGATCACCTCCCTCAATGTGCATGGCCTTAACATACCAGAAAAGCATTCTCAGCTCCTGGCTGACTTACGCAAAAGTAAAACTCAAGTTGTCTTTTTGCAGGAAACGCACTTTCATGGTGATCGTATTAAAGCTTTCCCGATGGCGTACCACATTGTTTCGCCCATCTCCAAATCATCTAAGGGGGTTAGCATCCTGCTGGCTAAATCGGTACCATGGATGTTTGAGGCGCAGTGAGCAGACGCACAGGGCTGTTTTCTCCTAAAAGGGGAATGTGCTTGACTTGCGGGTCACCTTTTGCCTACATATATTTTCCTAACGTGGACCATCCGCAATTTTTTCGGAAGCTGCTGCTTACTGGAGTTCTCGGTGGGGCTGCTTGTCTTTGGGGGGGGACCTCAACTTCACTATGGATCCATCTCTAGACGCCTCACGCGGCGCCTCCCATCTCTCCTATTCGCGCCTTAAGCGCATTAAGATCTGCATACTCTACGTCTAATAGATCCCTGGTCGTTGCTACATCCCCAGGAGCGAGACTACTCCTTTTTCTTCCAGGTACATCACTCCTACTCGCGACTGGACTACCTGTTGATGATGCATAAAGACTTATCCAGAGTAGTGTTCGCCTCTATCTACGTTATATCTTTTTCGGACCGTGCACCAGTCCACCTGACACTTGAATTGGGACCGGTGACCCAGACCCCTCCATCCTGGAGACTGAATGAAACTTTGCTCCAGTCAGAGGAGACCCGCTCTGAGCTAATGGCCACAATGCAGGAGTACTTCTCCATTAACGAAGCATCAGTTACTAACCCCTTGATGGTCTGGGAGGCCCATAAGACGGTTGTCAGGGTCACGCTACTCGGGACAGGAGCACGCCTCAAATGGGAGAGAACCCATCACACAGAAGAACTCCTCGCTCAAAATATGTACATCTGTACAGACAAATTCAATTTAAAATCAAGTTAACCGCGCCACAACATAACATGCTAAGACAAATTTACATCGGGTTTCCCCGCAAGATTCGTGTTGAGCAGACATAGGGGGCGGTTCCTCTACTGGTTTTATGGTCTGAACTGCTTCGTCAGGAGTATGGTCTAAGAATAAATCATAATTTTATATACAGCATAGACACAACAAAGCAATTTATACAGCAGATAATACAGATTATTATCAAAAGGAGACTGGCTCACCAATACAGGCGGAGGCAAAGGATCATGGAACCCAACAATTGCCCCCTGCGGCAGATGTGGGGGATTGTATAGGCCGACATATCGGAACTTATCACTGATACGACACATCTGTGGTTCGCTTCCAGGTTCTGGAGGTGATATATCAGAATCCGAGGGGAGGTGATCACCCTTGTCTAAACGAAATGATATCATACAAACCCTTTTTATGAGCTTAGGGTAATCATTACGTTTATATTGATGTTCAACGATGACTTTCATATACACCCTTTATTCTTAATTTTACTTATGTCCCTCTCTCTGTATTCCTGTGCCTCTAGTGTATGAACCTTTTGTCCCCCTTCAATAAAGTGCCAGTTCCTAAATAGCCTTATTTCTGGGTCCTAGGACAAAGTAGGCCCCAAGCGTTTTTAGTGGTGAAATCACTTTTGGGGGGTAATATTTCCCCATGTCATGTTGTATATGGCTTCCAATTTTGCTTTAAATAATATTTATATTATTGTTCATTTATCTTGTTTGCTGTAACAAGGAGACCTGCTCACCCCATCAGGATGTGAAGGTGAGGTAATACATGAGAACCTACCCCACAATTGGGGTCCCCTACTGGCGGATGTGTGCCTGCCCTGGTGGGACAAGCTTGTCAATTGCTCCCACTTACACAACATAGCCCTGGACTTTGTCCGTGGGGCTGTGTTTGGTGCACTCTGAGCGTTGCGCTAGGTCACGAGTTACCCTCTCTACGCCTTGCACGGATTTCCATCTACCGCGCATGCGCGGCGGCGCTGGTCATGATGAGCCCACGTGTTGTGGGTCGGGTGTATCACCTGACCCATCATGCACGGTCTCGATGGGCGGGTACGCTGTGTGGACGGGCTGACCCCATGACGTCAGACGCCGCCGCTCGGTGGCGTGTGCTGACGCCATGGCAGTTGGGGTAGCTTAAATGGCGGTGTAAACGAGACCCCCATTGAGCAAGTGTGAGGACACAGGTGCCGGGCTGACATTGGGACGCAATTATATACAGGTCAGTACATGCTTCCCCTGGGGGATATTGATATAGTGCCTAATCTTAAACCTTCAATGTGCAGTATTACACTTATTTTGTGTTTACCTGTTTATATTACAGACTATCTCCTTATATAGACCAGATATCTCTGGCCTAGATAGCGGTCGGTCCATATGTACACTAGGACCCCAATACTTATAATATATTGTTAGTACATCCCCTTATTTAGTCCATCAGCCCATGCACCTAATCTGGCTCTATCATTCATTTGGTGAGTTATTTTTATAATAAGCGGTTACTGGGTTCTTGGTGGTGGATCCCCTGAGAATGTGGAACCATTGATCGGTGCCTTGTTCCTCATTCCCCCTCCTTTTTAGTGGTTTCCTCCCTTCTTTCCCCCCCCCGGTCCCGTTTCCTTGCCAATAAACGCCCCCTCTCTTTTTTCCCCCCAATTCCCCCTTCCCTCCCTCCCCTAGTTATATTCCCCTCCCCTCTTCCCCCCCCTCCCCCTCTCTCCTATTCCTTTCCCTTCCCCCCCCCCCCATTCCACCCTCCCCCTTTCCCCACTATTTTTAATTCCCCTCTTCCCTCCCCTTCTTGTCTTCTCTTTTCTTTCCCCTTTTCTTCTCCCACCGAGCTTCTTTTCCCTTCCCTTTTTCCTCTCCTTAGTTCCTCCCCACTTTCCCCTCCACCTTTTCCAACTTCTTCTTCCCTATCTCTATCTTCTCCCTACACTTTGTATACATTCTATTTCCACAATTCTCTTAACTTCTTTGACACCTTTCTGGGTTCCTTACCATGTCATTATACTGACATGTGGATATATAACGTGCTATCATACTCAAATTTGTTTTTATGTTTATAATATTAGAGCCTGTCCTACACAATCCCCCACATCCGCCGCAGGGGGGAATTGTTGGGTTCCATGATCCTTTGCCTCCGCCTGTATTGGTGAGCCAGTCTCCTTTTGATAATAATCTGTATTATCTGCTGTATAAATAGCTTTTTTGTGTCTATGCTGTAAATAAAATTATGATTTATTCTTAGACCATACTCATGACGAAGCTGTTCAGACCGCAAAACCGGTAGAGGAACCGCCCCCTACGTCTGCTCAACATGAATCTTGCGGGGATACCCGATGTAAAGGTGTCTTGACATGTTATGTTGTGGCGCGGTTAACTTGATTTTAAATTGAATTTGTCTGTACAGATGTACATAGTTTTTTTCTTCATTAAATATATTTTGTCAAGGAAAGGAGGTAGGGGCGTGACCGGATGGAGGAGGGTGTTAGAGTGTGTGTGCAGGTGTCTCGCCTCTGCTCCCTGTTCTTGCATGAACTAATTAATGCCTGGGTGTCTTGTTGCCGACACAAGCTTTGGAGCCATCCCCTGCTACCCTTGATGCTGGACTGTGGAGTCTCGGGATCTTGAACAACCTTACCTGCTCTCTCTCTTAACTTGTCTCTACCTTCTTGGAGGCGTGTGCTGGTGGTTGCCGCTGGAGCTCTGGGGAGTCTCGAGGAGAGAGGAGCTCGCGGCTGACACCGGGTACCGAGACGTGCCGAGCGGGGGGCGTGGCCTTGCGGGCCGAAGAGAGCAGCCGGGACTGGCGTTCTCCCAGCGCTGTGTCCCACAGTGCACAGTGCACACTGAGAGGCATGAGATCTAAGCAACGGCAGTGTCTGAGTGAAGGAGGAGGCTGAAGCTGACCGGTGTGACCAGCGTAAGTGGCGGTGAGTGTGGGGGAAGGCATAACCTGATGGGACTAGCGGAGTTGTGTGGGTGGGCTGCAGAGGTGAGAGCCTGCGGCTACCCTCTCCCCCCCCCCCCTCTAAAAAACACAGCCAGCCAGCAATACTGTGGAGGAGGTAAAGTGAGAAGCTTCTGTTATTAAACGAACAGTGGTGTTACATGTGAGATACAGGGGCGGATCCAGAGTCTAGTCTCGGGAGGGGCATTGCCAGAAAATACGTTTTTCTTTTGCGTGCAATAAATCGGGCTGCAGAGGCGGCTCTAGGCTTTGTGAGGCCTTAGGCAAAATTTAGACACGAGGCCCCACGCCTGCCCATAATGGATAAAAAAAATTCAAGCAAGTAAAAATGGCTGCAGAAAGATGCGTGGAGAGAGAAAGAGAAAGAGAGAGAGCACAGTGTAGTGGAGAGCATGGGGGGATCCAAGGAGTACAGGGGGGGTCAGGGGAGTTGGAAAGCACTGTGGGGTGGAGAGCACGGGGGGAGCTGAAGAGCATGGGGTGGAGTAGAAAGCACAGGGGGAGCCAGGGAGCATGGGGGGTAGAGAGCACTGAGGGTGGAACTGGACAGCACAGGGGGCAGAGAGCATTGGGGGGGGGGGCAGATAGAACTGTGAGGAGATAGGGAGCACAGGGGTAGCAGAGAGCTCTGGGGGGCTGGAGAGCACTGTTGGGGGGGGGGGCACAGGGGGGAGCCAGGGAGGACCAGAGAGCACTGTTGGGAAGCCAGGGAGCACAGAGCACGGGGGGGGGGGAGCTGGAGAGCAGTGGAGGGGGACTGGACAGCACAGTGGGGGGGTGAGCATGGGGGGAGCCAGGGAGCACAGAGCACTGGGGGGAGCTGGGGGAGAAGTGGGGGGAGAGCATGGGGGAACCAGGGAGCACAGAGCACTGGGGGTGAGCTGGGGAGCAGTGGGGGGGACTGGACAGCACAGTGGGGGGGAGCATGTGAGGAGCCAGGGAGCACAGAGCACCGAGGAGCTGGGGAGCAGTGGGGGGCTGGACAGCACAGTGGGGGGAGCATGGGGGGAGCCAGGGAGCACAGAGCACTGGGGGGGTGGGGAGCAGTGGGGGGGCTGGACAGCACAGTGGGGGGGGGCATGGGAGGAGCCCGGGAGCACAGAGGGGAGCTGGGGAGCAGTGGGGGGAGAGCATGGGGGAGCCAGGGAGTACAGAGCACTGGGGGGAGCTGGGGAGCAGTGGGGGGGGAGCATGGGGGAGCCAGGGAGCACAGAGCACTGGGGGGAGCTGGGGGCAGTGGGGGGGGGGGAAGAGCATGGGGGAGCCAGGGAGCACAGAGCACTGGGGGGAGCTGGGGAGCACAGAGCACTGGGGGGCTGGGGAGCAGTGGGGGGGGGGGCTGGACAGCACAGTAGGGGGGCATGGGAGGAGCCAGGGAGCACAGAGCACTGGGGGGAGCTGTGGGGGAGGGGACTGGACAGCACAGTGGGGGGGGCATGAAGGGAGCCAGGGAGCACAGGGGGAAGCTGGGGATCAGTGGGCAGGGGGACTGGACAGCACAGTGGGGGGAGAGTATGGGGGGAGCCAGGGAGCACGGACCTGTGGGGGGGACTGGACAGCACAGTGGGGGGGAGCATGGGGGGAGCAGGTAGCACAGGGCACTGGGGGGGAGGAGGCTGGACAGTACAGTGGGGGGGGCATGCAGGGAGCACTGGGGAGCTGTGGGGGAGGGGACTGGACAGCACAGTGGGGGGGGGGCATGGAGGGAGCCAGGGAGCACAGGGGGGAGCTGGGGATCAGTGGGCGGTGGGACTGGACAGCACAGTGGGGGGAGAGCATGGGAGGAGCCAGGGAGCACGGAGCTGTGGGGGGGGGACTGGACAGCACAGTGGGGGGGAGCAGTGGGGGGCTGGACAGCACAATGGGGGAGCATGGGGGAGCACAGAGCAGTGTGGGGAGGAGTGGGGGGCTGGACAGCACAGTGGGGGGAGCATGGGGGAGCACAGAGCAGTGTGGGGAGCAGTGGGGGGCTGGACAGCACAGTGGGGGAGCACAGAGCAGTGTGGGGAGCAGTGGGGGGCTGGACAGCACAGTGGGGGGAGCACAGAGCACTGTGGGGAGCAGTGGGGGGGCTGGACAGCACAGTGGGGGGAGCACAGAGCACTGTGGGGAGCAGTGGGGGGCTGGACATAACAGTGGGGGGAGCACAGAGCACTGTGGGGAGCAGTGGGGGGCTGGACAGCACAGTGGGGGGAGCACAGAGCACTGTGGGGAGCAGTGGGGGGCTGGACAGCACAGTGGGGGGAGCACAGAGCACTGGGGGGAGCAGTGGGGGGCTGGACAGCACAGTGGGGGGAGCATGGGGGTAGGGTGGGCAGGGACAATTGGCGCAGTAAAAGACGTTGGATAAGAGGAGCGGCGGGGACAGCTGCATGTGGAGGAATTGATCTTCCATATTCTTTCTGCAGCCAATGAACGCCCACAAAAGGAGCTGGCATTTAGTGGCTGCAGAAGGAATATGGAAGATCAATTCCTCCACATGCAGCTGTCCCCGCCGCTCCTCCTATCCAGGCACACAAGAGGGCTGCACGGCCGGCCTCAGCACAACACCTGGCACTCACTTTCTTTCTGGGCAGTCGGCGAGGCTGTAGCAAGCGCTGGGGCTGGGATGTGATCCATCCATCGACCGGAGCTCCTCCTTCCCCTTCACAGGCAGAGACAGTCATAGGGCAGCTAAGCTGGATAGTTTCCGTCGCCTGGCCCGACTCCTGACCTGAATAGGCAGCCGGCCAGACGCGGAGAGGCAAGGTGAGCGGCGCAGGATAAAGGATCGGCTCAGCTGCTTTAGGGCCCCGCATGGACTTGCGGCCCGCCCAGTGTGCCCTATGACTGCCTGCACGCTTTATACAGATGGCATTTGGAGCCAGTCGGTCAGTTCCTATTACTGCGCACAGGCAAATTAGTCGGCTGGCGAGGCCCCTGTGAGTGCGGGGCCTTAGGCAGCCGCCTAATTTGCCTAATTAGAGAGCCGCCTCTGTCGGGCTGGTGTTGGCGCTTCAATCACCCTGGCACCATGGTTGTTATGGTGTCAGGATGATTGAAGCGCATTATTTCTTTTATTGCATTGTAACATAAAATGAAATAGTTCAACTCACCATAATGCAAAATCAGTGGGAGCCCTGAGTGTGTCACTTGTCACCGTCGCCTGCCACCAGATCCGGATTGTCACTTGCCACGTCACCTGCCAGAAGTTGTGGATTGTCAATTGCCTGCTACAATTGTCACTTGCTGTGTCACTTTCCTGCTAACGTGGGGATTGTCACTTGTGTCCCAGAGTGAAGTCAGGCAGCAGAGAGATGATGTAATCTCTTTGCTGCCCTCGGCTGCCTGCACAGTGAGGGCAGAACTGCAGGGATGCAGGGCGGGCACCGGGAGGTGAGAGATGATGTCATCTCTCTGCTCCCCCTCGGCCTGCTGATTGGCCAGCCGCCCACTTACCCACAGAGTTGCCCAGCTGCCCGCCTGTTCGCTCACCAATCGAGCTGCCCGCACACTCATCCGTCTGCCGAGCTGCCCGTCAAGCCACCCGCTCACTCACCCGCAATAAATTTCTGGGGGAGGGGGCAATTGCCCCATTGTGCTCCCTAAAGTGCCCCTTAAAATTCTATATAACCTTTATTTCTAAAATCTTCAGGCAGGTCCAGTGAAGTCACGTGTCATTTTTCCGCTGCTCTGGCAGTGGTGGGTGGTCCTTCCTCCTGGTTCGAGTGGCGCTAATGTAATAAACCAAGCCAGCGGATGACACCCTGACACCACCTCTTGCTTGCTGACTGCGTTAGAAATTATCAATATTTTTGGGTCGCAGATTAGGATCAATGGGGTAAATCCCTTTTATTCCCCCTACACCCTTCTAGTTCTTGTCCAAATACTAATCCCTTGGCCCGGCCAACACAGTCAGGGGCGGAGAAAGAAGAATGCTGGCGCTCTGCAGTCACAAATTCTGTGAACGCTGACATGATGTTAGCGGCAGTGGTTAGAAGAATGGTGGGAAAGTTGGCTTGGAACAACTGTACTTTCACTTTTTAAACTTTAAACAGACTGTCTGTCTGCCTGTGGCACTGTTCTCTCCTCTCCCTCCCTGGCCTGTTCTCGGTTCTCCAGCAGCTCCGCTCCAGTGAGTCACGTTGGGGCAGCGGCTCTCAGACTGACTGACTGGAGTCCTACGCTATGTGACTCTGTGACGTCACTCGTTGCTAGACGCCATGCGGCCCAGGCGTTAGCAACGAGTGCAGGGAAGAGGCTCCACCCACCTGTTCCTCCTACTAGTATCAATTGAGTCTCTCTCTCTGCGCCGCTGATCGGCTGATGTGAGAGAGACTCGGCAGAGGCAGCCGCAGCCGCAGAGGCGGCAGAGCAACTGTGTTGAGCTGCGCAAGTGTGACACATGAGTGTGAGACTGAGACAGTCATGTCAGCAAGTTCGGGGGGGGCAATTGCCCTGTTGCCCCCCCCCCCCCCCTGGATCCGCCCCTGGTGAGATATCCTCACCAAGATTTGTATATAAACACTCGGCAACCAGATCATTGAAGCTGTAAAACAAGCTTTGGAGGATTGAGTTTAGGAATTGTGAAAAGCTGACATTCAGATATTTTTCAATAATACCTCTTTGCCTGTGCAACACAGCCCATAGGACATTAGGTTCTGGATGGTCTTTTCCTAGAAATTGCCTAGAAATTGCTAAAAAAAAGGACAACTCGGAAGGGTGAGAGACAACCGTGGGTTTTTTTCTGTTTTTTTTTTTCCTTTCAGTTCTCTGTTTTTTGTGAATTGAACTGCTTGCTCCCTTCTTCCTTCTCCCCTTTTTTTTTGAAGGGAGGAGTAAGGGGGGAAGATCTCATGTTTTCTCCTGTTTTCACCTGTTTTTCCCATTTGTCTTTTTGTGCGGATTTTTTTTCCATTTTTTCTCTTTTTTTGGTCTTTGGTATTCACCGTTATGTATTAATAACCACTGATAGCCTTAAATAGGTCTGGCGTGGTTGGGTGGAGGCAACGGTACAAGGTATATGGTATATGGTTACTTTAAGTATACATTGACACATTTACCTTTTGAGATAACACTATGCCATCCCAGCGTACTACAAAGGCTAGCCAAGTGGCAAGTCAAGCGGCAGCAAAACTAGAAAAATTTGCCCACACTACAGGTCAGGGCTCGAGCCAGACTCCCCCTAAAAATACTCAACAGGGCCAGCAGGTACACCCTAACCGACAAAATGGGGCCACCGGGGTAAGGAAGAGGCAGGGCCAGAACCAACCCCCAATGCAGATAGAGGTGGGAGACCCAGCAGGGCGACCCCAGAACCAGATGCCTGAAACGGTTGCGGGGATATCACCTGGGGATGGGGCCCAGGGAGACCCCGAGCCATCGCTAAAAGAGGTCCTGCAGGCAGTGAACTCCTGTAGAGACTCACTGAGCGAAATGAATGCCCAACTGAAAACGATACACAAGGAAATTTCGTTTGTTAGGCACGAACTACAAAAATGTCAGGAAAGGACTACAGCCCTGGAGGGGAGAGTGGGTCTGGTTGAGGATGATCTTGCCCCCCTTAAACGAGAGATAAAAGCTATAAGAGACCAACTGACTAAACAAGAGAGTAAAATGGATGAAATGGAAAATAGGATGAGAAGAAAGAATGTATGAATAGTAGGGTTTCCAGAATATAGTGAAGGTGCAGACCCGCTGCTTTCCTAGAAAAAATGGTTTTGAGATACATTTGGCCAAGAGTCTTTTACTCCGCTTTTCGCAATCGAGAGAGCACATAGGGTCCCTACTAGACCCCCTCAGGCCGGAGCCCCTCTAAGACCTCTGTTGGCTAAAATATTGTATTTCAAAGATAAAGTGACTATTACACGTAAAGCCAGGGAGATGGGCAACATACTGTATAACGGCTCCAGGGTGTCTATATATATCCGGACTTTTCACCAGATCTACAGAGGAAGAGAGCTAAATTTGGTGAAGTAAAGCGTAAACTACGCCAAGCAAATATAATATACGCACTGCTCTACCCGGCCAGACTGCGGCTAACCTCTGCTGGGGGGACTATATTTTTTGATACACCTGAGGGGGTAGACGAATGGCTGACAACCCATAATGAGAAACTCTAACAAGAACTAGACTGTTGCTAAAAGGACTTTTTCTGGGGCCATAAAGAACGAACACGGGCTATAGTTACCTAATAGGGAGGGGGGGAGGGAGGGAGGCAATTTTTTTATCTTTTCTTTTTCGCTTCTATCCCTATCCCTCCATATTGAGGGGAGTGGGGGGCGAGGGGTATGAAAGGAAGGGAACAAAAAAGCATGACACCCCCATTCAGGGGTGCGGCAAAAAGTTCTCAGCTTATATATGTTGTATTTGTGTTTTTCTTGTTGTGGGGTTGAGAGTAGATTATAAGAGTTAGATGGTGTGTTTGGATCACTTTGTGTGTAAGGTATGTAAGATGAAACTGGTATGAAAGAGTTATGGAAGACTGGAAGAAGTACACTTTAGAGAAAAAAAGTTTCTCGCAAAATTCACTTGTTCACTAAGATATTACAGGCCAAAAGTTTGAGTAAAGGATGGATTGAGACAAAAAGTAAAGATTTGAGACACACTTTCACAAGATCACAAATCACTTTAAAGTGGTTGTAAACCCCCCCCCTGGACAACTTTACTGCATGTAAAGCTATTTGCAATCACTTACTTGTAGGTGGCTTTAAAAATGTCACAAAGTGTGCTGTTTAGGAGATATTGCAGATATCTGTTTCAGTGACGTCACTCACGCATGCTCATTTTATCCCTTGATTACGGCATACTCCGCAAGATGTCAGTCTATTCATCTATATGCCGTGCCTCTGATAGCAGAGCTGCACGGCATCACAATCCCACGAGATCCTGGTGTTCTTAAAGGGGAGTTCCAGGCATTTTAAAAGTCAGCAGCTACAAAAAGTGTAGTTGCTAACTTTTAATAAACAGACACTTACCTGTTCCACGGTCCAGCGATGCGGGCGCGGGCGAACGGGGTTTCGCTCCTCTCCCCCTCCTCTTTGCTGGCGCCGCCATTTCCACTAAGGGCACCCGGCTTCTTTCGTCTTCACGGCCGGGCACGCACGGCGCATGCGCGAGTCGCGCTGCGCTCCCGGAGTGGATAGGCGATCTCCTGGGACCTGTCACGTGTCCCAGGAGATCGCCTAGAGGGAGGAGTCGCCTAGGCGGTTCCTTGGGGGGAAGGAGGAAGTGGGACAGGAAGTCCCCCTCCTAATGAAGCCTCCACTCTCCCCCCAAAAAAATTGCATGCCAAATGTGGCATGTAAGGGGGTGAGGAGTGGTTAAAGCGGAAGTTCCATTTTTTTGAGTGGAACTCCGCTTTAAAACACCCCATGTGACCAGCTACATCACAGGGGGTGTGAACAAGGACATTCATGTTTAACACTGGGAGGAAATTTGCATGTGTGCTCTTATTACTTGCCGGGCTGTTGCCATGGTAACGGTATACTAAAACGAGGCTTGGTTACTCTTTACGGAGCATGGAAAAGGTTAAAACCGCGCTAAGAAATGCACATAAATACAAAATAAATACTAAAACAAAAAACAAAAAAAAACAAAACAAAAACAAAAACAAAAAACAGCAGGCAGCCGCTCAAGGTGGGATACACACACTAGACATCAGCAAGGAGAAAAAAGGAAGCAGCGCCAGAAAAAAAGAGAAGAACAATAAACAGGGATAATTCAGCAAAATCCCTGTGCCCAGTCTGTGATTATGAGTCCAAATATAACTGAAACGTTTATAGGCACACAGTTAAAGGTGACTGGGGTAAATGGAGCATAGGCTATAGACAATGTCCACATCCAAGATGATCAAATTGTCAGCACCGCAATGAAGTGATACGATAGGTGATATAGAATCCCTCCACCAATATTGCTATGCTCTTACCAGAAGGCAGAGCATATAGGGCTCTGTAATGATAGCTTGGGATATCCAGGCGGTGAAATTCTGCGATCATCAGGTAAATGGTATGGATCAACCGTCCCTTGCTCCTCCCGATACTCAGGTCATAAGCTCAGCAATGAATCGTTGTGTAAAAGGAGAGAGGGGGTACCCATAGCGTAAATCAGTATCGAAAAGTTTATTAAAAACAAAGGTAAACTCACATTAAAACTTGAGCATAAAACAAGTCCGCTGGCCGGTCGGATCCTGTAGCCCGTCCTCCTGAGCGTGGTGACGTCACTGCGCGCCTTCCCAGACTAGTTTCGGTACAATTACCGTCATCAATGGGGAACGGGCGACGCAGCGACGCGCCACCAATATATAGCCAAGCCTCACTCTGGGATGCGGTCATGTGAGTCGAACCGCCATCTTAGATATGGGCATCCACACTAATCCCTATGGGCAGATGTCTGTAAGAACACCGTCGTACATAATGTCTATATCCTAAGAGCCAAAATGAGTCTATATACAGATTTTGGCAAAATCAACAAAGGGACATAAATGAAAAATATAAAAATATATAATGCATAGTGAACAACATTATAATAAAATGTGTATCGGAGGGGGGATAGCCAGTCCTAAAGAGAAGTGTGCTGGGACCGAAGATAACTCCCCCTATATGTGGTCCAGTGCTATTGCTAGTGTGAACAAACAAA
Source organism: Lithobates sylvaticus (assembly GCA_028564925.1). Lineage (NCBI taxonomy): Eukaryota > Metazoa > Chordata > Amphibia > Anura > Ranidae > Lithobates > Lithobates sylvaticus. The sequence continues at coordinate 226,983,823 of CM053027.1, read as the reverse complement.
AAAATGTCCAAATATGAACATATAATGTGACCAAAAGTGATTCAGTCAAATCGATAGTGCAATAATGTAAGTATAATAAAGATAGGGAACTGATCCCATAAAAATATATAGTATAAATAAGTGCTTATAAATATAGGAAAATTTATATAAAGTGATGTGATAAAAAATATATATTATATAAGTGTGCAAAACCACTAAAACATAAATTAAAAAAAGTGTCAAAATGAGATGACCTCATAAAAACAAGTGTGATAATGTGAAGTCATACACTAAAGTTTTGTCCCAAAAGTTCGTCACATTGGCCCGCATCCCAGGTCGGGTCACAGTAATACACAATAATAAAACCATACATTAAAATTGTACATTAAAAAACAAGTGGGAACCTTCAAGAGTTATCTATAAAGGCATTAACATCGGTGTCAATGTTCAGCCCGAAGAGGGTGTAACACTTGAGCCGATGTATCCACCCCATTTCTGATCTGGAGATCTCCCTAACCAGGGAACTACCCCGCCAATGTGGCTTGAATGTGTCAATCCCTAGAAATAACGTATTTGCAGGGTTTTTTCTGTGGTGAAGTAGGTAGTGTTTCGAAACAGAATGTTTCGGAAACCCAGTTAGGATATTGGTTATGTGCTCATTCAAGCGTACCTGCAGGGGCCGTTTGGTGCGTCCCACATATTGCAGGCCACAGGGACACTGCAACATGTAAACCACTCCCGTAGTAGCACATGTAATAAAGGGTTTAATGGTATGTGTTGCCCCTGTGGCAGTACACCCAAAAGTCGTGGTGCGTCTAGCCGACGCAATGTTCAATGAGCAAACACGACATTTCCCGCATTTATAGTACCCCGTTAGCTGATCGAAAAATCCTCTCGTAGATATAGGGGGATTGATGACATTAGGGGCAAGTTTGTTTCTCAGGGATGGCGCCCCTCTGAAGACAACTCTAGGTCTCTCTGGGACCACTTCCCTAAGGATGGAATCGTTGGTAACTATGTGCCAGTGTTTACTGATCAATTTCCTTATGCTGTTATGTTGCACGGAATAGGTGGTCAGGAAGGGGACTCCTCCCTGGAAACCATTCCGTGCACGCGGGCCCTTCTCTATCAGGAGACTGTCCCTTTCCAAATTTTCTACGGTATTCAGGGTTTCGACAAGAAATTCTTCGCCGTACCCCTTTTCCAAGAATCTTTGTGTTAGGACTGTGGCCTGTTCTTGAAATTCAGCAGGATCTGAACAATTGCGCCTAAGCCGTAGGTACTGGCTTTTGGGCACAGATTTCAGCCACGGAGCGTGATGGCAGCTATCAATAGGTATAAAAGAATTTCTATCCGTGGCTTTAAAATAAGTTGCAGTGACAATTTTATCATCCTGTATCCTGATGTTGAGGTCTAGGAAATGTATAAGTGTCTGGCTCTTCTCGTACTTGAGTACGATGCCCCTTGAGTTTTGATTCAAAGACTCCATAAAGAAATCAAGATCGCCGGAGTTGCCATCCCATAGGAGGAGGATGTCATCGATGTACCTAGCCCAGAAGGTCAATTGAGGCACATTCTGGGCATAGATGACATCCTCCTCCCACTTGGCCATAAAAAGATTGGCCAGACTAGGGGCATATTTGGCCCCCATGGCAACTCCGGTAGTTTGACGAAAAAATTGGTTGTCAAACCAAAAATAATTTTGTGTAGCAACAAATCTAAGTAACACCATAAGGAATTTGATTTGCTCCTCTGGCAATCCAGAGTCACGATGGAGGTAGCCCTGCACTGCTTCAAACCCTAATTCGTGAGGGATAATAGTATACAGGGAGGTGACATCGGCGGTCACCATCCATGTATTATCAGTGACCCTTAGATTGTTTAAAAGATTCATAACGTGTCTGGAGTCCTTAACGAAAGAGGGCATTTTTCCAACGAGGGGTTGCAAGTATACATCAATATATTTGCCCACCCGGGACGTAATGGAATCTATTCCACTTACTATAGGATGTCCAGGGGGGCAAACAGGATCTTTGTGCACCTTAGGTAAATAATAAAGAATGGGGGTGTGTGGGGCTTTGGGAACGAGATAGAAGGCCTCCTTAGAATCAAGGATCCCTGAGGAGAGTCCGCTAGCTATCAACCCTTCAAGTTCTTTGGTATAACGAACCTTAGGGTCAGAGGGCAATAGACTGTAGGTGGTGGTGTCTCCAACAATACGATGCATTTCGGTCATATACATCTCTCTATCCAATACTACAATGCCCCCCCCCCCCCCCTTATCAGCAGGCCTGATAACTAAATCCTTCCTCCTGCAAAGTGAGTCTAACCCATCCTGCAGAGATTGGGTCATCCTAACTTTTTTCACCTCCATATGGTCGAGGTCCCTCAACATGACGTCTCTAAAGACCTTTAAGGATGGAGCCAATGTTCCAGGCGGGTTAAAGAGTGATGTGTTACGCAAGCCTGAATGAACGACAGGTTCCGCATCAATATTAGCAGCATTGGTCTCTCTATCATAAGTGTTCACAGTCATGTACCTTTTAATGTTCAATTTGCGAACAAACTTGTGAATGTCCATGAAGGTATGGAACTTATTAAGCCCCCTGGGGGGTGCGAATTTTAAGCCCTTGTCTAGAATGGCTTGTTCTGACTCTGAAAGTGACTTAGTGCTTAAATTAAAAATACCCTGTCCCTTTAGACCCTTGGTCGCTTTAGCTGCTCTGGACCGCCTCCCCCCTCTGGTTCCTCTCCCCTTTCTCCTTGCCTTTTGACCCCTTGTAAGGGTTTGTGAAAACCCCATTGATTCATTCCTGCCCCTTGTGGGGGGCCCCTGGGTTCCCCCATGGATCCTCGAGGGGGACAATTAGGAATCGGATTAATTGGATGTAGGTAGGGCTGGGAACGGGGGGCAAAATCCCCTTCGGGACCGTTCATGTCATTGAGCGGAAAAAAGGTGTTTCTTATAGGGACATTGTAGTCCCATTCAGAGTGATTGTGTCTATTCCCATATGAAGGGGTTTGTACATTTGTGTCCCTACTATATTACTATACACAAATGTACAAACCCCTTCATATGGGAATAGACACAATCACTCTGAATGGGACTACAATGTCCCTATAAGAAACACCTTTTTTCCGCTCAATGACATGAACGGTCCCGAAGGGGATTTTGCCCCCCGTTCCCAGCCCTACCTACATCCAATTAATCCGATTCCTAATTGTCCCCCTCGAGGATCCATGGGGGAACCCAGGGGCCCCCCACAAGGGGCAGGAATGAATCAATGGGGTTTTCACAAACCCTTACAAGGGGTCAAAAGGCAAGGAGAAAGGGGAGAGGAACCAGAGGGGGGAGGCGGTCCAGAGCAGCTAAAGCGACCAAGGGTCTAAAGGGACAGGGTATTTTTAATTTAAGCACTAAGTCACTTTCAGAGTCAGAACAAGCCATTCTAGACAAGGGCTTAAAATTCGCACCCCACAGGGGGCTTAATAAGTTCCATACCTTCATGGACATTCACAAGTTTGTTCGCAAATTGAACATTAAAAGGTACATGACTGTGAACACTTATGATAGAGAGACCAATGCTACTAATATTGATGCGGAACCTGTCGTTCATTCAGGCTTGCGTAACGCATCACTCTTTAACCCGCCTGGAACATTGGCTCCATCCTTAAAGGTCTTTAGAGACGTCATGTTGAGGGACCTCGACCATATGGAGGTGAAAAAAGTTAGGATGACCCAATCTCTGCAGGATGGGTTAGACTCACTTTGCAGGAGGAAGGATTTAGTTATCAGGCCTGCTGATAAGGGGGGGGGGGGGGGGCATTGTAGTATTGGATAGAGAGATGTATATGACCGAAATGCATCGTATTGTTGGAGACACCACCACCTACAGTCTATTGCCCTCTGACCCTAAGGTTCGTTATACCAAAGAACTTGAAGGGTTGATAGCTAGCGGACTCTCCTCAGGGATCCTTGATTCTAAGGAGGCCTTCTATCTCGTTCCCAAAGCCCCACACACCCCCATTCTTTATTATTTACCTAAGGTGCACAAAGATCCTGTTTGCCCCCCTGGACGTCCTATAGTAAGTGGAATAGATTCCATTACGTCCCGGGTGGGCAAATATATTGATGTATACTTGCAACCCCTCGTTGGAAAAATGCCCTCTTTCGTTAAGGACTCCAGACACGTTATGAATCTTTTAAACAATCTAAGGGTCACTGATAATACATGGATGGTGACCGCCGATGTCACCTCCCTGTATACTATTATCCCTCACGAATTAGGGTTTGAAGCAGTGCAGGGCTACCTCCATCGTGACTCTGGATTGCCAGAGGAGCAAATCAAATTCCTTATGGTGTTACTTAGATTCGTTGCTACACGAAATTATTTTTGGTTTGACAACCAATTTTTTCGTCAAACTACCGGAGTTGCCATAGGGGCCAAATATGCCCCTAGTCTGGCCAATCTTTTTATGGCCAAGTGGGAGGAGGATGTCATCTATGCCCAGAATGTGCCTCAATTGACCTTCTGGGCTAGGTACATCGATGACATCCTCCTCCTATGGGATGGCAACTCCGGCGATCTTGATTTCTTTATGGAGTCTTTGAATCAAAACTCAAGGGGCATCGTACTCAAGTACGAGAAGAGCCAGACACTTATACATTTCCTAGACCTCAACATCAGGATACAGGATGATAAAATTGTCACTGCGACTTATTTTAAAGCCACGGATAGAAATTCTTTTATACCTATTGATAGCTGCCATCACGCTCCGTGGCTGAAATCTGTGCCCAAAAGACAGTACCTACGGCTTAGGCGCAATTGTTCAGATCCTGCTGAATTTCAAGAACAGGCCAAAGTCCTAACACAAAGATTCTTGGAAAAGGGGTACGGCGAAGAATTTCTTGTCGAAACCCTGAATACCGTAGAAAATTTGGAAAGGGACAGTCTCCTGATAGAGAAGGGCCTGCGTGCACGGAATGGTTTCCAGGGAGGAGTCCCCTTCCTGACCACCTATTCCGTGCAACATAACAGCATAAGGAAATTGATCAGTAAACACTGGCACATAGTTACCAACGATTCCATCCTTAGGGAAGTGGTCCCAGAGAGACCTAGAGTTGTCTTCAGAGGGGCGCCATCCCTGAGAAACAAACTTGCCCCTAATGTCATCAATCCCCCTATATCTACGAGAGGATTTTTCGATCAGCTAACGGGGTACTATAAATGCGGGAAATGTCGTGTTTGCTCATTGAACATTGCGTCGGCTAGACGCACCATGACTTTTGGGTGTACTGCCACAGGGGCAACACATACCATTAAACCCTTTATTACATGTGCTACTACGGGAGTGGTTTACATGTTGCAGTGTCCCTGTGGCCTGCAATATGTGGGATGCACCAAACGGCCCCTGCAGGTACGCTTGAATGAGCACATAACCAATATCCTAACTGGGTTTCCGAAACATTCTGTTTCGAAACACTACCTACTTCACCACAGAAAAAACCCTGCAAATACGTTATTTCTAGGGATTGACAAATTCAAGCCACATTGGCGGGGTAGTTCCCTGGTTAGGGAGATCTCCAGATCAGAAATGGGGTGGATACATCGGCTCAAGTGTTACACCCTCTTCGGGCTGAACATTGACACCGATGTTAATGCCTTTATAGATAACTCTTGAAGGTTCCCACTTGTTTTTTAATGTACAATTTTAATGTATGGTTTTATTATTGTGTATTACTGTGACCCGACCTGGGATGCGGGCCAATGTGACGAACTTTTGGGACAAAACTTTAGTGTATGACTTCACATTATCACACTTGTTTTTATGAGGTCATCTCATTTTGACACTTTTTTTAATTTATGTTTTAGTGGTTTTGCACACTTATATAATATATATTTTTTATCACATCACTTTATATAAATTTTCCTATATTTATAAGCACTTATTTATACTATATATTTTTATGGGATCAGTTCCCTATCTTTATTATACTTACATTATTGCACTATCGATTTGACTGAATCACTTTTGGTCACATTATATGTTCATATTTGGACATTTTTTTGTTTGTTCACACTAGCAATAGCACTGGACCACATATAGGGGGAGTTATCTTCGGTCCCAGCACACTTCTCTTTAGGACTGGCTATCCCCCCTCCGATACACATTTTATTATAATGTTGTTCACTATGCATTATATATTTTTATATTTTTCATTTATGTCCCTTTGTTGATTTTGCCAAAATCTGTATATAGACTCATTTTGGCTCTTAGGATATAGACTTTATGTACGACGGTGTTCTTACAGACATCCGCCCATAGGGATTAGTGTGGATGCCCATATCTAAGATGGCGGTTCGAGTCACATGACCGCATCCCAGAGTGAGGCTTGGCTATATATTGGTGGTGCGTCGCTGCGTCGCCCGTTCCCCATTAATGACGGTAATTGTACCGAAACTAGTCTGGGAAGGCGCGTAGTGACGTCACCACGCTCAGGAGGACGGGCTACAGGATCCGACCGGCCGGCAGACTTGTTTTATGCTCAAGTTTTAATGTGAGTTTACCTTTGTTTTTAATAAACTTTTCGATACTGATTTACGCTATGGGTACCCCCTCTCTCCTTTTACACAACGATTCATTGCTGAGCTTATGACCTGAGTATCGGGAGGAGCAAGGGACGGTTGATCCATACCATTTACCTGATGATCGCAGGATTTCACCGCCTGGATATCCCAAGCTATCATTACAGAGCCCTATATGCTCTGCCTTCTGGTAAGAGCATAGCAATATTGGTGGAGGGATTCTATATCACCTATCGTATCACTTCACTGCGGTGCTGACAATTTGATCATCTTGGATGTGGACATTGTCTATAGCCTATGCTCCATTTACCCCAGTCACCTTTAACTGTGTGCCTATAAACGTTTCAGTTATATTTGGACTCATAATCACAGACTGGGCACTGGGCATTTTGCTGAATTATCCCTGTTTATTGTTCTTCTCTTTTTTTCTGGCGCTGCTTCCTTTTTTCTCTTTACGGAGCATGCCCGAGATTCTGGCTTGTATAGGGAGAAAAGGGCGGAACTACAGATGAGGCTGGAGGCTACAAACATGGTGCTGGCTTGGGCAGAAGCAGAGAGAACAGAAACAAAGCTGCAGAAACAGTAAGAAAGATCCTAGAACACCAATTCTTATCTTGCTGAGTTTATAAATGCTATACTTAGTGGCCATATGATTACTGGGAATATTTCTTCTGGGTTTACTTCCTCTTTAAGCACTAATGGTTAAAAGCACCCCCTATTTCCAGTGAGGCTATCATTGGTGAGTGGTCCGAGAGACCTCTTGGCATATACTTTGGATTATTTATCATAGAAAACACCTCATCACTCCCCAGTAGCATATCGATCCTTGACAATGTGGAGTGTGTCCTAGAAAAGCACGAGTAGCTCCGAGACTTCGGGTTCTGTGTTCTCCAGATATCTTTCAGACCCACCTCCCCCATAAACTGGGATAACCGGCCATCCATTGTACCTCCCCGTTGTATCCCAGATGGGAACCTGTCTATGGTCTGGTCAATGACCATATTAAAATCCCCTACAACTAGTAATGGGACACCTGGCTTGTCTAGCACAAACTCCACCAGCTCAAATAGGATCTCAGTGCTAAAGGGAGGTGGAATATAAACATTGGCTATTACAAATACTCTATTCTCTATCTTACAATGTACAAATATATATCGCCCATGTTGATCGATCTTTCTTTGTATACAGTTAAATGTGACCCCAGTTTTAATCAAGATACTTACACCTCTCGAAAAAGAGGTGTGAACCGTGTGGAACTATGAGCTAAATTCTCTCCATCCCAAATGAGGTATGGAGGTGTTGGTAAGGTGTGTCTCCTGTAAGCAAATAAGTGTGGCTCCATATAACTTTACAGTTGACAAAACTGCTGCTTTTTTCCCTGGGTCCCCAAGGCCTCTAACGTTCCATGAACATAAAACAATGTTTTTCCTATCTAACAGTTAGATAGGAAAAACATTGTTTTATGTTCATGGAACGTTAGAGGCCTTGGGGACCCAGGGAAAAAAGCAGCAGTTTTGTCAACTGTAAAGTTATATGGAGCCACACTTATTTGCTTACAGGAGACACACCTTACCAACACCTCCATACCTCATTTGGGATGGAGAGAATTTAGCTCATAGTTCCACACGGTTCACACCTCTTTTTCGAGAGGTGTAAGTATCTTGATTAAAACTGGGGTCACATTTAACTGTATACAAAGAAAGATCGATCAACATGGGCGATATATATTTGTACATTGTAAGATAGAGAATAGAGTATTTGTAATAGCCAATGTTTATATTCCACCTCCCTTTAGCACTGAGATCCTATTTGAGCTGGTGGAGTTTGTGCTAGACAAGCCAGGTGTCCCATTACTAGTTGTAGGGGATTTTAATATGGTCATTGACCAGACCATAGACAGGTTCCCATCTGGGATACAACGGGGAGGTACAATGGATGGCCGGTTATCCCAGTTTATGGGGGAGGTGGGTCTGAAAGATATCTGGAGAACACAGAACCCGAAGTCTCGGAGCTACTCGTGCTTTTCTAGGACACACTCCACATTGTCAAGGATCGATATGCTACTGGGGAGTGATGAGGTGTTTTCTATGATAAATAATCCAAAGTATATGCCAAGAGGTCTCTCGGACCACTCACCAATGATAGCCTCACTGGAAATAGGGGAGGGAAAACACCTCCCCTATTTCCAGTGAGGCTATCATTGGTGAGTGGAGAATTAGCCCCGCCTGGCTGGAACTCATGGGAGAGGTGCTGACTGCGTTAAGAGAATGTGTGAAATTGAACACTGGCACAGCTTCACAGGGGGTAGTCTGGGATACATTGAAGGCCTTCTTCAGAGAACTTTTGATTCAACAGATTTTGAAAATAAAAAAAACTATCTAAAGAAAGGGAAGAAAGGGCATCAGAAAGAGTGACATATACAGAAGAGCAATACATTAAAGACCCGACACCTGGTAACCTTGAGGTTTGGATAGAGACCCAGCAGAACTACCGCTTGCTAATGCTAGGTAAAGCCGAGAATAATCATATCTTCCAAAAGCAAATAGCTTTTGGAGAGGGGGAGAGCATAGGCCGAATGTTGGCTCACCTAGTTAGAACAAACTCACCATCTTCAGTAGCGCCAATGATTGCTATTACTGAGGGGAGGACATCTACGTATACGCCGAAGATAGTAGATACGTTTAGAGAGTATTATGAGGATTTATATAGGTCTTATCAAGAAAAAATAGGGGAAACAATGGACAATTTCTTTAGTGAACTGACGATCCCCTGTCTCTCCGAGGAAGATAGAGCTGCATTGGACAGACCTATAGCTCTAGAGGAGATTCAGCGGATCGTCCAGGAAATGGCGGGACAGAAGTCCCCAGGCCCAGATAGTTTGCCTGTTGAGATTTACCGTCATTATGGAGGGGTGTTGCTTCCTGAATTGCTGAAGGTCCTTAATTGGTCAGCGAAGAAGGGAGAGCTCCCCCGATCTATGTCGGATTTGTGACGGACCTTGTACCCAAGATGTCCGCCGTAAATGCTTCCTCTGTCCGGTACCACACAATCCAAGACCCCTTAGCTCACCCAGTCACCAGACAACACCAGTGTAGGGTACAGCAGGAATAAATCTTTATTTGAAATGTCACACATATATACAGCCAGATGACTAAAGCCTAACCTAATTAGCATGAGCTAATTATCTTAATCAACACTGGACTCCTTCATTCAATTGCAGGGTTAATTAGCACATACAACAATAGGTGAAATACTCTTACAAGCCAGACTATATTCATTAACACAACAGACAGGTGGCTGGAGTTCATGAGTCATGACATTAGCGTCTCTTGCTAATATGCCAAATACACATACAGATTCTATGTGTATTGGGGGCCAGCATGGACCTGAATCCAAGTACCACCAGCTCAGGGGTTCCAGGCTTGCAGCTCAAAGGGCACTGTTCCCCCAAATGCCAGGGCCCATAATCGCAAGGTAATAGGCTCGCATTCAGTCCCTTCCAACAGCCTGTGTCCCGGCTAGGTCTGTCACATTTCTCCCCTTTCGGCAGGAGACTAACACAGGAGGAGACCCCAGACGGGTTGACTCCGAAGTTAGTCAGTGGTTCCAGTCCTCTAATGCTGGGATCCACACAGTACCCCAAACAAATAGTTCCAAACGTAGTATTCCTCACCCAGCCAACCTCTGCCTCTCTCAGAGAACATATCCGCCGCTGGGGAGAGGCCCAGACTGGTCCTTCTCCCTGGAGTCTTTTCAGCCGCTGGAGAGAAGACAGGGTGACTGGGATCACTCCGTCATGCTGTTGGGGATTTGGGCCAACCGCCCAGCATCCCAGGGGTATACAGGTGGGGACTGCAGTCCCATCCCCCTTTACAGGAAATCTGCCCTCTGTTAGTTGTGGGCAGAGGCCAGCAGCACATTGTTCCGTTGCCAGCAGTTCAGCTGGGTGTAGGAGCTTCCCTACATCATCTCCTCCAGCTAACTGTTGGGGAGAGAGGCCGACTGCCCCAGCTCCCTGGAACTCCGCAGCTGTTGCTGGTGCTGGACAGAGGTGGGTAGCACTCTGCCCTGTTGCCAGCACTTCTGCTGGGGACTCCACATCCTCCGCTCTGGTTAACCGTTGGGGCAGGAGGCTGGCTTCCTCCACTCCCACATCTGGCTGCTGGAACAACATGTCTCTGGTACTGTCTCCCAGGTGCACAAATCTTTGCTGGGGAGGAAAGATCGCTTTCTCCACCCTGGCCAACTGTTGGGGAGGGACGACAAACACCTCCTCTCCCTTATCCCCCTGTATCTGCTGTTGGGAAGTGATTGCCACCTTCTCACCCTGAGCCTCCATAACTGCCACCGGTGTGGGGCAGAGGTCTTGGACCCTCTGTCCGGTGACCTGCGCTTCAGCTGGGGAAGTTCCTTGTAACTCCACGGATACTGCTGTTGGTGCTGGGCAGAGCTCAGTGAAGTTTGGCCCTAATACCAGCTCTTCTGATGGAGGCTCATCAGGTTGTTTTTCCTCAGCAGAAAAGTCTATTAAATCCCTAGTCTCTACAACTGATGGCTGGGGATAGAGGTTCACCATCTGTCCGTGGAACCTAGAAGATGCCATCGGTGCTGGGCAGAGGTTAGCAGAGCTCTGCCCTGTTGTCAGCACTTCAGCTTTGGGGATGGAAATCTCCAGATTTTCCACTGCCGATTCTCTTGCATGCTGCTGGACAGGCATATTCCTCCATCCAACCTCATCTTGTGCAGTAACAGGTTTGTCAAGGTCAGTCAGCACTTGCTGCATCCGCCATAAGACCTCCGCGTCCATAGCTGCGGGGGCAGGTGGGCAAAGCACTCTGTTACTATGCCACATTGCTGAGTCTTCAGCCAGGATTTCAGAGCTGTCTGCTGGTATTTCCTGATAGTCCCAGGCAAAGGGAGCCCCACCCTGCTGCTGAGCAGAGTCTAGCAGCTGTATGTAGGCGATCTCCAGCTCCCATTCCTGAGAGGCCAGGAACTCCAAATCTTCCTGTGCCCAGTGCACTTCCGAGACTTTCAATCTTTGCTCTCTGTGCTCCATTATTTCCTCCAAACGCCACTCCAGATCACTCCCAAAGTCGGGGTCCTCGGACAGCCTCCAGTACAACAATCCCAGGCCATTATAATCAAAGCCTTCCGTGGGCCTGTCATCCGCTGTCCACGGGCACACTTGGGCTACATACCACCGGAGTGCTCTGTAGCTCTCGTCCAAACGCATTTCTGCCCGGATCAGCCTGCTTAACTCAGCTGTCCACTCCTGCTTCGGTTGTTCCCCCAATAACAGCAATCGTACTTCATACTGCGACCAGTACCTTACATGGATGGAGGGGAGAACTTTTCCCTGGTGTCGCTGCTCACAGGCTAGCGCTTCTTTCCAGAGTTGTAGGTGAACAGAATCATACCATCCCAGCAGGACCTGCACCGATACTGGTCCTCTGTGCTGTAGCCGCATCTCTCGCAACCTCCATCCGAATTCCTCTTCCATGATGACGTATCTGTACCTCTGCTATCCGGGCCTTGGATCCAGGTGATGGTTTGGATGTGTTCACGACAAGGAAGCACGATCCCACCGCTGCCAGCCAATTGTGACGGACCTCGTACCCAAGATGTCCGCTGTAAATGCTTCCTCTGTCCGGTACCACACAATCCAAGACCCCTTAGCTTACCCAGTCACCAGACAACACCAATGTAGGGTACAGCAGGAATAAATCTTTATTTGAAATGTCACACATATATACAGCCAGATGACTAAAGCCTAACCTAATTAGCATGAGCTAATTATCTTAATCAACACTGGACTCCCTCATTCAATTGCAGGGTTAATTAGCACATACAACAATAGGTGAAATACTCTTACAAGCCAGACTATATTCATTAACACAACAGACAGGTGGCTGGAATTCATGAGTCATGACATTAGCGTCTCTTGCTAATATGCCAAATACACATACAGATTCTATGTGTATTGGGGGGCCAGCATGGACCTGAATCCAAGTACCACCAGCTCAGGGGTCCCAGGCTTGCAGCTCAAAGGGCACTGTTCCCCCAAATGCCAGGGCCCATAATCGCAAGGTAATAGGCTCGCATTCAGTCCCCTCCAACAGCCTGTGTCCCGGCTAGGTCTGTCACAGGATTCTACCATAATAGTGATTCCCAAAGAAAACAAAGATGTGCTGGACCCCTCCTCGTATAGACCTATTTCCTTATTGAACTCAGACACAAAGATCTTGGCAAAGGTCTTGGCGGCTAGACTAAAGAGAGTTAAAGACAAACTTGTCCATCCTGATCAATCAGGATTTATTCATGGCAGGTCCACTAGTATAAACATACGACGGGTCTACTTAAATCTCCAAGTACCCTCTGATGAAGAGGGACATAGAGCTAGTCTCTCTTTGGATGCCGCCAAGGCCTTTGATACTCTAGAGTGGGGATTCCTCTGGAGAGTCTTGAGTGAATTCCAGATAGGACCAATTTTTATTAAATGGGTAAAGTTGTTATATGCTTTACCAGAAGCGAGGGTAAAAGTGAATAATCTGCACTCTTCCAGGTTTCGATTATCGAGGGGAACAAGACAGGGGTGCCCTTTGTCCCCCCTTCTTTTTGCCCTTGCGATCAAACCTTTGGCTGTATCTCTTAGATCCTCTTTGGGGATAAAAGGTTTTAGAAGAGGGGTGGAGGAAGAAAAGGTAATTCTTTATGCAGATGATCTCCTTATACTTTTGGGGGATGTACAGCATTCAATAAAAGAGACTATGGGTAAGATCAGAAATTGTGGTCGCTTTTCTGGCCTCAGGATAAACTGGGAAAAATCTACTATGTTTCCAGTTGATCCTCTGGATGGCCCCCTGCCTCGAGAGGCTGCACGGCTACAAATACAGGGTCACATAAAATATCTGGGAATAAATATCTCCAAAGACCCTAAACAATATATAGAAGATAACATGGTGCCACTATTAACTAAATTTAAGGTTAAAATTAAAATCTGGAAAAAACTTCCCCTGTCTGTGGCAGGTCGATGTAACCTAATTAAAATGATATTTTTACCACAACTCTTATATGTCCTGCACAACTCTCCAGTATGGCTTTATAAAAGGTGGTTCTATAAGATTGACACCATATTTAGGGAATTAATCTGGAGAGGGGGATCAGCACGCATTAGTTTAAATACCTTACAACTTGCAAATAAGGAAGGAGGAGTTGCTCTCCCACATCCCTTTAGCTACTTCTTGGCAGCACAGCTCCAACATATGAGTGGCTGCCAAGTGGAGGGGGAAGACGAGAGAACGGGACTCTTCTACAGAGCTTCTTGCACAATTCAGTGGTGGAGGCTCTGGAGGCAGGGAATCATCTAAGGGGATTGCCCACTTTGGACTTAATGACAAGAGTATGGGAAGTGGCAAAGGGAAATCTGAGATATAGTGGTTTCACAGAATACTCACCCCTATGGGAAAATAATAAGCTGGCAGAGGTGCAGAAAATAGGTCCAATAGGGAATGTGAAAGATATGGTATAAAGTACATTTATCAGCTTTTTCAAAACGCAAAGTTTAAATCTTTCCAGGAATTAAAGGAGGATTTTGCAATTCCGAAGAGATCTTTTTTTTTTAGATATCTACAGGTAAGGCACGGGATGACAGTACAGTTTAGAGGGAGGATAATAGAATGGTGTACTATTCCGGCATTAGAACAAATCCTTAGAGTCAAGGCATCAAAAGGCATAATATCTAAAATCTACCCAAGTTTATATAAGGGGAGTCGGGAGTAAATAAATAAACGGCTGTATAGGCAGAAATGGGAAAGAGATGTGGGAAACATATCGGAAACACAATGGGAAAGGATTCTCGAATTAGCAATGTGGGTTTCTATCTCTCCACCTCAGAGTATGTCACACTTATTCCTACTATATAGAGTATATTTAACTCCGCAAAAACTGTTTATGTTTGATCGAAGACAGGATGCTAAATGCCCGAGATGTGGAAGGACAGAGGGGGACTTGATCCACATGTTTTGGAAATGCTATGCGTATTGGGGTGGACAGATGGAGTGGGTAAGCCAAGAGACCCCAATCTAAACCCCAATTCTGAGATGCCTCTTTCAGGCTAGAAAACGTATAGCCCAGAAGTGGCAATCTTCCACCCCTGAATCCAGTGGGGAATGGGAACAAAATATGAATGTAGTGATTCTTAAGGAAAGGACGTCATATGTTAGACATGGAGCTTATAATAAATTTGACATGATCTGGAAACGGTGGACTGAGAAAAAGAAAATTGGAAGTATCAATGTATAAAGTAAAAGGGCTGATAAATCAAAGGGTGACAAACAAGGTTTGAATGCAGCTGAGAGTGATGTGGAGACAATAGTGCTGGGTGTCTGGGAGGGATTGGAAGTGTGTGAGGTGGGGATGTTGGAGTAGAGATGTAAAAGGGTAATGCATACATTATAGACACATTTGTAATTAATTAGGAAGAGGGGGCTTTTACTTCTTTTTTGCTTCTCAATATATAGTCTTGCTATAGTTATGCTCCCCCTTGTTGTTCCCCCTTTTTTTTAAAGCTTAGATAATTGAAAGTAATTGTTTTGTAAATCGTGTAGTAGAAATCAATAAAAATATAAAGTTAAAAAAACAAAACATATATATAATTTGTATTTTTTCTATTTCTTATGATTTATTTGACTCAATACCTAGTACCGAGATAGTCCACCTAAATTCTTGTGGGTATAGTTATTCATGATGCAGAATCAGCAACTGTGTCAATAACTTTATGACCCCCTGCTTCCAAAATTATTGATACGGATGATGGTACTCTAAACTTTTTCTTTGTATTTTATGCTATTTGAGGCTATACTCACGTTATTGCCATGTGACAACACTGAAAAAATGACACTTTGCTACAATGTAAAGTAGTGAGTGTACAGCTTGTATAACAGTGTCAATTTGCTGTCCCCTGAAAATAACTCAACACAAAGCCATTAATGTCTAAACCGCTGGCAACAAAAGTGAGTACACCCCTAAGTGAAAATGTCCAAATTGGGCCCAGGAGGGAAATTAGCCGTTTTCCCTCCTCTGTGTCTTGTGACTCATTACTGTTACAAGGTCTTAGGTGTGAATGAGGAGCAGGTGGGTTAAATTTGGTGTTATCGTTCTCACTCTCTCATACTGGTCACTGGAAGTTCAACATGGCACCCCATGGCAAAGAACTCTCTAAGCATCTGAGAAAAAAAAAAAAATTGTTGCTCTACATAAAAATGGCCTAGGGCCTAGGCTATAAGTAGACTGCCAAGACCCTGAAACTGAGCTGTAGCCTGGTGGCCAAGACCATACAGGTTCCACTCAGAACAGGCCTCGCCATGGTCCACCAAATAAGTTGAGTGCATGTGCTCAGTGTCATATCCAGAGGTTGTCTTTGGGAAATAGAGGTATGAGTGCTGCCAGCATTGCTGCAGAGGTTGAAGGGGCTGCACTCTGCATCAAATTGGTCTGCATGGCAGTCATCCCAAAAGGAAGCTTCTAAAGATGATGCACAAGAAAGCCCACAAACAGTTTGCTGAAGACAAGCAGACTAAGGACATGGATTACTGGAACCTGTGGTCTGATGAGACCAAGATATACTTATTTGGTTCTGATGGTGTCAAGCATGTGTGGCGGCAACCAGGTGAGGAGTACAAAGATAAGTATGTCTTACCTACAGTCAAGCATGGTGGTGGCAGTATCATGGTCTGGGGCTGCATGAGTGCTGCCGGCAATGGGGAGCTACAGTTTATTGAGGGAACCATGAATGCCAACATGTACTGTGACATACTGAAGCAGAGCATGATCCCCTCCCTTAGAAGACTGGGCCACAGGGCAGTATTCCAATGCTATAACGACCCCAAACACACCTCCAAGATGATCACTGCCTTGCTTAAGAAGCTGAGGGTAAAGGTGATTGACTGGCCAAGCATGTCTCCAGACCTAAACCATATTGAGCATCTGTGGGGAATCCTTAAACAAAAGTTAAAGGAGCGCAAGGTCTCTAACATCCACCAGCTCTGTGATGTCGTCATGGAGGAGTGGAAGAGGACTCTAATGGCAACCTGTGAAACTCTGGAGAACTCCATGCCCAAGAGGGTTAAGGCAGTGCTGGAAAATAATGGTGGCCACACAAAATATTGACACTTTGGGCCCAATTTGGACATTTTGACTTAGGGGTGTACTCACTTTGTTGCCAGCGGTTAAGACAATAATAACTGCGTATTGAGTTATTTTGAGGGGTCAGCAAATTTACACTGTTAAACAAGCTGTACAAGTGTAATTTCTGCAGTGTTAGTACATGAAAAGGTCTAATAAAATATTTACAAAAATGTGAGGGGCCTACTCACTTTTGTGAGATACTGTATATATTGCACTTCCTGGTTCTGGGTGTGAGTGCACGCCAGCTGGCTACCGCTGTGATTTAATACAGCGGGTCCCACGGACCCGATGTCCGCCGGGACCCGCTGATCATTCGATACACTGACAGAATGCCAGTCTACCTATGTAAACAAGGCAGACTGCCATTCTGTCAGTACAGAAGACATGGATCCTGTGTTTTTGTAATGCAGAAACATCAATCCATGTCTTCCAGTAGTAAAACACTGTTAGGCACACAGATAACCCTTTGATCGCCCCTGATGTTAAGTCTTAAGTCTTAAATCATTCTCTCAGCTAAAGAGAAGCAAATCCTGGAATACAATTTAATACTGTGCTTCTCAATGCAGTTCTCAAACAAGAGAAATATGCGATTCCATCACTAGAGGTCACTGCAGTGGAAAGGCTCCACGTTAGTTTGCTTGTGGGCTCCATCTTGTACTTCCTACAGTTGCAGCTGGGTGATTGTTGGCATCCACTAGATGATAGTTTCCATTTTCTCAGGACCTATTTGAACGATAGGAGGATGATTTTGTCTGATATATTAGTTTATCTTTATAACCTTTAAATCATTCCTATTAACGTTCTCCACCGTTACAGCATAATGTTTAGCTATAGTCTTGTCAGTAAATAGTTTTTTCTTTTCCTCCTCTGAGTTAAATGGTGAGACCAGCATCTAGAGTGTGAAAATACTTCCACAGTGCAATTTCTGCTGAGAGCACAGCTGCAATTTGAAAGTATTGCGAGAAGAAATATTATTTTCCAAGTGCTACACGGAAAACAAAAAACATCCTTGGATGCCAGATGTGCCCTAAAATCATAAAAAAAATACTTTATGGAATGAAATGATGAGGACTATAATGAACGTGCAAGTAGCTTTATCTTCCACAGGTGCTTCCGGATCATCACAAAGTGTTTCTTCATCAGCAGAATCTTCAAGTAGGAAAGTGTTACTACCCATTGCCTCCAAAAAATACACAATACATTTATAGCTAAAATTGGATGAGCTCTTACAAGAGCAATATACCGTATGCTTCTGGATCAATATTGGCAATAACTGAAAATGCATATTGTCAGGAAGCGTTTTAAATTATTCCGATGGAACGGGGGGTGTGGGGGGGGGGGGTTGGTGCCTGTTCTCATGTATAGTTGAAATATTCTTAACATATACAGTCTGTAATTTGTAATTTGTAATATAAAATTTTAAAAAGCAAGTTTATTTTATTTACTGAATAAGCTGTACTTTTATTTCAAGCATACAACTTGTATATACACTGCATTTCACCTTACCAGTGTAAATAAATGTCTTTCAATTAAAAAAAACTGCTCCACACTGATTTTTTTTTAAAAAAAAAAACACAATTTCTGGAAATTTTAAATCTCTAGTTGAGCCAGAAAAAGTAAAAAAACAACTTTACACAGAATCTAATGTTTCCATACTCTGGATATTAAAAAAAAATATATACAGTAAACCCCCGCTATATTGCGGTTCAGTTATTGCGGTCCCGGTATATCACGGTATTTTAATTAGGACCTGTTATTCTGATATTGTGGTAATATTTCGCCATTTTCGCAGTTATGTACTCTATTTTTTACTGTACTGTACAGTATACTGTACTGTTAAGACAATATTTTTGTGTTTTAAAAATCCTCTTGATCTCTCTCTCTATCTTTAATGTGTTTCTATTGCATAAAAGTGTGTTTAAAGACCTTTAAATGCTATTAAAAAATTAACAAAACATGCCTAGGGTGTATTTAAATAGGGTCTTTCTATTTTGCGTTTTTTCACTTTTCGCGGGTGGGTGCGGAACATAACCCCAGCGATGGAGGGGGGTTTACTGTAGTTACAGTAAAATTGTACAAATGATTTATCCTGTCACATGTTTTCAAACGTCACATAGGGTAAAATAAAGATGGGAGTACTGTTTTGACATCCTACCTGCTGATCCAAAAAATCAAGGTGTCTTTGTAACTGGAGATCTAACATTTCATCCTGTGGGTAAGTGGAAATAGCAGCAGGAAACAAATAAGTATTAAAAAAGGAAAGCAGACAGCAAGACAAGCAGTGAGCTTATATCCATAACATTAGTGGCTAGTCCTACACAAGAGTAACAGGACCTTAAATCCAGCAAGCTGAAGATACAGTATTTGTGCTAAGGCAGGGAAGGAAAGGTGTCATGCTAAGCAGAAAACTGAAACTTAACAATCACATTTTACACAAATGTCACAACATATGACACATGACCCCCATGCAGAATGTAACAGGATTCAAACAATATCACAAATGAGGATGATGAGGTGATGTGGAGAGAATAGAATTAACCACATTATTACCATCATTGTCAACATCATCATTGTTAATGTTAGAATTATTACATAGCATGTCCAAGTAGCAATTTGTTAGACTAACCCTGTGGTGAAGGCTAGACATAATCAGTGATATTTCTCTGCATCTCAGGGGGAGAAAGATGTAAATAACAGGTCTGTACTAACAGACCATTCACAACATTGAGCTACTCCTAGCCCCTTTCAGCTACAAAAAAACGGAAAATTGTATACTCCCCTTTCCGTAATTTTCCTTTCCTGATGCATCCCCATGGCAGCACACACTGGGTTGTGACTCCACCCCCACAACCTGACAGGATTGGTTAGCTATAAATTTGAAGGAGAGGCACTCCACTTCATTCTCTGTAACTATCATCCTAAAAAATGGGGTGGGATGCTGTGTGCTGCCATGGGGATGCGTCAGGAAAGGAAAATTACAGAAAGGTGAGTATTTTTTTTTTCCGTTTTGCTGACGCATCATGGCAGCACACACTGGAAAATAACTCGCCAGTCGGGTGGGTGCAAGTTAAAGTAGTAGTGTTTATTATATAGCTGAAGAATTGGCTCGAACAACGGCTCTTCCAAAATCTACCGTTGAAAACTGAGCCGAATCCACTCTATAGTGGGACATGAAAGTATGCCTGGAGGACCAGGTAGCTGCCCTGCAAATTGTCTCGGGAGACACTCTGCAATACGCTGCCCAGGAAGCTGCCACTGCCCTTGTTGTATGAGCCCTGATGCCTCCAGGTACCGGCAGATTCTGAATGTTATAAGCTTTCTTGATTGTCTTGACCAACCAAGATGCGATGGTGCAGGATGATGCCATCTGCCCCCCCCTCCCCCCCCATGGGGAATCACTAGACTTTTGGTCTTCCTGAAAGAGACTGTAGCTGATAGATAATTTTTAATAGTAGTCTTAACATCCAAAGCATGTGGTTGACCTTGATTATCTGTAAATGATGGAAGATTGATTTCTTGATTGTAATGGAAGGATGATGACACCTTTGGAGTGAATTGGTCTGAGGGTTTCAGTACCACCCTGTCTGGGTAAAAGACCATGTATGGCTCTGAAATCATTAACGCCTGTATTTCCAAAACTCTTTTAGCAGAAGTGATAGCTATAAGAAATGTTGTGAGAAATAGTCAGTTTATATTATAAACTGGAAAAAAACCTGCGCCAAAAAAAGTGAGAAATATTCAAATAATAGAAGCTGCTCCCAAAAACAGGAGTCTAGAGATCCCTGCTAACGTATGAAAAAATAGTGACAAAAAGGGGCGCTATTGTGCCATATATTAAAAGTGATACTTTGTCTATACCACAATTTTAAAACATTTGGTTTTAAGTTTTTTCATTCCGGGATACAAAATTTAAAAGCGTACAGCTCCAGTGCCGGGTCGGGAACTTTTAAAGTAAGGAGCCATTTGGCCGCAATCTTTTAAAAAGTTTATTTTAATAAAACAAGTTGCACTATGGAAATGTCTTTTTTCTTCTTTCATATGCCATACCTGAGTTAAACTGAGGAGATTCTGCTGATATTGTTCCGGTCATCGTATATGTGTGCAGGCACAATCCTGCAAAAGCGCTGCTTGACTGTTTTTTAATTAAATTAGTCACAAGAGTTCCGGTAAGGAAACTTCAACCATTAATCACTTTTGGGTGATGTTTGATGTGGTGAAGGATTATCTCATCTTTAGAAGACAGCACTTTACTATTGAAATCTATTGATTGTCATTATACTACCAGTGTGCACCTTAGCTGCCCCCTGGAGGATCACTAATGAAACAGACTTTGTTTTTATTTTTATTTTTAGTTTACTCTATAGACTTTTGAATTAGTCTTCACTGTGTTTGTCACCAATTATTTAATATGTTCATAGAATATTGAATCAGTCATTGTTTTTGTCACAGGATATATGCACTAATATTCTGAGGTGGTGAAATAATTTGTATCATGAACTAATTGCCTCACAGGCGTGGATCTATCTAATATTAGCATTGTTCAACCTATATTTTTTGGAAAGTAATGTTTTAAAATTGTGGTATAGACAAAATATCACTTATGCCGCGTACACACGTGCGGACTTTTGCCGGCGGACTTAGTCCAGCGGACAATCCCGCGGGACTTTCCAGCTAGGTCCGCTGGACTTTCCGAGCGTGTGGACTTGCCCACACACGCACGGACTTCTCCAGCGGATAATCCGCCGGCCAAAAGTCCGCGGGACTTTTGAAAATGAACGGACTTGCCCACACACGGAGCAGTCCGTTCATTTCGAACGTAACTTCAGGTTACGTAGCTAGCGTAGGCAGTAAATGCCGCCGCGCTAGCTCCGTAAGCTGGCATGGATTTAAAGGGAATCCCCACGCCGAAAAAACGGCGTGGGGGTTCCCCCCAAATCCAAGTCAGACCCTCATCCGAGCACGCAGCCTGGCAGGCCAGGAAAGGGGTGGGGACGAACGAGCGCCCCCCCTCCTGAGCCGTACCAGGCCGTGTGCCCTCAACATGGGGGGTGCCCTGGGGAAAGGGGGGCCGTGCGGCCCCCCCACCCCAAAGCACCTTGTCCCCATGTTGATGAGGACAAGGGCCTCTTCCCGACAACCCTGGCCGTTGGTTGTCGGGGTCTGCGGGCGGGGGCTTATCGGAATCTGGGAGCCCCCTTTAATAAGGGGGCCCCCAGATACCGGCCCCCCACCCTATGTGAATGAGTATGGGGTACGATGTACCCCTACCCATTCACCTAAGGTGTAAAATGTAAAGTACAAAAACACACACACTTTTGAAAAAATATTTTATTGCACTGCTCCGGGGGTCTTCTTCCGTCTTGGGGGTCTTCTCGCCGGACTCCTCCGCTTTCTTCTGCTCTTTTACCTAGCTCTTTCACGAGCGGAGGAGTCCGGCTACCTTCTTCGTCGTCGCCGCCGTCGTCGTCTGGGGGTCTCGATCCGCCTTCGGGGGTCTTCCGGGGGTCTCTTTTGTTCTTGCGGCGGTCGTCGTCTTCCGTGCCGCCGGCGCCGCCTTCTTCTTCTTGTCCTTCTTGTTCTTCTTCTTCTTCCGATGTTGACCCGTCGCTGTCTCTGCCCGGAATGCCTGTGCCGCTCTGCGCTGGGACTTATATAGGGACATGGGGGACAGGGTCACATGTTCATGTCACATGGTGACCCCGCCCCCTTGCGATGTCACAGTCCCAGCATCCTCCGGGACTGTGACAACACAAGGGGGCGGGGTCACCATGTGACATGTGCATGTGACCCTGTCCCCATGCCCCTATATAAGTCCCAGCGCAGCGCGGCACAAGCATTCCGGGCAGAGAGAGCGTCTGGTCAACATCGGAAGAAGAACAAGAAGAAGGACAAGAAGAAGAAGAAGGCGCCGGCGGCGCAGAAGACGACGACCACCGCAAGAACAAAAGAGACCCCCGGAAGACCCCCGAAGGCGGATCGAGACCCCCAGACGACGGCGGCGACGACGAAGAAGGTAGCCGGACTCCTCCGTTCGTGAAAGAGCTAGGTAAAAGAGCAGAAGAGAGCGGAGGAGTCCGGCGAGAAGACCCCCAAGACGGAAGAAGACCCCCGGAGCAGTGCAATAAAATATTTTTTCAAAAGTGTGTGTGTTTTTGTACTTTACATTTTACACCTTAGGTGAATGGGTAGGGGTACATCGTACCCCATACTCATTCACATAGGGTGGGGGGCCGGGATCTGGGGGCCCCCTTATTAAAGGGGGTTCCCAGATTCCGATAAGCCCCCGCCCGCAGACCCCGACAACCAACGGCCAGATTTGTCGGGAAGAGGCCCTTGTCCTCATCAACATGGGGACAAGGTGCTTTGGGGTGGGGGGGGCACGGCCCCCCTTTCCCCAGGGCACCCCCAATGTTGAGGGCACGCGGCCTGGTACGGCTCAGGAGGGGGGGGCGCTCGTTCGTCCCCACCCCTTTCCTGGCCTGCCAGGCTGCGTGCTCGGATGAGGGTCTGACATGGATTTGGGGGGAACCCCCACGCCGTTTTTTCGGCGTGGGGAGTCCCTTTAAATCCATGCCAGGTCACGGAGCTAGCGCGGCGGCAGTAACTGCCTACGCTAGCTACGTAACCTGAAGTCACGTGCTAAATGAACGGACTTGCCGATGAGCGGCAAGTCCGTTCATTTCAAAAGTCCCGCGGACTTGCCCACTAACGGCGGGATTGTCCGCCGGACTGCCAAGTCCAGCGGATAATTTTAAAACCAAACTTAAAACTTTGGCGCCAAAAAGTCCGCCGGACTTTGGCGCCAAAAAGTCCGCCGGCGCCCACACACGAGGGGATTATCCGCTGGACTTCAGTCCAGCGGATAATCCCGCGGGATTGTCCCTTCGTGTGTACGCCGCATTACACGTATTTAATATATGGCACAATAGCGCCCCTTTTTGTCACAATTTTTTTATAAGAAATGTTAGTTTTAAAGTTAAGTTCCATAGTGTGATTGAATCAGCTGGATGGAAAGGAGACTGATAGGGTTTTCAGGACTATCGATATTTTCCATGCTGGGAAAGTTGGTCTTCTTGGAGGCCTGATCTTGACACACGCTCTTATAAATTGTATAAGAAGAGGGTGATTGGCCCACTTGACACCCGCCTTAGCTGAAAGAGCTGAAAACTGTACTTTGAGTGTATTTGAATTGAGCCCTGAAGGAATTCCAAAACTTGGGGCACTTCCGGAGATAAAGGGTTCCAACCATTCTGCTGGGCCATAGACGTGAACTTGTCCCATATTCTGTCATAAGTGACATTAGTTGTGTATTTCCTACCTTAGAGTAATGTTGAAACGACCTCCTGTGAGCAACCTTGCAAATTGGTAAGTAAGAAGGTTTACATTTACAGCAGTAACCTAATTATATAGTACAACTAACAAGAATCACGGGGGTGCTTTTTGAAAAAAATTGTCCAGGAGGCTGGAACTCTGCTTTAAGGTTCTGTCCAAACAAAAGTTTTGTTTGGTTTTTTGTTTGTTTGGCAGGAGCTGAAAATTATATATACTGTAGTAGCAGTATTTCTACTGTTACGATACATGATTGTGAAGCTTCCATTTTTTTTAAATTAAAAAAAAATAAACATGTTATACTGCTATACTGCAATGGTATTGAAAGGAGAGGCCCCCCACCGACCCTCTAGGCTCCTCCTCTTCTCAGTGTGCCACCATAGGCAGAAGTTTCCTATAAAGGCACACCTGCAGGCTCGCTCCTGAGCTCCTGAGCTGGGTTGTGCACATCTACAGACACACACAATGTGGCTCAGTCTTAGCTCCCTCCTCACAGGATGTGATTGACAACAGCAGGAGTCATTGCTCTCACTCCTGTGAGGAGATGAAGAAAAAGCGGCACTGCTACCCTCAGGCAAGGAATGCATTAAGGCAAAATGTCCTGCCTTTAGAACCACTTTAACCACTTGCCTACCAGGCACCAACACCCCCCTCCCATCCAGACCAATTTTCAGCTTTCGGTGCTCTCACGCTTTGACTGACAATTACTCAGTCATGCAACACTGTACCCAAATGAATTTTTTGTCCTTTTTTTCCCACAAATAGAGCTTTCTTTTGGTGGTATTTGATCACCTCTGGGTTTTTTATTTTTTGCGCTATAATTGAAAAAAGACCGAAAATTTTGAAAAAAAAAAAAACGCATGTTTCTTTGTTTCTGTGATACAATTTAGGAAATTATTAATTTTTCTTCATAAATTTTGGCCACAATTTATACTGCCACATATCTTTGGTAAAAATAACCCAAATTAGTGGAAATTATTTGGCCTTTGTGAAAGTTACAGACTCTACAATCTGTGGTGCGAATTATACAAAATTGATCACATCTGATGTACTGGTGGCCAATCTCATTTCTTGTGACCCGAACAAGCCAGGAAAGAACAAATACCCCCCAAATGACCCCTTTTTTGAAAGTAGACATTCCAAGGTATTTAGTAAGTGGCATGGTGATCTTTTTGATGTTGTCATTTTTTCCCACAATTCTTTGCAAAATGAATTATTTTTTAATTTTTTATTTTTTTTCTACAAAATTGTCATTGTAATAGGTTATTTCTCTCACATGGCATGTGTATACCACAAATTACACCCCAAAATAAATTCTGCTACTCCTCCTGAGTATTACGATACCACATATGTGGGACTTTTCCACAGCCTGGCCACATAGATTGGCCCAACATGCAGGGAGCGCCATCACGTGTTCTAGGAGCATAAATTACACATCTAAATTGTTGACTACCTATTACACTTTTGAAGGCCCTGGAGCACCAGGACAATGACACGTGACACTGACGTGGCACTGATGACACGTGACACTGACGTGGCACTGATGCCACGTGACACTGACGTGGCACTGATGACAGATGGTACTAATACGGGGCACTGATGACACGTGACACTGATGAGAGATGGCACTAATATGTGGCACTGATGAGAGATGGCACGCATACATGGCACTGATATCACGTGGCACTAATATGTGGCACTGATGAGAGATGGCACTAATACGTGGCACTGATGACAGACGGCACTAATACGTGGCACTGATGACACATGACACTGATGACAGATGGCACTGATATGTGGCATTGATGACAGGTGACACTGATAACAGATGGCACGTGACACTGACAGGTGGCACTGATGACAGATGGCACTAATATGTGGCACTGATGACAGATGGCACTATGTGGCACTGATGACAGATGGCACTAATGACAGGTGGCACTGACTACAGGTGGCACTGACTACAGATGGCACTGACTACAGATGGCACTGGCAGATGGCACTGGCAGATGGCACTGGGGATGGCACTGGGGATGGCACTGGGGATGGCACTGGCAGATGGCACTGGGGATGGCACTGGCAGATGCCAATGGCGATGTCACTGGGCACAGATGGCATTGGGCACAGATGGCAGTGGGCACAGATGGCATTTGATTTTTATTTATTTTTTTTAAAAACTTACGGCGCTGCAGCCGTTCATCTCCCCCTCCTCACACGCTGTCTCTGTGTGAGGAGGAGGAGCGGCGCTGAGAGATGATCTCATATGTTTACATATGAGATCATCTCTCATTGGCCAGGGCGATCGCGCTGTAAACGGCCGCTGTTATTGGCCGTTTACAGCGATCTGTGATTGGCCGTGTCCGAGGGACACGGCCAACACAGAATTTCCCTGCTGCACGCTCGTGAGCGCGCACAGGGAACGAGGAAAGGGGAGGCCGTCATATGACGGCCTCCCGGGATTTCACATCCACGCTGTGGCCGTCATTCGGCTACGGTCGGATGTGAAGTGGTTAAGGAAGCAGTAGGTGCCAGAACTCACGTGTCCTTAGAAACCGGGCAATGCCACCCAGCTTAATTTATTGATTGGCTGGGAATCTTCGGCCATGTAAATATGGATAGTGCTGGGGTAACTGATCAAATATGGCTACATAGTCAGATTAGGGCAATGACATTAAAAGGAGAAGTTTGGCCAAAGCTTTTTTCTATGGATCACAGGAGTATAGTATGTTCTTCACTCCTATGATCAGTTTTCAGCTGACAGCGGGCTGAAGCCCACTGTTGGCTGACGTCATACAGCCGGTCCAGGCTCTGAAAAGATCCCAACCATATGGTTGGAATCCTCCCATGCTGCATCCATCTAGGGAAGTATAAATGTTTTTTTTTTTTTTTTTTTTATAAAACCCTAAACTCTTTTAACCAAATATGGCCATGGGCATTGTTGGTCAATGACATCACCTGGGAGATCCCACCCTTTGTTTACATTTAGTGGTCTGATGGAAACATCATTCACGGTGAGTGCAACAATGGGATCGGACCTGTTTTTTAGGTGGGTTTTTAATTTTGCTGGGTATCTTTCATTTTGATTGGCAAGGGTCTGCATCAATGAATGACATGATTGACAATAGATTTACAATGTGGTTAATTTTTTTGTCAAAATGTGTGTCTTTATTTAAACTTTTTCTCTTTATATGAACGAGTAGGAGTATGTACCCCATACTCATTCAAGTGGAGAGGTGGAGCTGTAAATAAGGGTCCCCTCATTTTTAAAGGAGGCTTGCAGATTCTGATCGGTCCCCATCCACAGACCCCCCACAACCACCAGACCAGAGATGTGGGGGAAGAGGTCCTTGTCCTCATCAACATAGTAACAAGGTGCTTTGCCAGGGGCTTTCCCCCTGACAAGGCCCCCCCATGCTGAAGGCATTTTGTGGGAGCCTCCTGCTTGCTTTCTTGTTTTTTGCGTACACTTAATGCTAAAAATTCATATTCTATACACTTAACTCCAAGCGCACAAAAATTTACAGCAGCATACACCAATTCTCATAAACATTCTCATGTATATACACTAATACTGCCCTAATTTATAAAGGATAAACATAAGAGTGAGTTCATATGGCAGCAGCAAACACCAATACCGATAAACTAGTATGATAAAACATATATAGAAACAGCATAGAAATAGACGACAGTAAAAACAAATATGGCACCATGCCAATTAGCGCGCATAATGATATCAGATCATTAAGCCCCATCCGATGTGGTTCATCAGAACTGACATCATCAGGGGATCACTGATAAGGTCAGTTCTGATGAAATACGTCAGCTTGGGCTTAACAATTTGAGTTCATTGTGCATGCCAATCGGTGTTGCACCATCTTTGTTTTTACTGTTGCCTATTTCTATGTTCGCTTGTAAATATATATTATAGATAAACCTCCTGAGTTTTATAGAATTATGCTATGTGGAGTCTTACTTTCTTCTTGAATAAAGAAAAAGAGTATGGAATTTGAGATCGGTAGAATGGAATGGGAAAATGGACCTTCTGTATTTAACGGGTCTTAAAATTTGGTAAAAAGCATGTGATTGTGGTGGTAGAGAAACACTAATGTCAGCTAAGCTATCACAGTTTCTGTGGAATTTTGGAAGTGGACATTTTACATTGACGCTTTTTGCACTGGACACAATTTAATTATGTTTGATGATCACAAGCATAATAAATGTTTGATTCACCATCACATTATATGCAATAAACAATTTTATAATTTTTATGATTGAATGAGACTGTATTTTTTATTTTTTTAATTAACCACTTGCGGAGCGCCCGCCCACCCACCATGTACTGCAGACTGACAGAACCTGCTTCTGGGTTTAGGGCGCACATGCACGCCCCCTCCGACACATGCTGTGATTGTACACAGTGGGAGTCTGTCAGCAAATTCCAGGTATATGAGACATGGTCAGGACCTGCTGATCAGCAGTGTGCAATCACAACCCAGAGCCCTGTGTTGACAATTAACACAGGGCTCTGTACAGAAGGAACGGTCCCTGTGTCCCTGTGTTTCTTATCCCTGAAAGCAGAAATAAGAAACAGAGATATTTAATAAAAAATCAGCACACATTACTGGGCACACATTTAACCTATTGATTGCCCTTGATGTTAACCCCCCCCCCCCCCCCCCCCCCCCCAGCATCAGTAAGTGTCAGATTACCCGCCGCACTATCGCAGTCTCATAAGTCGTTGATAACCGTCATTAAAAGTATAAGAAAAAAAAAATTCCAATATTACGCTAACCAAGCAATATACACATATTGGGATTCTTTTTCAAGCCCTAGCAACTTGATGAATGAGAAATCTAAAGAGAGGTCAATTTTGTGCTAGTCTTGCAAGATCTTTCAGTGCCATCTTCACAACTGTGGTTAATGTGTCCAGCTATCTCGTAGCTAGTCTCCCTCCTGGTTCCTTCAAATTTTCCCAAACATTATTTCCTTCTCCAGTGATCAGAGTGTCAGAGTGTGACCAAAATAGGACAGTCGTAAATTCATCATTTGTGCTTCTAGTGATATAGCCGGTTTGATCTCTTCCAAAACCGATCTGTTAGTTCTATGGGCTGTCCACAGCATGCGTAAAATCCTTCTCCAACACCAAATCTCAAATGAACAGACATACATATGTGGCCCAAAATTCTGGTAGATCCTGCTGCATTAAAGTTTGTGTAGTCCTTGTAGTTCTACAGCTGTATGAAACAAACAAAGAAGGGGAAAGTAAAGGAAGTCCAATGTGTCAGGGCCAGCCTTAGGCAGGGAAGTAAAAGCAATCTCCAGGATATGTAAAAGATATGTAAAAGATTTTCCAAATGAGTTTCATAGTTAGTAAGGTTGAATAAAGACATCAGTCCATCCAGTTCAACCTGAGTGAGTGTCTACAATTGTCCCTATCCCCACACATTGCACACTCACATCAGTCCCTACCCTCAAGGAGCCCACAATCCAAGGTCCCCATTCATATTCTAGGGCCAATTTTTGGACAGAAGCCAATTAACCTACCTGCATGTCTTTGGCTTGTGGAACCGGAGTACCCAGAGGAAACCCACGCAGGCACAGGAAGAACATGCAAACTCCAGGCAGGTAGTGTCATGGTTGGGATGCGAACCAGCGACCCTTCTTACTGCTAGGTGAGAGTGCTAACCACTACACCACTGTGCCGCCCACGAGTTGATCGTTCTTTCTGTCCTGTTTCTGTTGTGCCCAGCTGTCACAGCCATAATTAACAGAGAAAATAAGTGCACGGAAGAGTCTGATCTACATATACAATGACGTAAAATCACACACATAGGTTGGACTTGATGGACATTTTTGATGGACTCTTTTTTTTAACCTTGCCTACTATGTAACTATGTATCAAAGTGCTATTCTGCAAAGTATTTCCTCACTGCTAGTTGCTTCCTTGTTTATGAAAGAGCCATCTTAGGAAGATGATGGAAGATCAGCACCACAGGTTTGTCCACAAAGAGTTATTCAGTGGTCTTGGAAGATAGAACTCCCAGGTGATTAAAATGCTTTACAACTTATATTCTATCATCCACAAGCATAAACGCGTCATTTTCTGTGTTCATGCTCTTTGTCTGGTTTATATTTAGTTCTAATCCCATGTTATGACTTTTGACTTTGACTTTTCTCAGTAGATACAGCATATATTATTTACTGCTGGTGACAAGCCTTGTGACATCTGCATAAAGCAGGTTTTTTATGTTTCGGCTTCCTACTTTGATGTCAACAGATTTTTGGCATTGACATTTCTGAAGCTGGCCTCACCATATACAGATATCATCAAATTTCATTTATTTCAGTAATCAAATTAAAAAAGTGAAACTCATATTATATAGATTCACTACACACAGAGTCATATACTGCAAGCGTTTCTTTCTTTTCATTTTGCTTATTATTGCTTTCAGCTAGTAAAAACCCCAAATTCAGTATCTCAGAAAATGTGAATATTACATAAGACCATTAAAAAAATTATTTTTAATATAGGCTTACTGAAAAGTATGTCCACGTACAGTATAGTATGCACTTGGAGGTGATCAGCCTGTGGCACTGCTAAGGTGTTATGGAAGCCCAGGTTGCTTTGATAGCAGCCTTCAGTTTGTCTGCATTGTTAGGTCTGGTGTCTCTCATCTTCCTTATGATAATACCCCATAGATTCTATATGGGGTTTAGGTCAGGCGAGTTTGCTGGCTAATCAAGCACAGTGATACCATGATTATTAAATCAGGTATTGGTACTTTTGGCAGTGTGGGCAGGTGTCAAGTCCTGCTGGAAAATGAAATCAGCTTCTCCATAAAGCTGGTCAGCAGATGGAAGCATGAAGTGCTGTAGATTTTTTCTGGTAGAGGGCTGCGCTGACTTTGGACTTGATAAAACACAGTGGACCATCATCAGCAGATGACATGGCTCCCCAAATCATCATTGGCTTTGGAAACTTCACACCAGACCTCATGCAACTTGGATTCTGTGCCCCTCCACTCCAGGTAAGAGGCTTACGATGTTGTCTCTGGTTCAGGAGCGGCTTGACACAAGGAATGTGACAGTTGTAGCCCATCTCTTGGATACGTCGATGTGTGGTAGCTCTTGAAGCACTGACACCAGCCGTAGTCCACTCCTTGTGAGTCTTCCCCAAATTCTTGAATGGCCTTTGCTTCACAATCCTCTCAAGGCTGCCCGTTATCCCTGTTGCTTGTGCACCTTTTTCGACCACACTTTCCTTCACACAACTTTCCATTAATATGCTTGGATACAGAACTCTGTGAACAGCCAGCTTCTTTAGCAATGACCTTTTGTGACTATTTTGTGACCACAAGGAGGGTGTCAATGACTGTCTTCTGGACAACTTTCAAGTCAGCAGTTTTCCCAATGATTGTGTAACCTACTGAACCAGACTGAGAGACCATTTAACTGCTTGCCGACCAGCTGCCGTTATTATACTATGGCAGGTTGGCACGATCCCGTGAGCGGTTGTAACTATACATTGGCTCCTTTAAGCGTGATAGCAGGCGTGCACCACCAGAGTTGTGCACACGCGCCCGCTGCACGGCAGGGGTGCCGATGCTCGTGTCCAACGGTTGCGATGACCGCCAGCCACGAGCGATCACGGGGACGAGAGGCAGAACAGGGATGTGTGTGTGTAAACAACCTGTTCTGTGAGAAGAAACAGATCGCAAGTTCCTAATAGCTAGGAATCACGATCTGTCATTTCCTCTAGGTCAGTCCCCTCCCTCTAAAGTTAGAAACACACACAGGGAACACAATTAACCCCTTGATTGCCCCCTAGTGTTAACCCCTTCCCTGCCAGTGACATTTTTACAGTAATCAGTGCATTTTTATAGCACTGATTGCTGTATAAATGCCAATGGTCCCAAAAATGTGTCAAAAGTGTCTGATGTGTCCACCATAATGTCATAGTCCTGATAAAAATTGCAGATCGCCGCCATTACTAGTAAAAAAAAAAATAATAGAAAATCCTATAAATCTATCCCCTATTTTGTAGACGCTATAACTTTTGCGCAAACCAATCAATATACGCTTATTGCAATTTTTATTACCAAAAATATGTAGAATACATATCGGCCTGAACTGAGAAAAAATTAGTTTTTTTTTTAAAAAAAAGGCGATATTTATTATAGCAAAAAGTACAAAATATTTTTTTTTTTTTCAAAATTGTTGCTCCTTTTTTGATTATAGCGCAAAAAATAAAAACCGCAGAGATGATCAAATACCACCAAAAGAAAGCTCTATTTGTAGGAAAAAAAGGACGTCAATTTTGTTTGGGTGCAGCGTCGCACGACCGTGCAATTGTCAGTTAAAACATTGCAGTGCTGAATCGCAAAAAATGGCCTGGTCATTCAGCAGCCAAATCTTCCGGGGCTGAAGTGGTTAAAGGCTCAGGGAACATTTACAAGTGTTTTGAGTTCATTAGCTGATTACAGTGTGACACCATGAGTCTACAATAATGAACTTTTTTACAATATTGTAATTTTTAGAGACACGGAATTTGGGGTTTTCACTAGCTGTAAGCCATAATCATCAAAAAATGTTTTTTAAAAAATGCTTGAAATAGATCACTCTGTATGTAATGAATCAATATAATATAGGTGTTTCACTTTTTGAATTCATGAATTACTGAAATAAATTAACTTGTTAATGATATTTAAATGTTTTGAGATGCACTTGTAGGTTGAACAGGTAAAGCCCAGTACACACAATTAAATTATCAGACAAATGATCGTCCGTTTTTTTTTTTTGTTTGCATGTTAGTCTCCAGTCTCCATATCGAAAATGAAGAGAATTAAAGTTATGAAAATTCTTACACGACAAAATAAAAATTTGGAAGTGATGTAATATATTGTATTTTCAGGTGAAAACTGTACTAATTAAATGAAAATCGTACAATCTATTATCGAGTGAGATAACATTTTCTCTCGAAAGCTGTGCACGAACGAAGATTATGGTACGATCGCTTCAAAAGCTTTATTTTTCATCTGATTTTCTGATCGGGTGCACGGGCCTTAAAGCGGACCTTCATTTATTTTTTCAACTTTCCATCTATTAAATCTTTTGCCCTTGTTGTTTTAACTTTGGATAGTAAAACATTTTTTTTTTCTGCCAGTAAACACCTTACACAGCCTACTTCCTCTTTCTTGTCTGGTCATTAGCCTAGGCTTATGACATCATGCAAAGCTCTCTCTTTCACTCTCGTGAGAGTTTGCCAGCAAGGGAGGGGGGTGAGTCATAAGAGGGCCAATGAGAGCTGCAGGGCTGCAGAGCTGGAGGTGTGCCTGTGTGTGTGTAAATCCAGGAAGAGAACTGGCAGCAGCTTCAGCTGCCCACAGTTAAAATTGATGCAGCAAGACTTGGTTGAAGGAGATTTCGGCAGCATATTTGACAGAATCACAGTATATATAAAAGAATATGCAAAGTGGTTGGAGGGAAGCTTCAGAATGGCAAAGATGTTTTTATTACAAATTATGTGAGCAGACTGCAGTTCCTCTTTAAGGTGACCAGTCAGTGTTGCCATATTCAGATCTCACTGCAGCTTCTTGATTTTTGTAGAGGCTTTTGTAGAGGCTCTTTATCAAATGAGTTATGTGTTTAGGTATTCCCATTTGCAACAGAGTCCTCCATAATTTTTATGATTCACACAGTCAAATGTTTTGCTATAGTCGATGAAGCAAAAGTATAGGGTTATTTGGTATTCGTTGTTCTTCTTTAACACCTAACATTGGCAATAATGTCTCTGGTTTCTCTACCTTCTCTGAAACTAGCCTGAGTTTTAGGTAGTTCTCTTTCAATGTATGATTGTATCTATCGTATTATTTTTAGCAATACTTTGCTGGCATATGGAATGCAATTGGTCTAAAGTTGTTACAATCCTTGGCATCAACATATCGGTACAAGCATGAACAGTGATCTTCTCCAGTTGGTTGGCCATGTTTGTTTCTTTTCAGATCCATTGACACAGTTGAGTAAGGGTCATGATAGCACCTTCGGAGCATATGGTTCTCAATTGCAATAACATGGATACTTGGTGACTTATTGTTCACTAAAGCTTTAATTGCTCAGACTGCTTCCTTTAGAATATCTAGGTCCATCTTCAGTGTCACTTTCCAGTTCAGTTTCTACAAAATTATCCACATTGTTTTTTTTGTTATATACATTTTTTTTAACATAATCTTTCCATTTCTTGTTGATGGTCTCTGGATTGTTCAGTCCGTTAGAGTCCGCTAGTCTGATTTTTCCTTTTACATACTCTGCTTCATGTTTCTGACAAATATCCTTAATATATAGTTCTTTATCTTCCCAAACGTGGTTAATTTGTGCTACTTTCACTCTAATCACCATAAATTTTTCTGTAACTTTTCTAGTTTCTTCTGAAAATCAAGGTGACTTCCTGGCTTTTTCCGTTGTGACGGACCCCGTACTCAAGATGTCCGCCGTAAATGCTTCCTCTGTCCGGTACCACACAATCCAAGACCCTTTAGCTCACCCAGTCACCAGACAACACCAGTGTAGGGTACATCAGGAATTAATCTTTATTTGACATGTCACACATATATACAGCCAGATGACTAAAGCCTAACCTAATTAGCATGAGCTAATTATCTTAATCAACACTGGGCTCCATCATTCAATTGCAGGGTTAATTAGCACACACAACAATAGGTTAAACACTCATACAAGCCAGACTATACTCAATTACATAACAGACAGGCTGTCTGGAGTTCATGACATTAGCATATTTTGCTAATATGCCAAATACACATACAGATTCTACGTGTATTGGGGGGCCAGCATGGACCTGAATCCAAGTAACACCAGCTCAGGGGTCCCAGGCTTGCAGCTCAAAGAGCACTGTTCCCCCAAATGCCAGGGCCCATAATCGCAAGGTAATAGGCTCGCATTCAGTCCCCTCCAACAGCCTGTGTCCCGGCTAGGTCTGTCACATTTCTCCCCTTTCGGCAGGAGACTAACACAGGAGGAGACCCCAGACGGGTTGACTCTGAAGTTAGTCAGTGGTTCCAGTCCTCTAATGCTGGGATCCACACAGTACCCCAAACAAATAGTTCCAAACGGAGTATTCCTCCATAATCGCAAGGTAATAGGCTTGCATTCAGTCCCCTCCAACAGCCTGTGTCCCGGCTAGGTCTGTCACATCCCTCATCTGTATTGCTTTTTCAGCTTCTTCACTAATTGTGCTTTTGATGTTGTTCCATAACTCTTTGGGCTTTCTATTTCCTGTATCAAGAATAACAAATCTATCCTTTAATTAATTCCAGTAATCTTGTGGAATGAAGATTATGGGAATGAATTAACCATAATTATATGGTTGTCAGGAAATTATATGTAGTAGTGGGGGAATGATCTTCTTCTAATGAAGCTGTACCTTGACCTTGCATGTAAAAACCATTGCAGCAGGTCAGTGTGTGACTAGATCTCCCCCTCAGTCTGGTGACCACAAAGCTACAAAGGGGGAAATCAGCAAGTTTGAAGAATGAAGTGTTGGCCGTGAAGTGGAGGTATAAGAGTAATGTATATGTCCTGCCCTGCATCCACAATGACACCTTAGTGGAAATTCACAAACAACACAGTCCCATCCAAAAGCCTGTGTGCACCCAGTATTATAATCTGCACATGGAACGGGGGGAGGGGGGGGGTGGTATTTCTACAATTAGATGCTACAGTCCTATTTAGCAATAAGTAGGTCCCATTTTTATACATATTTCATTTTTTATAATGCATATATCACTTATCATTAGTACACAGAAAGACCCACCACCTTTCTTAAATGTATAGAAGATATTGTCACTGTCCTGATCTACCAGCAAGGATCTCCACCAGAAAAAAATTTGCTGTGATTCTGTGAGCAGACTTCATGAGCGACATTTTCCAGAGAACATTCCACCCCTAGAAGCAGGACGAAGATGCCAAAAAAAATGTTGGGTATAGTATACCCGGTATACAGCAGAGTTAGGAGAAACACTAGTTTTCATTGTCCCCAATGTCCCTCCCAACTGGGCCTATGCATTGGAGACTGCTTCTGACAGTACCACATCACTAAAATACTAGTGAAGGTATATTGCCCATATTCATAACAGCTTGCCATTTCCCCATTTCAAATATCTGTGCTGATCATTTGCCTGCTGCCTTGTCTGACCATGCCTCTGCGCCTTCCACCTTAACTTACAGTGGCCTGTTTATTGACTATGCCTCTGCCTGCCATCTGGCTTCCACCTGCACTGGCCTGTATATGAGCCATGTTTTTTGCCTGCCGCTTGGGCTGATCTTTTACCCTGCTACTGTAGTAGTGGGATTCAAACAACACAGGGAGCTCACATATGTGAGGGGCTTCAGAGAAGTGTTCCCAGTAGAGAAAAACAGTTTTTTGTTCTTCTCCAGGTTTTGTAATTCCCAGATCAGGGTCTGGAGTCCGAAGGCTTCAAAGAGATTTGGGTGGAAGAAGCCTCTACCCCTGTGCCCAGGTATTAACTGACTGTGGCTCTAAGTCTGATGTTCCTGTCTCCTGTCTGGACCAATACTTTGGCTGTGCTGACCATATTTCTGCCTGCTGCCAGTACTGACCCTGGACTATTTATGGTATTGCTATACTCAGGAGGAGCAGCAGAATGTATTTTTGGGTGTAATTCTTGGTATGTACATGCTGTGTGTGTTAGAACTTTGTGTGAAAAAAAAAAAAAAAAACACTTATTTTTGCACATTTTCCAAAATTTTGTGGAAAAAAATGGTATGTTCAAAAGACTCACTATGCCACATATAATATACATGGAAGTGTTTGCTTTCCAAAATGTGGTGATTTTGTGGGTTTTTACCCTCTCTCTTTCTCTCTATTTTCTTTTACTTTACTTGAATGTCCTTATTTTCACCAGACAACAAGGAACAAACAGGGCGCAAATGCCTAGTGCATTATTTCCAGCACTTTATTACAGAATTATGCCCTGTACACACGATGGGATTTTCCGACAACAAAATCCATGAGATTTTTTTCCGACGGATGTTGGCTCAAACTTGTCTGGCATACACACGGTCACACAAAGTTGGTCGGAAATTCCGAACGTCAAGAACGCGGTGACGTACAACACGTACGACGAGCCGAGAAAAATTAAAGTTCAATAGCCAGTGCGGCAATGGATTTTGTTGTCGGAAAATTTAAGAACCAGATCTCAAATTTTGTGTGACGGAAATTCCTATGGAATGTGATGGAGCCTACACACGGTCGGAATTTCCAACAACAAGGTCCTATCAAACATTTGCCATCAGAAAATCCTATTGTGTGTACAGGGCATAACAGAATCTCTTCAACCTCAACAAATTGTGCGGATGGAAAGGAAATGTCACTCGCCAAGCCTCTGAACCTTATGCAGTTGCTCACGCCCTACTCAAACTTGATTCAGGTGCTGGCTGTGCACAAGTCTATAGGAACGAAAAAGTCCTGGACTGCCGCACTCCGAAGAAATTACATCTTTATTGTAGGGGGGGGGGGATCCAAAATGCAGTCACTTCAACAAGGAGAAAAACAGGGAACAGTAACTAACGCGTTTTACATCATTGGATGCTTAATCATAGCTAGAAAAGTCAAGAACAAAGTGTACATATATACAAATATACAAGGGGATGGGGTGGAAAAAACACCAATTAGAACCTTAACAATTAGGCAACACCTTTTGCACACAAATTGAACCCAAGATCAGAAAGATAAAGCACACCTGTGAATCTAGAATGCCAAAACACGACTTGTTAATAACAGACTGATATTTAAGTTTGTATAGTATAAATGAATGATCGCAGAACATCATAACCATAACAATGCCTTGTCACAGTTTTCATATATCTATGGGATGATTGATGTAACAAAAACAAAATACAATATATGTGATACAGAAAATATGTATATCAAACACCAACGTGAATAAAAAGGTATGAATGTGATGAGCATAAAGTTAGTTATATTAACCACTTCATTACCGCCCATAGTCATATGACGCCCACAAGGTGGATCTACCATCCTGGGTGGGCGTCATATGACGTCCTCGCATTCCCGGCCGCCTGGGGGGCGCGCGCGCGCGCCGCCGGCGGCATCGCTCGGGACACGGTCCGAGTGCCCGGCGGCCGCGATGTCCGCCGGGCACCCGCGATTGCCCGTTAAAACAACGGGACCGTGCGGGACCGTGGAGCTGTGTGTGTAAACACACAGCTCCACGTCCTGTCAGTGCAGAGGAGACCAATCATGTGATCCCAGTACGGAGGAACACATGATCGGTCTCCTCCCCTTGAGTCCCCTCCCCCCACAGTTAGAATCACTTCTATTAGGGAACATATTAACCCCTCCAGCGCCCCCTAGAGTTAGTCCCTTCCCTGCCAGTCACATTTACACAGTAATCATTGCAATTTTATAGCAACGATCGCTGTGTAAATGTGAATGTGTCAAAAGTGTCCGAAGTGTCCGCCGCAATGTCGCAGTCACGAAAAAAAAAAAAATCGCAGATCGCCGCCATTACTAGTAAAAAAAAAAAAAAAATTCAATAAATCTATCCACTATTTTGTAAACGCTATAACTTTTGCGCAAACCGATCAATATACGCCTATTGCGATTTTTTTTTACCAAAAATATGTAGATGAATACGTATCGGCCTAAACTGAGGAAAAAAAAATTTTTTTTAAAAAAAAATGGGATATTTATTATAGCAAAAAGTAAAAAATATTGTGTTTTTTTTTCAAAATTGTCGCTCTTCTTTTGTTTATAGCGCAAAAAATAAAAACCGCAGAGGTGATCAAATACCACCAAAAGAAAGCTCTATTTGTGGGGAAAAAAGGACGTCAATTTTGTTTGGGTGTAACGTCGCACGACCGCGCAATTGTTAGTTAAAGCGACGCAGTGCCGAATTGCAAAAAGTGCTCTGGTAAGGAAGGGTGTTTAAAAGCCCTGTATTGAAGCGGTTAAAGATTGACCAAAGGGCCATATTAATCAAATCACAAACATATATAAATAAGCAAAGGACCAAAACATCCTGCCTATCCAATAATAAAATCTCTACTGATATGTAAAATTATATCTATTTAGGAATGTTGTTATACATTACAAAAATGAACACTATTACCAAAATGTGATAAAAACCCTAATGACAGATTATGTCTTGTATGTATAAACAATTAAAGGTTTACTCAATCAGCCTGAAAGCATATGAATTATCTCTTAGAACAAAGAAAAAAAAAAAAGTTAATATGTCTGGAAATAAGTGTGAGAAAAAGTTATATAGCCGGAACCCTAACTTATTAAATATAAAAGTTCTTTTTTTTTATATATTCTTTATTTTCATTTTCTTATTTTCTCCAAACATTTCATCATTTACAATGGTAACTAACACATTTGCATATGT
Source organism: Lithobates sylvaticus (assembly GCA_028564925.1). NCBI lineage: Eukaryota > Metazoa > Chordata > Amphibia > Anura > Ranidae > Lithobates > Lithobates sylvaticus. The sequence continues at coordinate 226,944,294 of CM053027.1, read as the reverse complement.
TTTATTTCAATTTTTCCCAACCCTCCCTCTACCTAACCCACACCTCCCCCCCCCCTAAAGAGGAAAAAGAAAAAATATATATATAAATTCCTACCCCGTCTCGCTCACTCATTCCCATTTCCCCCGGCACTTTCTTCCATTATCTTCAAATATGTCTCAGTTTTCCTGAACTCCATCCATTGTTGCCATGTCCTCTGATGTTTCCCTTCTAAGTCATCTAACTTGTGTATCGAATCTTCTATAGTTCTTGTCCTCTCGACCCTCTCTATCCACTCTTTCATAGAGGGTATATCCTGGGATTTCCATAAGCAAGGGATTAGAGCTTTCGCTGTGTTTAATAAGTAGGGGACCAATCTACTCCCATGTTGCCTCCCTCCCTTCTCTGTGTCGTGAAATAGACATGCCCATAGGTGTTTCTTGACCCTCACTCCTGTTATATTAAAAATAACTTCTATTATTTGCTCCCAGTATTTTTGTATTTTGGGGCACTCCCACCACAAGTGTGAGAAGGACCCCACTGCGGAACAACCTCGCCAACAATATGGAGAATTATCTCCATTGTAGGCATTCGCTCCTTGTGGGGTTACATACCACCTTGCTAGGAGTTTGTAGGACATTTCCACTGTTTGAATATCTTTTGCTACTGAAAAGACACGGTTTATGATCTTATTTCTGTGGTCATCACTGCTTAACGGGCCAATCTCTCTTTCCCATTTTTCTAAATAAGATGGGTATTCGTGCTCAGACTCGCGTAACAGTATTTTATATGTCTTTGATATCCTTTTCTCTAGACTGTAGGGGGATTCCATTAATTTTTCTAGGGGTCTCAATTCTCTCTTACCTCGTAAAGGTTTTGACAGTGTCTGTGCAAAGTGTTGTAATTGGGTGTGTCTCCACTTGTCTATTGCTCTATGTCCCCACTCCCGAATAATTTAATTTTAAGTGTACAATCTATTCCCCTCCATCACGTCCATTAATCTCAAATTCTCTTTATTGGACCACCTTCTAAAATATATATACTCCTCTTTTCCTGGTAAGAACAAATTTGTATCTAACAGTGATATTAATGGTGAATCATAGTCCCATTTGTGTCTCTTATTTACTAAATCCCAAATTTTTAGTGAGTGTTTTGTGAGTGCATTAGTGTTTGGCCCTAAATCTCGATAGTGTGAGGGTATCCATATCATTTTCCCTATATTTGTTCTACTTAACTTAATTTCTAACTCAACCCAGCTCTTCTCCTTATTGTTATGGGACCAGTCTATTATTCTAGAGATCGCAATAGCCTCGTAATATTTCAGGTGCTGCTAATCCCCCTCTTTCTTTTTCTCTGGCTATTGTACCAAATGCGATGCGCGCCCGTTTAGGTGCCCAAATAAATTTTTATTATCATTGACTTTATTTTCTTCAGGTATGTCTGTGGGAGAGAGATTGGGATCATTTGGCATGTGTAAATAAATATAGGTAATATAAACATTTTAACGGCATTTATCTTTCCAATCCAGGAAAGAGCTTTGTATTGCATCCCTCGCAGTTGCTCCTTGATTTTATTCAGAAGAGGGATATAATTGTGATTAAAAAGATCATCTAGTTGGGCTGTCAGTTTTATTCCCAGGTAGCTAAGTTCTTTCTTGCACCATTTAAATGGGAGTTTGGCTTGTATAGCCTTCTGTTCCTCTGTTGATACTGTTAAATTTAATATCTCGGATTTAGTCATATTTACTTTAAAGTTCGATAGTTTACCATATTGTTTTAGTTCCTTCATGACCATGGGGATTGATATTCTGGGCTTGGAGATATATAGCAACAAGTCGTCCGCAAATGCTGAGACCTTGTACTCCCTATCTCCTACCCGAATTCCCTGGATATCTAGGTTTTTACGCATTGCGACCAGTAAAGGTTCCAGAGTGATTATAAATAGGAGTGGGGAGAGTGGGCACCCCTGCCTTGTCCCGTTAAAAAAGTCAAGGGGACAAGACAGGGTGCCATTGATTCTTATTCTAGCTGTCGGCTGATGATAAAGGGATTCAATCCATTTCATCATCCTCTCACCCAGTCCCATATATCTCAATGTTTCAAAAAGGAACCCCCAATTGACCCTGTCAAAAGCCTTTTCGGCATCAATTGACATAAGGACTGTGGGTGTGCCTTTCTTAATCACTTCCTGAATCAACATTATTGACTTCAATGAATTAACCCTTCCCTCCCTCCCCTGAATAAACCCCGCTTGATCATTATGAATCCATTTTGGCAGATATGACTTCAATCTCTCAGCAATTATTTTTGCAAATAACTTTATATCTGAGTTTAATAGGGAAATTGGCCTATAGCTTTCCACTGCCATAGGGTCTTTTCCCTCTTTCAAGATCAGAGTGATGTGTGCCAAAAGCGTCTCCTCTCTAAATTTCTCATCTAAAAAACGAACTCCAACCGAGGATAAACGAAAAAGGATTGAAAGGGAATTTAGTCTCAACATGGAGAGCGGATTATCAAAAAACAGAGACAAGCCCAGTATACGATGTAAAGAAAATATGCAAACATATGCTAATATATGTAGCATGAGAAACAGAGTCTCACTCAAACTGCTGCAGCAACAGGTCCGAGTCCTGCGGGAACGGCGTCCCCTCACTTTTTTCACAGTAGGAACGCCGTTCCCTTTGCAGGACTAGAGCCGCCCGAGGCTAGCAGATAGCCAGATGTTGGGCTTGGCTTAGGCTGAGTGAGGCTCTGTCAGCAGGGAGGGGCATGGCAGGGAGTTCCACTGACGCTCTGACCCTGCCCTGCCCCATGTAGTCTGTATGTGCCTCGGAGCACTGAGATCTCCTCTCCTGGACTACGAATAATCCCGCCCCTACCAATATAAGCCCTGCCCTATTGCCGTAAGCTCCACCCCTACCACAAAAAGCTCCGCCTCCGGACCTCTGAGAGTGGTAGGTGAGCCCGGCTGGTCAGGTAGGTCTTTCTGCCTATAGACTCACTGTTACTAAACCCTCCCTGACAATGTTGTTAACCCCCCCTGTATAGCTGTGCATTGCTGAAAGTTTAAATTTTAAAACTGGCTACTTGGTCATCTTCTGTAGTCGCATTTGCAGTGTGGTCATCTCCTGTAGTATGTCACATTTGCAGTCTGGTCATCTCCTGTAGTATGTCGCATTCGCAGTCTGGTCATCTCCTGTAGTATGTCACATTTACAGTCTGGTCATCTCCCGTAGTATGTCGCATTTGCAGTCTGATCATCTACTGTAGTATGTTGGATTTGCAGTCTGGTCATCTCCTGTAGTCGCATTCGCATTCTGGTCATCTCCTGTAGTATTCAAAAACAGGAAGAAGATCTGGACAGCCGCACTCAAACTTTTTTTTTGCCTTTTATTCAAAAATTCTTGTGAAGAAAAATACAAGCCACAGCAGGAACAGACAGGAGCTAACGTGTTTCACACTTCAATGTAGTTCTTAGTCATAGCATGTGTTATTCGTAGTCGCACTTGCAGTCTGGTCATCTCCTGTAGTCGCATTTGCAGTCTGGTCATCTCCTGTAGTTGCTTTCGCAGTCTGGTCATCTCCTGTAGTCGCATTCGCAGTCTCTGGTCATCTCTTGTAGTATGTCGCATTCACATCTACATTCAGTGAAAGTTCATGTACTGCAAACTTTGCAGTAATGAACTTTCACTGAATGTAGAATGTTTAATGAGCAGGTGCGAACTGACCCATCGGGCACTTTATGTAGTACCAATCCATAATTTGTTAATTGAAAGATTAAAGAGATTGACTTGTAGTTTTGTTAGCTGTTTTTTTTTTTTTTTTTAAAGGGGCGCAGTTTCAGTGCTTGCCATAGGCGCCATTTTCACTAGAAACGCCTCTGGCCCGAGCCGATCGTTCACTAAGCGAGGATGCTCAGCATCGCCGCATAGTGAAGGACAGCGTCCTCCCCTCCCTCAGTCCTCCTCCTCCAGCAGCCGTGGCTATACTATACAGGACCGCGCCTGCCAACCTGCAGCGCTAGATAGACATGTGCACAATAGAAAAATTTGTTTATTTTCGTTTTGTTTTTTTCGTTTCCGTTGATTCGTAAGGATTCGTAAATTCGTAAGTCGTCGGTGTTCGTATTCGTAACGATTCGTATTTTCGTAAGAGTTATTTTTTCGTTGATTCGTTTTCCGTTAGTTTAATTTTCGTTTATACGAAATTCGGACGCATTCGTATTTTCGTAGTTTTAGTTACATTCGTACTTTCGTTAGATTGATTTATTAGTACTTTCATAACATTGTTTTCGTAGATTCGTAATCGGAGCATAATTCATAATTTTATGTAATGTGTATGCTATTATTACACGGAAAATTACGAATCGAAAAAAAAAGTTACGAATGTACGAATTTTTTCGTTCAATCCATTCAAAGCATGTTAAGCAGCGCCATTGTAAGAGACACGGAAAATTACGAATCGGAAAAAAAAAAAAGTTATGAATGTACGAATTTTTTCGTTCAATCCATTCGAAGCACGTTAAGCAGGGCCATTGTAAGAGACACGGAAAATTACGAATCGAAAAAAAAAAAAGTTACGAATGTACGAATTTTTCCGTTCATTTTGATTTCCGTTGTTCCTGTTTTCGTTTTTTCAGATTTTCTTCTTTCGTAGTTTCGTTGTTTCTAATTAGTTTTTTTCGGATTTTCGTTGTTTTTCGGATTCGTTCCATTCGAACATTCGTTAAAATTTTTAGCGAATCGTTCGTTCATTCGTACGATAACGAATGAACGAATATAACGAATTTTAATGAAAAAAAAAAAAAAAACTAAACGAATTGCACATGTCTAGCGCTAGATCCCTGCTGCAATACTGTCATTGGCTGCTAAAACTACCCTTGCCCTAACAACCAATGACATCACCTGTGCTCCCTGCCCTCATCAGCAAGTTCCTCCGCCCGGCTTTTGCCCCCCTGCAGCATGCTCCTTCGTCAAGGACTTATCCAGATACACGTTTTTCTACTTTGTGATGGCACAGTCACAACTCTGATGGGGAACTCTGGGGACACCCTGATGGGGGGGGGGGCTCTCTGATGGGGATGCCTGCTCTCTAATGGGGGGCACTCTGATGGGAACACCTGCTCTCTGGTGGAAGGAATATTCCCTTATTATTGGTGTCAGTGGGAGGAATCGTGCCCCATCATCATCATTGGTGTCAGTGGGAGGAATAGTGTCCCATCATTGGTGTCAGTGGGAGGAATAGTGTCCCATCACTGGTCAGTGGGAAGAATTGTGCCCCATCATTGGTGTCAGTGGGAAGAATAGTGCCCCATCATGGGTGTCAGTGGGAAGAATAGTGCCCAGTCATTGATGGGTTGGAGGGAATAGTGCTCCAAAAACTGGATAAAAGCATGCCAAGGGCCGGATGATCACCCATTAAGAGTGGGCTTGGCATTGAACGCCTGTCTTCTCTTTTTTTATTAGTCTCATTGGCCCCCCTGTGCATTTATGGGATCCTTTACCATATGTCACAAAATGGCTGACCACACATCGCAGATGATACTAAATCTCGTAAAGTTGATAATCTTGCACGGCAAGGGCAACGTTATTCCAGTTTGTGGGATATTTCTAATGGGCTGTGTAACATAGAATTGTTTTTGTATTTGTGTTAGAAATTCCCTGCGGGGGAAAGATCATCACCCATTGTGGTGATTATTCTGTTAGTTTGACAAGTTAACTTATTTTGTTTTTGTAAACTGGCACTTTACAATAAATGTTGCACTGTATTTTCTGTGAAATATATATGCATATGAGCGTATCATTTTATTTTTTGGTGGGGGAGTGTATCTTGGGTGGGAGTTCCCACACTTTTTTCCCCAGGACTTGACCCCTGTGCAGCAACAACCATAGTGGCATTAACATGAATATAACTGTCCAAGGAATGAACTAGGAAAACATAAACAAAAATGTAAACAAGATCTTGCTCCATCCGCTGTAACAGGAATCAATACTAGTACTAAGGTAAATGTAAATACCCAAGAAGTGTAATAAAAAATATATATTATTTGGTGTGTATATGTATATATTAAATATGGACCTAAATAAGCTGATGTGGGGTGGTACCAAAAGTTCCACACCCTGTTGCAAACAAGATCCCCCACATTGGGAATATGAAGCTGTCAAACAGTGCATCTAAAAAGTACACAAATGTAACTAATGCAACAGAGCAAAAGTGCATTGCTATTGAAATAAATGTAGCTAAATAGTCACTGGAGCGAGAGAATATAAAGTATATTAAGTATAAAAGACTCGCTCCATGCAAACCTGTGTTACCATAAAAATAAATGTGGTTAACTCTACAGTGGAGCGAGAGAATATCTAAACATAGACAGAGTCTCACTCCGCCCGCTGCAACAAAAACCAAAGTGTCATTGCGATAAATATAGCTACCAAAATGTATTTAGAAGGAATATTGAAAGAAGACCTTGAGAGCGGGGGTGAGGTAAGGCAAAGAGACCCATCACCCCGCTACAAACGAGGTCTCCCATATTAAAAATATATGGAGCTGTCAAACAGTATACCTGAAGGATACAAATATAGGTAATTTTGCAGGATAAGCATACATTACCAAGAGCAAAGTGGCATAGAAGCTGCCCATAGAACTGGAAATAAAGCGGAACAAAAAATAAATAAATAAATGAAGTGAAACAAAAATGTCAAAAAAGAGGGGAGATAAACCTATAATCACAATAGAAAGATAGTTCTAAAGTGATATTGACGGCCAAACATAATCTTATTGGTAGAAATGGGAAACATCCCACTCAAAGTTAAGTCCAAAAGGACGCCTAGTGTTCAGAATGAAAATCCACCAGACTTCACATTTGCATAGCATATTGAACTTGTCTCCACCTCTAGGTGGTCTCAAAATCTTATCAATGCCTTGAATAACAAGGATAGAGGTATTCTTCTGATGGAATTCGTTCCAATGTCACGCAACATTGGTGCCATGATTTTTTTCTATATCATAAAGAGGATCAGATAAACGAGCTGATGATCAGATAAACGCAGTGACGTCACCACGCTCAGGAGGACGGGCTACAGGATCCGACCGGCCGGCGGACTTGTTTTATGCTTCATTTTTGAATGTAAGTTTTACTATTGGCTTTTAATAAAATATATATACGGATTTACGCTATGGGTGGCCCTTCTCTCCTTTCATAAATGCTTCACTTCTGAGTCCACACTTGGGATCGAGGATCGGGAGGAGGTATAAGCCAGGGACACCCCTTACATACAACCAACTCTAATATTGCTGATGACTACAGACCTCAATCTCTGGACATCTACAGCTGACTGTTGTACTACAGAGCCTCATATGCTCTGCCTTCCGGTAAGGGCATATTATATGGTGGTGGAGGGTCCGTTTATCACCTACTGCATACTCTCACTGCGGTGTTGATTCTCAATGTATTTTGGACGTGGTCAGTGTTCTGGCGTGGAGCTCATTATTAACCTACTCACAGCCAACCTTGAACTCTTCCTCCATATATGAACTTTTAATTACAGTTTGGCCTGGACTGATCACCATAGACCATTTAACGGGGAGTTTGTCACTATCCCTGCTTTTTACTGTAATCTGGCGCTGCTTCCTTTTTGCCAATAACGTTTAGTGTGTGTATACCACCTTGAGCGGCAGCCTGTTTGTTTTTTGTTTTTGTGTTTTTTGTGTATATTTAGCTATAAGCGCGGTTTTAATTTTTTTCAAACGATCTTTAACCACTTAACAACCGGCCCATAGCCGAATGACAGCTACAGGGTGGTTGCTTAACTCTGGGAGGGCGTACAGTCCCTGACAAAAGTCTTGTCGTTTGTGTACAAATTGACCTGAAGTTCCGCTAAAATATATTTCTAATCAAGATTTTGTTACAAGAAATGGGTAATTTTAATCCCAACATCTTTTGTAATAATGTTTCAGTGCAAAACCAAACTGACAAAAAGTATTCTAATATTCACAGCTTGGTAAACCCATTGAGTCAATTTTTGCCAAGACATAAGTGTTGTCGCCTTGTTATATGAGCTTCACCTGTGACTAATAATGGATCAATTAGGTCTCAGGTGTGTATAAAAAGAACACCAGTACACTAGACCTTCTCAACTGCAATTAGACCTCTGCAAACATGCCTAATGCCGCGTACACACGAACAGACTTTCCTGCGGGATTGTCCGCTGGACTCCAGTCCGCCCAATTTGGCGCCAAAAGTCCGGCGGACTAGGTTTTAAGTTTTGTTTTAAAATTATCCGCTGGACTTGGCAGTCCGGTGGACAATCCCGCCGTTAGTATACTAGTCCGCCAGACTTTTGGAAATGAACGGACTTGCCGATCATCGTAAAGTCCGTTCATTTAGCACGTGACTTCAGGTAGATGGAGCTAGCGAAGGCAGTGAATGCCGCCGCCCAACCCCCGTCACCTGGCATGGATTTAAAGGGAATCCCCACGTCGGCGTGGGGGTCCCCCCCAAATCCATCTCAGACCCTTATCCGAGCATGAAGCCCGGCAGGCCATGAAAGGGGTGGGGAACGAGTGAGCGCCCCCCCCTCCTGAGCCATACCAGGCCGCATGCCCTCAACATGGGGGGTGCCCTGGGGAAAGGGGGGCCGTGCGCCCCCCCCACCCCAAAGCACCTTGTCCCCATGTTGATGAGGACAAGGGCCTCTTCCCGACAACCCTGGCCGTTGGTTGTCGGAGTCTGCAGGCGGGGGCTTATCGGAATCCGGGAGCCCCCTTTAATAAGAGGGCCCCCAGATCCCGGCCCCCCACCCTATGTGAATGAGTATGGGGTACGATGTACCCCTACCCATTCACCTAAGGTGTAAAGTGTAAATAAAAAAAACACACAATTTTTAAAAAATATTTTATTGCACTGCTCCGGGGGTCTTCTTCCGTCTTGGGGGGTCTTCTCGCCGACTCCTCCGCTATTTACCTAGCTCTTTTACCGAGCAGAGGAGGCCGGCTACCTTCTTCGTCATCGACGCCATCATCTGGGGGTCTCCATCCGCCTTCGGGGGTCTTCCGGGGTCTCTTCTGTTCTTGCCGCTGTCGTGGTTTTCTGCGCCGCCGCCTTCTTCTTGTTCTTCTTCTTCTTCCGATGTTGACCCGTCGCTCTCTCTGGCCGTAATGCCAGAGCCGCGCTGTGCTGGGACTTATAAAGGGACAAGGGGACAGGGTCACATGCTCATGTCACATGGTGACCCCGCCCCCCTGTGATGTCACAGTCCCAGCATCCTCCAGGACTGTGACATCACAAGGGGGCAGTCCGGCCAGAGAGAGCGGCGGGTCAAAATCGGAAGAAGAACAAGAAGAAGAAGAACAAGAAGAAGGCGGCGGCGCAGAAAACCACAACAGCGGCAAGAACAGAAGAGACCCCGGAAGACCCCTGAAGGCGGATCGAGACCCCCAGATGACAGCGTCGACGACAAAGAAGGTAGCCGGCCTCCTCTGCTCGGTAAAAGAGCTAGGTAAATAGCGGAGGAGTCCGGCGAGAAGACCCCCCAAGACGGAAGAAGACCCCCGGAGCAGTGCAATAAAATATTTTTTAAAAATTGTGTTTTTTTTATTTACACTTTACACCTTAGGTGAATGGGTAGGGGTACATCGTACCCCATACTCATTCACATAGGGTGGGGGGCTGGGATCTGGGGGCCCCCTTATTAAAGGGAACTCCCGGTTTCCGATAAGCCCCCCGCCCGCAGACCGCGACAACCAACGGCCAGGGTTGTCGGGAAGAGGCCCTTGTCCTCATCAACATGGGGACAAGGTGCTTTGGGGTTGGGGTTCCCTTTACATCCATGACAGGTGAATCTTAGCTACCTCTTATATTCCCAACCATAAAAAAGGCCAAATTTTGCAGCAGGATGGTGCTCCATCGTATACTTCCATCTCCACATCAAAGTTCCTTAAGGCAAAGAAGATCAAGATGCTCCAGGATTGGCCAGCCCAGTCACCAGACATGAACATCATTGAGCATATGTGGTGTAGGATGAAAGATGAAGCATGGAAGACGAAACCAAAGAATATTGATGAACTCTGGGAGGCATGGAAGACTGTTTTCTTTGCTATTCCTTATGACTTCATCAATAAATTGTATGAATCCTTGACAAACCGCATGGATGCTGTCCTTCAAGCTCATGGAAGTCATACAAGATATTCAATTTGGATCTCACAGCACCACTACTTAATTTGCTGACATATTTTTGGATTTTCAGTAAAGTTGTTCAATTTCTGTATAGGCGACAAAACTTTTGTCTTGCCAAAATTTGACCTGTCTGTTAAATGATAAATCTTTTTTTCAGTGAAACTAATTTATTTCAGTGCATTAAACATCATTTGGGAGGGCTTTAGCTTTTCATATGAGCTAGTTCTAACACCAATTGATTAATTAAAAGTCAGGTTAATAGCAGAAGTTTCTACAAAATAGAGAAGCGACAAGACTTTTGTCAGGGACTGTACAGTGACGTCCTCCCAGAATCCTGCTCTTGCGCGCCCGCCACTCAAGAACATCCGTGACCGTCGGGTCCTCTCACGCTCATCGCGGCGGTTTACCACGTGATTGCTCCATCAAATGAAG